>ML778671.1:2363702-2377389 GCA_009831015.1 Picea engelmannii
GGCCATGCTCAGGTCAATCCTGCTCTCGGTACTTCATGTCTAGGACCTGTGGGCCTCGAGACATGATCTCCTAGTTATCTCTAGAAATCGGGGATAACAAGTCCATTGAGAGAACACACACACAAGCATTCGCTGAAGAAAGAGCAGATTGAAGAGCAGGAAGAAGATCATTTCCAGAAAAGAGTGGCACAAATTTTGATGCAAAGGTGGGCACAAAAATCGAGGCAAATACTAGCATTTATTACAGCCACAACCAGTTCGTACAGTACGGATTTTATGCACATAAATTGAGGAGAAATCTGCACAAAAATTGAGGCAGCCGTACAACATAGAAATCGAGGCAGTCGTACAACATTTATTGAATCCGTACGGTCGTATGGATCCGTACAACCTGCACAGAAATTGAGGTTCGTACATTGTTATCCGTACAACGTATGGAAATTCTGAGCAAGCTTGGCTCAGATTTCGAGGTGGTTGATTGGCACGGTTTCCAAGAAAGTTGTCTTGGGAAAAGAGAGATAAGTTGTCTCTGTTGTGTATTTTATTTTCTGCTGCAAATGTAATTTCCAGATGCTTGACAATTAATAAAAGAAGCTACCCTCTCAGAAGAACATGTTTCCCCCACCGTGTGGGTTTTTCCTGGGTCATTTTTGGACCGAAAATTCTTGTGTACTGTGGTTATTTATTGCTGAGTTATTTCTGCATTTAATTTACAGTCAAAGAAGTTGTTTCTTGTGTTTCAAATTCAGCAATTTCATTTCCAGAATTTAATAAATGTTATAAGATGAATTTTTTGTTCATGGGTTGGGCATTAAACTATGGGAGTGATAAGGAGTGATTGAAACCTGATTGGGGACATCAAATTTCTTCATTTAGCCCCTTCATCCCACAAGGCAAGGTACAACCCTTACTAGCTTGGCAAACCCAATGCCCGAACCAATGTAGGGGATAGATGAGAGGGATAATGATGAAAAGTGGTAAGTATGGAAGAAATGGACGATGACCTTTCGTAGACCCACCCAGTGGCAGCTCATCCCTAAAGGAACCAACTTACTAGGGCATTCTGTCATCCCCCAGGTATGGACAAGTCAAAGGGCATAATTTCCAAGCAAACGTCATGAAACAAAAGAGAATTCAATGCACATATTCAAATGTTTTGAGAATCAGAGTGACACATACCATGATACCCGGACTCATTACCTCATGGAGCAAGACCCACTACTACTTCAGAACCAAGCCGATGGGATGGATGTTGTTGTTGCTGATAGATAGGAGGCGCTGAAGAGAAGATGGGCCCTCCAGGGCCAAACTCAAGTCATATGGCTCTCGGTACTCCATGTCTAGGACCTGTGGGCCTCAAGACATAATCTCCTTAGTTATCCCTAGGATAGGGGTTAACAAGCCACAATCTAATACAAAAGCCACGTAAGCAATTCACATTAGGTATCTTTTTCAAACTTCACACTAGCTTGAGACTTTATGCAATTTGCCAAGTTTAGGTATGGGAGGACCATCACAAGACTGTATTAGGTGTGCCAGTACCCAAGTAGAGGAGTGGTTCTCGAGAAACCCATCAAAGTGTAAGTATGAGTGAATGATATGACATGGGGTTTGCTTCATGGTCATGGTGTCATTGACATGAAAGGCCACATGGGGGTTCATCTCCATGAGTGCCTTTATAGAGGGAGCACTTGGTGCTTTTAGTTACCCTTTCCTCGGCACTATTTTCCAAACCTCTATTCTTGCCTTTTGATATTCCTTTATTGCTTTTCAAGATCCTTTTTAGGTTTATGCATTTATTTTACTAGGATTCAATTAAGTCCTTTTATTTTGATATGCATTCAGTGCATTAGGACTTGGGGTGATGGCCTCATAGCGAGGGGGTAGAGCTCAAGCAGATCTTTGGCTTTTGATTTATCATTTGTCATCCCATTTCATTTTCCATTCCTTTTTCCAACAACATCAACCTTAGGCATTCGAGCCCCTTCTTCTCATAGGAAGATCAAGGAACGAACCCTTTTGGGATACATGTGACAACCATTTTCCAGAGATAGGACAACGAAAGCAATATGGATGGAATGTCTTAAGTATGGAAGGGAATGGACATTACCCCTATCAAGGCCTCCCAGTAATACCTTTGTTCCCCAAGAGTGACAACACTAGACTAGGACATATATGATTTCCACCAAGGTGAAACAAGGAAAAAAGTATAACTTCCAAGCATCATGATCCATTATTTGACTTCAACACATGATCCTCACCTAAATGCCTAATGCATTAAATGTAACACTTTATATGAAACAATGACTAATGCACCTCGTGTGTTGGACCACCATCATCGGATGAACCATGTTGATAAAATGAATGAGTTGAGCAATGATGAGGGGGGAGGCATCTGAGGGGTTGTTGTATGTGGAGAATGTTGATCATCATCTCTGGGATCATTGTCTACAATGTGGATCATGGAGAATGATCTCCTCTAGTTATCCCTAGATGAGAGGGGGTAACATGGCCCATACAAAATTTCAAAAAATAGCCTAGTAGCATATGTTTTGGAATCAGTAGATAAAAGCCACATCTATAATGTTTTTCGTGTTTCATGTCTCAAAACAATGTTGGGAAACCATCAATCAATATAAATGAAACTCCCTATATTGGATGATGAAGGGAGAATCATTTTAGAACTAGAAGGTATCCTCACCATTAGAGAGAAAAATCTTTGCTCCAAAAATAACCGAGTACCTCATTAAATGGAAGAACTTTCTAGAGGAGGATTCATCATGGGAAACAGAAAAGTTCCATGACCAACACCCTTCACTACCCTTGCTTCGAGGACAAAGCATTATTGAAGGGGGAGGCAAATGTTATAAACTTATATACATAAATAATAAGATATGAATAAAAAAATATAATAAATGTCAAACTAATAATAAAATAATAATAATAATATAGCATAAATAAAGTACATAAAGGATGTGACTATTCATAAAGGCAACTAAAGACACTCCTTGACTTATATTTATAATTGGGGTCCATCCTCATTGTATCACCTCATCATTCATTTTACATATTTATATTTAATTCCATACCGGCAACATTACACAGAGTCATTTGAAATCATTTAATTGTATAATGCTTCATCTTCACATGCAAGCATATCTCTTTCTTGTTCCTTATTTAAACTAGGTTATCCCATATGGTAATCCATTTTCATAGTCCTTCCATAGCCTGTCATTGTACACTATATACCAAATATTGGGAGCACCATTTGGTGCAAATTGGGTAACAATTATGTTGTTGTGTTTGCTCACATTAATTGGTTTAAAATAACACACCCTTCCTAATCCAACTTCTAAAGTTGTTGCCAATGCCCCTACTCTTGAATTTTGGAAGATTAATAACCGAAGTTGGTTATGTCACATAAGTCTTCCCTTCCTAATGATTTGATCAACTTCCTTTTCTTCTCAATTCTATAACATGTTCTTCTACATCTTATGGATAAAATTGACTTCATTTTATGATGATTTATTTAATTTTTTTTCATTAAGTGGTAAATTAGGCTTCCTTCTCCTTTCTCTTCAGTTCTTCATTTAACTTTGTTCCTTGGTCCTCTTGTTCTTTAATTATTTTCTTGAATCACTAGGTTTCCTCAAAGGTGTACCATACCGACAAGCACAAAGACAACTTGGTTTTGATTGCATGATTATTAAATCCCCTCTAGTACTTGGAAGTTGGGTTTGAAAACATTGAGTAACTATTAGTTAAAGTTATCAGCCTTGTTTCCGCCTAATCCACACCTCATGTCACATGGAAGAAATCTTCAATCCAATGGGTGTGGGCTTGGGTGCAAGTCTCGATTCGGGTAGCTGTCACTTGACACTTGACTCCCCCATCTTGGCTAACTCCTAACGAAGCCAAGGGGGGGTAGTCCCTAAGAAAAGAATCTATGGCTGATTAAAGCTAAGCACAATATTATTCTAGGAGTTAAATGAAACCAAAAGCAAATACGACTAGTCTAACAACATATAATGACACAATAAAAGATTGCTTATACGAATGGTATTAAGCAAATCAAATACTTCAAGACAAATGATAGAAAACAAATGAGAGTGCTTGAAAGTAAATGGGAGTAACTGATAATAAGCAAATGGAAATATTGTAGACCAGTGCCAATGTATGTATTGCTGCGAAATGTGTTGCAATGCTCTTGGTAAATTTTATTAGTTAAAGGTTTTCACTTGGATTTAGATAAATTAAGTGAAGTGGACCGATAGTGCAACTCCACTTGTGAGTGCTGGAGATTGTAAGTGTGAAAATAAAATCTAAACTATGATGTGTTTCCTTTAACTATCCCTCAAATGGGTACAAGCAAGATTGCAAGGAGTTCCAACGGGGAGAGAGTGAATCCCAAAGTATCCGCCTGAATTCACAAGTCAATCTATTGATATTGATCTCGTATCGAGCAATAGTGGTTGAAGGTTTTCCCTAGTTAAAATACTCCACACAAATTAAGTCCCTCTCTGATCATGCCAAGATCCAGCAAGCTGGTGAGGTTGAGAGCATAATAGGGCCTTAACGGGGAAGGTTCATTACTTTGCCAAAATGAAATAACTGAAAATGAAACTAAGTTAACTAATCTAAAACAAAAGTAAATATTTTGCAGTGCGTGGGTTTGTTTTAGATTGATTTTATCCTTTTAAGTTAGCAAAATTGACAAATGTGAAATGCAAGATGCAAAATGCAAAAAGAGACAATTCCCCCGAGGGGTAGGGGGGATGAAAGGCCTAGTGGGTTATCCCACTGTTGCTTTTGAGTTACAATCTTTATGAAGAATGTTTGATGGCCTTTTAGAGGTATAAGGCCAACAAACTTACAAAATTGGATAGAAGAATTATATTGGGAGGAAGACTAGGTGCCTTGAGGGGTCATGGATGCTCCGGATCCTCGAAATTTGGGCAGCACCTCCTCTTGTCTGTTCATTAAACCTGCAAAAACAGTAAGCTAATATGGTGGAAAGATGCCCAAAATGATTTTGGGACAACCTGCAAAAGATGTTAGACTTTGCACAAAAATTTTACCAAGTGAAAGCTTATGGAAGGTTAGTAAAATTGACTTAAAAAGCAAGCAAGAAAGCTAACTCTCTTAGTGGATTTTTCTTGCTGTTTGGACAGCAAGAAAATGGGCACTAAGATTGCCAAATAAAGAATTTAAAGCTCTAAATTTGATCTACGTTTTAGCTCTTAAGAATTAACTATGAAACTATTGCTAAAAGATGAACTTTTATGATAGATCTAGCTTTAGATAATAGAAAATTTAATCATGCAATCTAGATCTATCAATGCATGCATGCATAAGTAAAGATCTATGTATGATTTATAATTGGAAACTAGATCTATTTGCATGCAAGAAAAAGTAACCAAGAAAACTTTGATTTTTTATGAAAAAGAGAAAGAGAAGCTTGATAGTTTGGAATCCTTGGCTATGGAGTCTCCCGGTGGAATGCTGAGGGACTACATCTTCAAGAATCTTGGAGTTTGTGGAATATACAAGCTAGTTCAGCCACCTCTCCAAGCATGAGGACCTGTAAGCTTAAGAAACTTGCAAGAAACTTGTTAAATATCCGGTGCTTCCTACACAAGAGACTTGGATAACATATTAATCAACCAAAAAGATATGTAAATCAAATATATCTAATGTAAAAAGGCAATAATATCTTAAAAGGTTGATTAGCTTAATGAGATCTTATCCTAGTGGGTAATACCACCCCTTCAAAGGCCAAATTAACAAACTAAAAGCAAGAAATTAAGCTAAGATATACCTTACATAATTAGCACATGACATCAATCATCCACACAAGTAGTGCTAACCATGTTCTTGACCTCCAAAGCCTTCTTTTATTCCAATGGAAAAATATTGCAGAAATAGTACAATACAAGCAAAGCCCAAACTCATTAACCAAAAAGAGGAGAGGAGGTTTGCTTAAATAGCAAGAGAGGGTGCATTTCCCAAGGAGGGGGATGCACTTTCCGAGAGAGGATGAGAGAATGGATGCCACCACTCAACAAACTAAAGAGAGGCTGCCACAAGTGCAAGAGAGGAAGAGTGAGAGGGTGCCACCTCTCAAGAGGTAGGCACATATCTCCTTGAGTGCACCACCTCTTAAGAAGGAGGGCGCACCTCCTCTTGGAAACTCCATCAACTCAAAAGAACTCAACACTTAACTCATCTTTGACTCCCACTGACTCTCTCTCAACTCACCTCAAGTGTCACTAACCACTAGTGAACTGGAGACAAGACAAAAGCATGTTTCCGAAATGTTTCCTTAATAATAGGGAACTGATTTATTCACCTTTTTAGAGTAAAATTGATTTTTGATGAGCAAAAGTCAATTATTTCTCTCGAAAAGGGGGTACATGGGTAATAGGGTTATTTTGGGTTAGAAAACAATACCCCACAAGGAATATAACACCTCCTAGTGCCACTTTTTAAAAATTTACATCAATTTACAAGGTAAAATCTTGTTTTATGGGAATTTTACATTTTATGAAAACAATTAAAAAATCCTAGAGGGATCTAATGCATGTCCATAAGACTCTAGGTAAATGATTAGCATGGTGATATACATTAGACACTAGACTCAAACAAAACAGACCAAGGCCTAACCATTAGGACATACTCCAGCTTTGGAGGAATGAGTGAAAAAACTTAGAAAATTATAAATCGCTAAAAAACGAGGAATAATTAACCAAGTGAAAAAAAAAACTCTAGAGTAATGCACTAATGACCAAGTCTTGGGGAGCCGAATCTTTTACATACAAAAGACCTCATGCTAACTCATTTTATTACAATTCCCCCATCGGGGTATGGAACATGCATATATAAGAAGCAGAAGAAAAATTAAGGGTCAATAACACCTGGCTAGACTTCTGGACTTTGAATTTGAACAAGTGCCTTGTTCAATCTTTGTGGATTATCATTAGTCCTACCTGGTGCAACTATGGGAGGTTGCAAGCCTTACCTAAGGGAATGGTTGTCCAAACTGTTGTCACTCGGAACTGAATTGGGTTGCATGCAAAACAATCCCGAGGCAACCTCGAACCACTTTGGATTGGAAGTTGCCCCTCCCAACCCAAGAGGGATCTCTCGAACAATGTCACAATATGATCTTCAGTAAGCGTAAAATGGTGGGCAGATTTATGGGTAAATGATAGTTTTGGATTTTTGAAGTTTGGGGGTTGGACCAGGGAAACAGTCCATTGGGCATGGAGTCAAGTGAAAACCAAAGAAAGGAGATAATAGTAGTGATCGTATAACTTGCGGAAAATGAGGCAAAGTAAGTCTATCTTTCAGCAATTTGATAATCATGATGCGGTAGCAGAAAAAGAAAAGAAAAGACCATCACAGTGAAAGCATCTATCAAGGAGGAATTTTCACTACGATAATCTTTAGAGGAAAACAAACGAAGGCTGATAACTAGATGCAGAGCGCTTATCTGGAACGAATTCTGACCAATCACCATAGAACGCAACACATAATATCAACTATGAGTAAGGAGCATATAAAATGAATTCCAAACAAATTTAACACAGCTGAAAGAGGAAGAGATAAACAATATGATAATGACAACACATGTATATCAACTGTGGGTAAGGAGCATATAAAATGAATTCCAAACAGATTTAACACAGTTGAAATAAGGAAGAACATACTGAAAGAATCAACCGTGATGAATCTCACAGTCTCAAGTAAATACATCATCTATATTACTCCAATTCGGATTTACAAATTAACTCAGCATACAAAGGAACCCCTCTTCCAAAGAGGTTTCTTCCCCAGCTCGCCCCCCGCCGCCTGGTTCTCAGCCTCCTCCAACGATAATATCACCTATCGCACTCACAATACGTTACATAAAAAGAAATATGAAACGGTTTGCCTTCTGGAACTGTGCGACTGCCAGGTGCTCTGTCGTTACTTGAACCGTCGCTAATCATTTTGACAAGTGGAGTTATAGATGATCGCTTTGGTATGGTTTAACTTTAATGCAGAGTTCTCATCGCTTTACAAAGCGTTTGGAGGTTATTATAACGGAAATACATACTGTAAAAAACAACAAATTCACTCCAATCCAAATTTCAGCTTTGTAACTGCTGCAACGCAAATGGTCACTGTGGGCACCCATATATGAGTTCGATTGGCTCGACGTTAGTTGTAATTATCGAAATAAGACTTTTTCGTGTTCCACAGAGGGATATGGACACTTTGCGTGTCGTGGCGATAGATTTATGAATTTGACAGTTCGACTGGTAAAGCTGATTTTGGAAATGGCATCTGTATGTAGTCGTTTTTTCTGATATGCTCCTCCCTCATCACATCTCTGGCCTCTTACTTTTCCTCTTCGAGGAATCTGCTTCTTTGCATTACCATGGCGCTACTAAATAAACGACCTCATGTTGTTATTTTCCCTTTCCCTGCTCAGGGTCACATTAACACTATGATGCAGCTGGCCCAGATCCTATATTCTCGCAGCTTCTATATCACCTTCGTTAATATTCAATATATACAAGAGTGCCTCATCGGATCCGGATCCGTGGAGTCTGTTAAATCTCTGCCGGACTTTAGATTTGAGACGATTCCAGCCGGCCTACCTTCAGAACATGGTCGGACCTCTAAACTAGCCGAGCTATGTCGGTCCTTCACTGATAATGGCCCTTTGCATTTCGACGAGCTGATGGACAAGTTGAAGCATTCACAACCAGATGGTGTCCCTCCAGTAACATGCATTATCTCCGACGGCCTTGTTTCGTTTGCTCAAAAAACAGCGAGAAAGCTCGAAGTTCGAGAGTATCATTTTGGACGCACAGTGCTTGCGGCTTCTCTACTTATTTCTTCGCCCCTCTTGATGGTTACATTACTTTCAAAGGTATAAACACTATAACTTCTTCTATCGTTTTCGCACTGCACAATTTTCCGGTACAAACTCTATACATTCCCCAGGTCAAATACAACTTGCTTGCATGCTCTTACGGTATTGTGCTGTGATGCACATGAGATGTGTTTAACAAATGGATCCATGGAACAAATAATCCCTTGTATTCCTGGAACGCCCCAGCTGCACATCAAAGATCTGTCCTTCTCCTTGCGACGCACGGACATGTCGGAGTTTGTGAGAAGTGAAGTGAACGCCGCTCGGGAAGCTAATTTTGTATTACTTAATACCTTTGAGGACCTCGATCGTCCTGTAATTGATGCACTCAGGTACAAACTTCCCTCCAACTCTTCGAAATCACCAGAATCCTCTCTTTTTAGAACATTGTAGCTTTCTCTACGGTGTTGAAACTTTTCGGCACATAACAGACCCGGGATTTATATGGATCTGCATTAATTTTGTTCGTTTTCTCGGCGTCTTGTAGGTATTTTCTCTGGAAACCTCCGGGAAAATCCCGGCTACAATTGCTGTCGAGTTTATGTGTTTTCACAACATCAGAAGCCTTCTTCAAGACGATACGTTTTTTATTCGACCGCACATACGAACTAGTCTTTATTCTCGTTCTGCAGCTACACCCTGCCGATATTCTCGCGTACTTGAAGGTCGATGACTTTAACCTGGTGTGCCATTGATTCTTCTCCTCGAATCAATCCGAATCCCTTCTTTTGCTTTTTCTTTGCTTCGGGAATGCGAACGTCTGAAACAACCCTGTAGTTAAAGATAGGAGAAGCATAAACCTCCTCTGAAAATTCCTGGGAAGAGGCAAACTTGTAGTAATCGCTCCTCAGCAGGCTAATTGTGCGTTGAATATCTATTGCAATTGGCTTGTCCTCGGGACGAGGAGGCCTCTGATTAGTTGTTCTAACAATGTCTCTGAGCTTGTAAAACCACCAATGTGGCATCACATGAGAAATTCTGAACTTTGATCTCCCCATCCTCTTAGAAAATCAATACAGACTTGTATTTGAAGCTGATATATCATGCGCGGAGAGCTTTCAAATTTCTCGAACTGTCCATCTCGATTACGAACTTTAATTCCCTCTTGTATCTTACAACAGTGAAGTCCAATTTCAAATACCTTGAAGTGGCAATCTCAATTGCCGACTTTCCAACTCTCCCTTCAGCCCAATTACTTCTATCCCGAAATCGAACAGCAAGGAAACATTAGGGCCCCTCAAAGTCTGAAATATCTATATCAGATTCTCAAAAAGGAAGTTTCAGGCCATTCTAAGATTCCACTAAAGATTGGCGTGATACCCTGAGCAGAGTGGGGACAACCTGCAATAATTTGGCACAGATAGCTATGATGGCCTCAAATTGTAGCCATGGTATAAATATGTGTTACATTTATTTAATAGCCAGGAAGCGTTACAATTATGAGACTGATATCATAGAAAGGTAGGAGGTGTCTTTTATGCTGGAAGGATGCTCTTTGTATGTAATTTAATAAGCACCAAAAACGGGTAAAATACAGCCTGCCTGGTGTTCGGTGGATAGTTGAAAAATTTGAGCGAAAGTGCCTCAGTTGAATCCGAAATTTTCAATATCTGTTACAACACAAACCATATGACTTCAAGCATAATACAAATAAAAAACATCCACTAGGTACATGTTCCTGGAATGTTGGAGCTCCTCCTACAGTAGCTTCAACATGAATGGGCTAATATTGATGGCCACCAGACCATACCTTTCACTGGATTGCTCTATGCACTTTTATATAGTAGCATTAAGGCATAGATGACATGAATACCCTTCAGATGCAAGATAACCTTTGTGAGCACTAAGGCATATTGAAGACTGCGCCTTTAAGTTGGAGGGGACTTTTGGCATTTAGCGATGCCTTACTCACTTCTGGAATCGTTTTTCTCCCCTTTAAATATCTGGCATTAGCCTCCTCTAGAAGGGCACACACATAAACATGGCCTCACTCAAAAAGGATTTTGGCATACTACAGCACTGTCATAGTTTAACTTGGAAGGGATATTGGGCATCAACTAGGAGGGCTTTACTCGAAGGACCTTTGCCACCTGCAACTAGATTATTAAGTCTTAAGCCACACTCTCCACTTTTCTTGGTGAGACAGAATTGAGTTTACCACTGCACTCTTCTTGGCATTTGTCCATGCATGCATATGTCAAGAAAATGCATGCATTCATGCATGCATACATCAAAGAATGTCGATAGGAAGACTGACAGGAGTCTTTGGCATCCAACTTCAAGCAGTAGCACTATGAAGACCAGATGACACTCATCATGCAATTGCATACATGTTAGATACCTAAACTCAGAAGGTGATCCAAAATCTCCTAAAATTTAGATTGATTTGTTTGTATGCATTTATGATTCAAGAAATATAATTGCTTTGCTCCTAATTTTTTGATGGTCTGCTTCCAAAAAGTTAAATTTATTCTCTTCTTGTAAAACTACCAAATGAGCATATCAATCAGAATGTCAGATCAGATGAAAGTGGAAATTGAACTAAAAATGGCTCTAAATCAATATGTACATATTACAGATTTTGCAACAGAATCGGAAACTCATGGATGCTGTGATTGATGCTCTTATTGTGAAGAAGACCCTCAGGAAAGACCAGTTTTTCCATTTGGTGGAAGAACATGGTCATTTAGATCCCATACCACCACAACTTATTGAGGTCAGAAACTCTAGTCTTGCAGAATTTCGAGAAAAGATGATGGCAGGAAAGCATGTTTCAAATTCATCTTAAAGGTGCTCAGTTCAAGACTTTTAATTTCATTTAGTTTCATTAAATTTACTTGATTTTTAGACTTTGTCTGTGCACGCCTCTATCTTACTAGTTTTGTAATAGTTGATGATTTGTACAATGCATTTTTACCTCTGTTCTACAGTTCATTTGCGACCAAAGTTTTTTTATGGGAGGAGGGAGCAGGGTAATGGAAATGCTGAGCACAATGTCCATTTTCGTCTAGGCACAGTTTTTTGGATCAACTCTTCTTTTTCAGGGAGGAAATTATGATGTATAATCAGTGGTTCTGTAGGTTAATTTGTAAACATGGATAGTTCAAAAGGCTCTTTCTGTTTTCAGTCCACCTGCAGTTGGGATGTTATTGCCAATGTAGCTGCAATCTTTCTTTTGTACATAGCAGTAACACAATCGCACTCATACGTGAAGAAGCATGTATTAGTTTTCTATATCTAAAGGGAACAATTTTGAGATCCGACATGATTATGCCCATTGCCATCTTTCTAAATCTAAAGGATTAAAAAATAATAATTATTTAATGTTGCATTTGGTGATTTTACTATTGAAAAAATGTAACTTGTATATTTTTTATGTCAGGAGGTTCTTCTTTGTTATTGATGTCAAAGAGATGCCTCAGACTTCAGTTACATAAATCAATACAAATCAAATTCTTTCTTGTGGTGTTTCAAGACAATGGACAAGCAAGTGATGCAAGAGTTGAATTGGATTTAAGAAGATGCAGAAGCAGGAGCTCATTCAGATTTTTGTCACTTCTTATAAATGTAATAAGGTTTGCTGAACTTTTTTGTTTGAGAAATAGTACTTACATTATACAAATACACATGCAAAGGAGGAATAAACTAGTTTACTCTTGTTGGACACGTAATCCTTTGTGGTTACATTACTTGTAACTGTATGTAAATATGAAGAGTTGTAGGTGATAGGAACGGTCACCTGTTTGGGAAGACCAAGAGTCATATACTCTTGTATATATTTACCTATCATAATAATGCAGAAATCATCAAGTGTGGAGTTATTTTCTGCCATCCCTGGTCTGACAACCCTGGCCAAACTGCTATGTGGTTAGAATGAGCCCTAGAAGAGTAATCCTTAGCATCTTTTCTCAACAAAGTAATGTGAAGGTTGTTGTGATTTTAGATTCAGTTCCACTAAACAGATTGTGGGTTGCTTGGCAGACAGTGTTTGGGTTTCTCAGTGAGCAGTGTGAGGGTCCCGAGGATGATTGGGATCTAGCCTTCTGACCAATCTAGACATTCTAGTTGCCTGGAGGTTAGCTTGGGTTCTCTCCAATGTATGTTGGTAAAAGGTTGGCTTGGAAAGCCTTGTTTTCTTAGGACTTACGGGATTCAAACAATCAGCAATGGCATACGTGGAGGACTATTGACCTTGCTTGAAAGATTTTGGTGTGGACAAGGTTGTTGTAGAGAGTCTTTGTCATATGATTCTAGAGAGTTGTTAATATAAAATGTAGATGAGGAAAAGGTCCTATCTTGAGGTATTGGAGATGGCGAAGTGGGAAGCTTATTTATAACTATGAGATGAATGACATTTATGAGTTGGTGCAACATTCCTCTGACATAGGGATGTACTTAAATAAAAGGTGGGGGCATGGAGATCCAGTGGGAATCTTATTTGTAAATGTGAGATGAATGACATTTATGAGTTGGTGCAACACTCTTATGACATAGGGATGTACTTAAATAAAAGGTGGGGGCATGGAGATCCAGTGAGAGATCGTTGTGGCTGTGCCAATCCATTTGGAAGACTCATGCCTCCTTTATTGCTTCATCATGGATCCTTTTGTTAATGTTTATGCCATTATTATAGTTCTTTGCATTTCATTAGATAAGAGCATAATAAGAACAAGATCACTGAGAAATACACATCCACAAGAGACACAACATTTATCCTGGGAAACCCTCTAGGGGAAGAAAACCCAGCAAAAACTTCCTTATCAT
>ML778671.1:2384204-2396928 GCA_009831015.1 Picea engelmannii
ATTTCATCTACAACAATAATAAGATTTTAAGTTATGGTTGTAAAAATGTTGCAATTTTAAGTAAAAAAGGAAGGGGTGTTAATGGTGGGATTTGTTTTTGATTTGGGGGTTAATTTTAGGATTTTGACTACAACAAAACTAATCATCAAGGTTTTACTTTAAAAAAAGTTGCAATTGCAACTTCAAAAAAAGTGGTGGTCACTATTGATACCACCATTTTTCAATGTTTGTTTGTAATGGTACTTGTTGTTAAGGCCATAGTGTTAAACAAGATGTAATTTACCCACTGGATAAAAAAGAATGTCATTGGTTGCAACAGTTTTCAATTAAATGGTTTTAACATTGCAAGATTGTTAAGGTCATGGTTGCAAAAGGTTGTAATTTTAACCTTGAAAAAAAAAGGTGTCGTCAGTAACACCAATTTTTTATTCAACAATATTGCAAGGGTTTAAGGTCATGGTTGCAAAAGGTTGTAATTTTAACTCTAAAAAAAGGGTGCTACCAATAGCACCACTTTTCAATTCGAGTGTTGATTTTAGTGTTTTTGAGCCAAAATATGTGTTTTTAAGGCTAGAGTTCTTGTTTTGAGGTCATAGTTCTTGTTAAGTTGATAACTATATTTAGGTTGCTAGTACAATATTAGGCCCACACTGTATTGTTGACCTCCCTTACCTCCCATATATATAGCGGGAGAGAGTCATTTCATTCATCATCATCATACTCTTCTCTTTGTACATGTCTTTTAGGCGTGATTTGTTAGGGTTCATGAGGAAATTCTAGGAGAAGTTATATATGGGAAGGGGACGTTCTCGTTTTCAGGTCATAGTTCTTGTTAAGTTTATAACTATTTTTAGGTTGCTAGTAAAACTGTAGGCCCACATTGTATTGTTGGCCTCCCTTAACCCCCATATATATAGAGGGAGAGAATACTTTCATTCATCATCATCATACTCTTTTCTTTGTACAAGTCTTCTAGGAGTGATTTGTTAGGGTTCATGAGGAAATCCTAGGAGAAGTTATACATGTGAGGAGGACATTTTTGTTGGAGATTGCTCTTGTGACTAGGGTTTACACTTGTGGAGAAAAAGACATTAGAGAGGATGATGATTTGTCAGTGTGTTCATCTCTCTTATTCACTCATGTTAAAGAAGTGGCTAGGAGACGTGCTCTCTCTCTCTCTCTCTCTCTCTCTCTCTCTCTCTCTCTCTCTCTCTCTCTCGGGTTTATTGATATTCTTGGAGCATTTGAAAGTCTAGGGTTGGGGATTCATCCATTGTAGAATTGAGATTAGGGTTTTGAGATGAAACCCTAGATGTATTTGGTGAAGAAGAAGAAAAAGAAGATGAATATGAAGATGAAGAAGATGTCTTGTGTTGGAGTACTTGTTTGAGTGATTTATGCATGTTTGAGCTCCTTGTTAAGCTAAGGTTTTTCTTGGATTTCCATAGCTAATTTTCAGAGAGGTAGTGGATTGCTCTAGCCTTGTGATAAGGTTATGGTATGTACCACAACTTTATGTTATTTATATTAATGAAGTTTTCAATTGTCGAATACTTGTGTAAATTGTAGATTTGATTTTTATCCATCTATACAACTATATATGTTTTGTTAATTTTACATAAGTAAAGGGTAATTATGTTAAGTGATTTAATAATTTATCTGAAGAAGTTAAGGTTTGTTTTATTGTTGTTGTTCCTGCTATAAATGAGAGTTTTTAGATTTGTTTTATGCATGATAAGATTGCCCTAGAGGGATGAAACTTATTGGTAAACTTTGGTGTTTTTTCTCCTTGGGTTGCCTAGAAGATTGGGGTGTTAAGGATCAAAATATTGCAATCTTTCCTTATTGTTTTGTTCTATATTTCATAATATCCCTAAGGCTAAAAAATCATAGGGTTAAGATCTAGAAAACCTTTACTTAAGAGTTGAAATTTCCATTTGGTATTAAGAGCCATATTTTTTTTATATTTTTAAAATTTCCACGTGGTATTAGAGCTTTTGTGGCTAAGATCACTCTAGGTGTAAGAGGGAGTTTTATTTCGGTTAGAAATTACTTAGGAGAGGACATTGACCTTGTTTAAGGTTGTTGGGTGTAATACCCTAGGTTGTTTGAGATGAGCACTTACACCTGTGAGAGGTTTTGATTGGTTTCTCATGTGATGAGAGGTGATGGATATGCTACATAAATGGTTGTTGTGGATGTATTTTCAACAGGTATGATGTTTAAGAGGACTCGTGATATGTGGTCGATTTGTTTTGTGATTTACCAATGATAGATGGTAGATCTATGTCTTTATTGATTGGTACGGTTTTATTTTTAGTAGGTGAGATGCCTAAAGGAATTGCAATAGGTGACTGTTTTTTTACGTATATGCTATTGTTTTTCACCTATGATAGGTGGAGAACCCTCTTCATATTGTAGATTTTCTAGGATGGATATGGCTTTGGTCTCTTGCTTTTCTTCCCACACTATGTCTAGATGGTACGTGGAAGTATGTCAATAGTAGAGCTTCGAGACATATGAAATTTGACAAGTATTTATTCAATAGGATCAAGAAGCAAGAGGGAGGAATGAATGGCGCTTGTCGATGATGCCACTTATCCTGTGAGAGGAGTTGTCTCCATCTCTTTTCAAGTGTCTTCAAGGGATGTTTGTGAGTTGAATAATGTTTTGTTTGTTCATGGTTTGAAGAAGAATCTTCTTTCAGTGTCTTGTATGACAAATATATAGTGGAGAGTTGTTTTTGAGGGACAAGAATGCACCATTAGTGATTGTAGTCTAGCTAGTTTGAGGACTTTGGCTAAATGTGTGAGAGAGGGGGGCCTTGATAGACTACTTATTTATTCAGTGGCATGTGTATTTTCCATGGATACGTTGGATGAATCTTCTAGTCATGAGGAGGCTCGAGAGAATACAGGAGTGCCCAAATCTTCAATGAAGGTGAGTGCACCTCCTAGGAGATATGCTAGTCATGTTGCATTGGTTTCTTCCATCCATGAGCCTTCTAGTTGCTTATAGGAGGAGAGGTGTGATACCTTGATGGAGGATGATGTTAAGATTGATTCCAAAGTTGCAACTAATGAGAGTATTGTAGAGTACATGGATAGGGTTGATGAATTTTATCAGACAAGGGAGTTTCTTGTGGTGTTACTCTTTCTTCAGTATTCTCATAGGATGAGGTATTTAACCTAGTTCAAGTTGTTTCAATTGTTGGAGGAATTGAGGTGCATGAGAGGGATTCTCATGTTGACAAATTGTTGATGGTCTTGCCAAGTTTATTACCCATACCATGAATTTGGTATTCTAGGATCGAGGAGTTAACTTGTGTAGATTTCTATCCTAGTGGCCTTGATAGATGTGATCCACTTGTCTTGATCTTGTATGGAGATGTGATCTTGTCTACAGGATGTCCTAGATAGCTCAGGTTATGGTGTCAATTGACTTTGGCCCATGATGTTGACTTGAAGGATGATGGAGTTTGGTAGGTTTCTTTTCTTAGGGTTATGTTCCTTCACATCTACAGGTGGTTAGTATTCTTTGGATCAAGATGTTGTGATAACATGGGTGCGAGAGTCTTTACATGTGAAAGTTGTTGATTTTGAGACTACAACATGCACAAATTTTCAGGTAGTAGGTTTGATGGAGTTGCAGAGGGAGTCAATAGTTGTTTGTATAAACACTTTTCTCATAAAGAGGGAGTGCTAGAGTTTGGGTTGGTTCAAAAGTGTTTACACCATGTTTGGGGGTGTTTCATGAGATTTGGGGTATATGGTGTATGTTCATCCCCCGAATGGTATGGAATGGATTTGCACATGGGAGATGGTTCGTGATGGATTTACACATTGGAGAGAGATTTTTCAGTGATCATTTGACCTCAATTGGGTGCTTTCTTGGAATTCTTACATAGAGAATTCCCTACTTAGGAGGAGCATTATGCATATTAAACAAGGGAATTAGATGCTAGGTAGCATGGGGTAGCTTGGATTCTTGTATGGAGGCCTGTAGTTGGCTTGGGGATGCTTGGGTTGCGATAGTGTTCATGTAGGGGAAGTGGACTTGGTGGAGTACATGGTTTAGGAGGAACAACAAAGTCCATGTGGGCTTGTGATGAAGGGGTGTGGATACACATTGTGTAGAAACATCATCTTGGAGACATTATTGTGTATCACATCACCTTGGAGCATGACATGTGTATCCATGGAGTAGAGCACTTCATTTGTGTAGGCCTACATGTGTTTGTTGTAGGTTGCTTGTAAAGGCTTAGGCCCACATTATATTGTTGGACTTCTTTAGCTCCCATATATATAGAGGAAGGAGAGTGTCATTCCATTCATCACCATCATACTCTTTTATTTGTATTGTATTCTTAGAGTGATTTGGTAGGGTTCATGAGGAAACCCTAAGATAAGTTATACATGGGAGGAGGGTATCTTTGTTGGAGATTGTTCGTGTGACTATGGTTTACTCATGTGAAGATGAAGATGTTGGAGATTATCATCATTCTTCATTGTGGTCATCACTCTTATTCACTCTTGTGTTAGAGATGTGACTAGGAGGAGTTCACTAGTCATCTTCTCTCTTTTAGGTCTTCATTTGTACTTGGTCTCTCTCTCTCTCTCTCTCTCTCTCTCTCTCTCTCTCGGAGTTGCTAGGTTTTCTTGATCTTCTTGGAGCATTTTGAAGTCTAGGATTAGGGTTTTATCCCTTGAATAATTGAGATTAGGGTTTTGAGATGAAAGCCTAGGTTTATTTGGTGAAAAAGAAGAGGCATTTTTCCTTGGAGGACTTGTTTGAGTGATTCATGCATGTTTGAGCTCCTTTGTAGAGCTAGGGTTTTTCTTGATTTTCCCTAGATAGGGTTTTGGAGAGCTAGTGGATTGTACTAACCTTGTGATAGGATATGGTTTTGTACAACAACTTCATTGTATGCATATTAATTAAGTTTTTAATTGTCCAATACTTGTGTAAATTGCAGATTTGATTTTATCCATCTATGTTCTTTACAATTTGAAATTTAAAAATATATATCTATCGCTAATTTGACATAAGTAAAGGGTAATTATCTCAAGTGATTTAACATTGTAATTGAAGAGGATAAAGGTTGTTTTATTGTTGTAAGTGGGATGTTTCAAATCTGTTTTACGCATGATATGATTTCCCTAGAGCGCTAAAACTTATTGGAACACTTTGGTATCTTTTCTCCTTGGATTTCCTAGTAGACTAGGGTGTTAAGGATTGAAATATTATAATGTTGCATTGATATTTTGTTCTATATTTTACAACACCTGTAAGGCTGAAAATTCATAGGGTTAAGATCTAGGTGGCCTCTAGTTAGAGGTGAAATTTATGTTTTGCATTAAAATCCATATTTTTTACATTTCTGAAATTTCCATAACATACACCTACTATTATACATATTTGGGTGAGCTATATTCTAGACGGGTCTCCATAAGCCCACTCTTAGTCCTATTTAAGTTATATATCCATAAATCCACTCTCAACATTTGAGGTCTCTCAATTGTATTCACTTTGGGTATTCATAAACCCAATCACTTTTGTATATTGGCCACAATCGACTCTATTGAGTTCATTATCCATAAACCAACTCACATTTATGTTTCATCATTCTTGTTTGTTCCCCTGTCCATCTTAAACGATGGTGTTGAAAATGGTGTAATATTCACATGTCGCTACAATATACCTAGATCATATCATTAATGTATGTAACTAAGGATAACTTATGTTTAGTGATTGTAATACTAGGTTATGGTTAAGTTCAACCTAGTCAATCTTATGTGGGCCCATAATCCCTCTTGGGGAAGGTTCCTTATTTTTTGAGATGTGTATGAATACGCACTCAAGTATCATTTCTAAATCATCATTGTTAGTTATTTCTCTCTTTAAAAGTATTTAAGACCAAGGGCACCATACACTGTTGTTCCCTCTTGCTATCTTGTTGTGATCGTTGTGCTAAGTTATTTCTATATAATGCTCTTATAGTTACTTAATTTAGAACTTTTGTGGCTAGTGTTAGTGCACTTGATAACTCTTTATCAAGTGTTGTTTCCTTTTTATTGCGGGTTTAAGGGTTTGTTGGTGATTTAATTACATCCTTTATTTATCTTGTGATCTCAACAACTGAAACATTGACTAAAATGGTTGATACATGTGTTGGCCAAAACATCTGTTGAAATGGATGAAACGTTAGTTGAAACAACCAATACAATGCTTTAAAAATATAAAACACCATTGAAATGTTTAGTCATATTTCATAGGTGTTTCATACAAGGACAGTTTTTTGAAACACTAAAACACTTTAATAGCACCTCAAGTTGGATTTTCTAGTAACATAGCTCTTAGCAAGCAAGTGCTTCCAAAACCCATGCTTAACCATCTTTAGTCTCCTACACCACATGCACTAATGATTTGTTAGAACAATTTTGGCCAATTAAAATTTGGTAGGAAAGCCTTGACCATACATTAGTGATCCAATAAAAGTCACTATATGAGCTTCCCATATCCTATTCAAAACTAGGGGTACATGGTTAACCTAGTGCAGGAACTAATAAAGCTTCATGTTTTTAGACTCAAAGATTATTTTATTATAACACCACTATCAATCCTTCCAAATAGGGCCACACGGGGAGTCATTCATTTGTTAAAAATCCTCTTTTTCTATAAGAAACCACCACTTATTCACAATAAGTCTATCTGAAGTCAAAAGGTTTGTACTACACACAAGATCCCTTAGGTTTATCCATATTCCTCTATTAAATTCCAATATATCTCTACATGGGAAAAATGCCCTCTTACTAAGTCTTTTAGCTTGAAATTGTGTTGTGTTTGAGATGCATTAGCCCTAGATTTTCCATGTTCAAATAGTTTTAAAAGGCATATACCACCCTTTCCTGCTCCTTGAATAGTATTAAGACATCCAACTTGCTACCTATTTTTCCAACTCTCATTCTTTTGAGCACAAAACATCTTAGAATCATAAAATAAAATAAAATTGGCACTTAAAGATATAAGAGAAATCAAACTAACGTTGAACTTTTCCCATGTGCGTGCAATGCAGATTCATATAGGTAAGAGGATATTTCCAAGGGGCGTCACCTTCAAGACTTCTTACAACCCACTTTGTCACAAAAATCTTCCTTTGTGGAAAAACATCAATGAGACCAAGTCCACTATCTTATTTTGGCATGATGCAATAATGCTAGGGAAATATAGGAAATCCTAGAGGAAAGATCTCAAAATTTTATCAAACTTCATATGATAGAGTTGAAAACCAATGAGATGAATAATAAACTTGAACGAATAGAAGAATATTCAAAATGATCATACGCATACTAGTGAAAGGAAAATATTTGTATTTCCTCCTATACAACTTGGATTGATATTTATCTAAACACCAATCCCACATGGAATAAAAGGAAAGACGATCCCCAAACATGATGCCTAAGTATTTGACAATGTCCCCATGTCTCATCCTCTTCCAGTTCTAAATAATCCAAAAAGGTCCTCGACAGGTCCAATCAACCAATACTGAAAGTTATAGTTGCTAACAACACCCGACGTTGTGCAAAATGTATATGGACATATCATGGTATCATCCAATCCATCAAGCTTTAAATGAACATATAAGATCTTGGCATCAACAAAAATGATTGCTAAGAACCTCTTTATCTCTTATAATTTAGATCACCCAGATCCTACCCTACATCTTTTCTACATCTAGTAGATAAGCAAGAGAGTCTACAATGATCACATTATGATTATAGAGCAAGAGGGCACCCTTGTTTGATAGATATGTGTAAGTGAAATCCATTTAGACAAGGAAACAGTAACCAAGACTGTCACAAAATCCTCCCTGAATAGGTTACACACCATCCCTATAAACTTGGTCATGAATCGTATCCATGTTGACATGTGTGGGATAAGGTTGTAGTGAACCTTGTCATAAGATTTGTCAAAGTCAATATTGAACATCAAAGGATCTTGGTTATTGTCCATGGCCCATTCCATAAACTCCTAAATGATAATTAAGTTATCCAATATGAATGTCCCTCTAACTCCTAAATGATAATTATTTTGTCCAATATGAACTCTAAGGAAAGTGGTTTGTTCAAGTCTCACAGTCATTGTTGCAAGCATTTGAACCCTCAACATTGAAGCCTTGGCTAAAATTTTGTGAGTCTTGAGATGTCGAAGTGCATAATTGGCCCCTAGCCGCTAATAATATATTTTTGTAGTAGTATTTGGAGTATGTTTATGAGTCCTTGATTAAGGAATACATAGAGCTTCCCTTCCCTAACCACTCCCTTGGCCATCCTAAATATGTCATCACCATTTCTCACATGATGTTGAAGGACTCACAAGAAATGCCATCCAATCCATTCAACTTATTATTTTTCATCTTGGACATTGCAAAAAAGAGTTGCTCCTTAGAAATCTCTCTACTTAGCACCTCCCTCTCAAAAGCATCAAATTTAGCGATAAAAACCCTATTTCACTCCTCCTTGGCCTCTTGCACCTAATTGGAGTTGGTATAGGAGGAAATAATTTTTGAAAATGAAAACCAAACATGTTTCTAACTTCTTTGTAAGTCTTCTTCTAGAATATAATTTGTGTTCCGAAGGTCCATTATCTCATAGGTGTGTTTCCTTCAAAATAAAACTTAGATGGCTCATCACACTACTTAAACCATTGTAACATTTCCCTAATTCTCACCCCGCTCACCTTGTATTCTTCTTCATATTCAATAAAGTGTTCTAGTGCAACAACCTAATTACAAGTGGCACTTTTTCTTCTAGTGTTCCCTGTTTCTTTTCCCAGTTTTTTTTACAATGCACAACAAAATCTAAATTGACTTACTTTGTTACCACTTGCAGCAATAAATATTCTTGAACAATAGAAATAGAGATAACTCAAACCAAATATCCAAGCAAGCTTGAAGATGCATATAAATTTTATTCAATCCAAGTGGCCTTAAGATCCACCATACAATAATGCTAAGGAAGGATAAACTCCATATCTCTTCAATATGAGAATGATTCAAGACATACCTTTCTCTTACATTTGATACACATAAATAGAGGAGGTTTCTTTGTCTACAAGCTTCTAACCATTACATGACACATTAAATATTGAACTATAGGTACATACCATATTATCTCAAGAGATCAAACGACCATGAGCAATTACAATGGCATGGTTATGCACTCAGGGAGGGATGCCTTTGAACATATTTTTTGGAGTCATCGTTGGACTAGAAAACTATGACCCTTTTCCTTTGAATGTTTTGATCAACATAAATTAAACATGGACATAAGTGAGTGTAGATATATGTAAGGTACCAAAAGGAAATACGTAGAGAAGTAGAAAAATTATTACCAAAATTAGTTAACAAAAAGAGACGAAACAATAAGCACAATGACAATATAGATCCAAATGATGATACCTTTATTATCTTGAGAGCATATTTCAAGTTCCTCTTCGAGGGGGGAAACATCCAACGGAGAAGAGCTCTAGTAAAAATGATTTCCATTATAGGTTTTCCATGCTTTCTACCCCTATTTATACTATTTCTATCTTCTAGAGAACATTCTAGAGGAAGAACCTTCTAGTAAGTCTTCTTACACTAGACGTGTTCACATTATTACATGGGAATTATTTACTAATGATGACCTTTATTACATAGAAAAACATATTATTCTATCTACTTGAGGGGTCAAGGAGGTTAGGACCCTAACATGCCCTCCCCCTTAAAGAACAACCTTGTCCTCAAGGTTGGAGATGTGAAAACTGCAACAGAATAGCGATCGACTCCCATGTGGAATCCTCAATTGATGTATCCTTCCATTGTACTAAAACTTCTTGAATTGTGCGTCGACGAAGATGACGCTCTCATTGGGCTAGGACTTCTTATGGATGGAACCAAAATGAACCTTCTTCATCCAATTCCAGGAGACTAGTTTGAATCTGGCACTTGGTTCCAACCACTTTCTTTAAGAAAAAAACATGAAAAACTAGATGGGTTTTAGAGTGGCTGGGAAGGGATAATGTGTAAGCCATGGGCTCTCTGTGCTTGAGGATTTTAGAAGGGCCATAAAACTTTGGAGCAAATTTCTGGAAGTGATATGTTTTGAGGGAAGTTTTCTTATATGGTTTGAGACAAAGAAACACCTGATCTCCTTTAGAAAAGTGGCATTTAAAATGACATTGATCAGCTTGTTGCTTCATGTGTGTAATGTTCCTAACTCGGCTAGTCTAGGAAAAACTGCTAAGTTGTCAAATCCACTGTCTGATCTGATAATCTGGGGGTTTCTAGATGCGTTTGAGTTAATGTTTTAACATTCTTGGTGATTTTCGCATGTGTGCTTCATTCAATTAATGTTTAGGAAGAATATATGATGCATAAAGAATAAGGAACAAACATAATCTCATTCATATGTATTATGAGGGGAAATAACATGAAATACAATAATATGTTGAAAGAAGATGAAATCGTTAGCTAGATCTCGTGGATCATCATTGGAATACAAACAACTAATATAAATACTCGTGATCATATGATGAAGGCATATCTGCGCATGCACGGATAGATCAGAAAAAATATGCAGTTCTAGAAACTCATGGAAACTGCTGCAACTATGGAAAACTCACCATGATGGCTATACTCGTCAGAATCGCCTAGAAATTGTCCCAAAAGGAGTGCTTCGGCCTCTAGGCTAATACTAATGACTGACGAACTGAAGATCGAATGTCAAAATCTTTGGATGTCATCCCCTGGGGGGTTGCGCACCTCTTGGGCTCAATGAGTGTGCCCTAATAATTCCACCGACAAAATCTGTTGCTATATGGCTCTAAATTTGAGCCCTAACCAATGTTGAATTGGGTCGGTAGGGTTTCCTCAGATTTAATCCAAAACCCCTTATGGAACCCCAAATGCCCCTCCTTAAGAGTTGCACACTATCTGGTTTTTTGTTTCACTGTGAGATATTCCACCGTCAGAATATGATGATTGGTGGCTCAAAATATGTGCTCTGGAAATTCCTCAACTGGGTCAGAATGAATATTCAAGATAATCTCTGGCTTCATACAGCTACACCAAACCCTCTCTAACCCTTGTTCCCTCACTAGCTGAGCTGCGCAAACACTGCAAAATGGATACTCCTGAATAGCATGGTGAAATACCTGGATGGTATATCTGATAGGCTAGGGTGTGCCTCTCAACATCGAAACAGATCAATGGTGGTGGTTTCCTCCGTAAATCCACAAAACAACAGAAGGTCAATTCTCCTCCTCCTCTGGAAACTCTCTCAACATCAAATCATAACATAATTATGAATTAGGTTGTTTTACCCTTCCTTTATAACTTCCCAAAACCCTAATTCGTTGTTGAACTTTACCATCCAAGTGAATTTTACTTGATTTTATTATTCCTTGAGTAAATCACTTAATCACTTAATTAATTAATTAACCATTTTACCTCTAAAAAGTGATTTATCCATCCTTATGGCTTCTCCGACCACTGAAAGTCACTTGTCATCATATTATCCTGTAATGCTCTTCCTCTCAATTCTGATGAGATATTAAACTAAGAGGTTTCTCCAAGTAATATTTCCATTATGACCTTCTTAGTGAATTTAATTAAGATATGACCCATAATAATTCAAAATTATGGAAATTGTCGAAATGCAACGGAACCAAATCCAAGTTGTGCAGAATGGATCCAGATGATGAACGATTCAAGTTGGGACCGATAAAACCCCTCAATATCTCCCAAACTCTCTATCACCCCTATCTGGCTACTCTGGTAGAAATAACACTCTTTAATGTAATAATGTCCAAAAATGGGGACATTACAGTCCTCCCTACTAGATTATTGCTTGTCCTCAAGCAATAACTGAATCAATATGCATATGATATCGGGGTCCCATATCCACCTGTGTGACACAAAGTTGAATCCCCTCAATATGGGGCCTCTCCATGTGCTCACCATGCATGACACCCAAATGCTCCTGATGAGTATAATGATCAATGGACAAAGAATCTCAGTCAACTCCCCAAGCAACCACTCTACTCAAAACTCAACTCTATCAAACATTGAACTCCTAAGCACTCCAATCCTTCGATCCCATATCAAGATGTGAACTGCAATGCCATGTGAAGTATAGTTCTATAACATATCAACACCATGATTCTCCTACAAATAACACACAACCTCAACATGAAATGAGTCTATCCTACCAAACCATACCAAACCCAACACGACCCACACCGACTAAACATGTTGTTTCCATAGTGAGGTACTACAAGACCTCAATGAATCACCAACTAGTGACCTGCTCCCCCCAATACTGAAACTCAATGGAAAATCAAAGTGAATTCCCCCTACAAAGGTCCTCTCGTCTCCATCAGTCAATGGAATGCACAACCCTATAATTCTAGGGTCCCATGCTAGTCTCTGACAGGGACCATCATGTTGATGTTTCTCTACTATGATCATGATAGTTTGCTCAAAGTATCCATACTGGATCCTCCATTCCTGGATCCACATAAGATGAAACAAACTATTGACCAAATGGGCTTGCGGATCCCATGTCAAATTTGGAAGTTCATCACTTCCAATCCCCACTAATTGTTGATGTGCCCTACTGGTAACTGTTGAAATCCCTCCACCCTCATCCCAATGAGAGTCTGAATATGTAGCAACCTCTGA
>ML778672.1:4133-20102 GCA_009831015.1 Picea engelmannii
GTAGGTTCCTTTTCTTCGGCAACTGATGCTTCGTGTTTCTCCTTCCTTTTCTTTAGCTCGGGACAATGATTCTTGTAGTGGCCATACTTTCGACAGTTGAAGCATTGTACTTCTGAAATGTCTTTCTCTTGATTTGACTTCCTACTTGAACCAAACTTCCTTTTGTTCCTGAAATTCTTGAATCTTGTTGTGAAGGCTTGATCATCGTACTTATTTTGGGGTTTCTCTTTTGCACTGATCCTGGATTCTTCTTGAGCACAGCAAGTCCAAAGTTCTTCAAATGTCGGATACTCCTTCCTTGTGTTCATGCTTGAGGGAAATGCATCCCACGTCTTGGGAAGACCATTGAGTACTTTGTTTACCAATTCCTTCTCTGAAGTGATCTCTTCAATAGCTTGTAGTTGATCTCTTAACTAGGAGATCCTCACAAAGTATGATGTCATGCTGTCATCATCATTCATCTTCATGTCACGGAGCTCATTCTTCAGACTCATTATTTGTCCAATGTTTCTGACTGAGAAGAGGTTTGTTAGGGCATCGTACATCTTCTTCGATGAGTCAAGATGGGAGATGTAGGGTATCAAGTGGTCTTTTATGGATTCCACTATGATACTAATGGCATTGATGTCACCGTCTTTGAACTTCTCCATAACTGCAATGTTCTGTGGTTCCTTCTCTTTTCCTTCTTCAAACTCTGGTTCCACGATCTTTCCTTTTACAATATCCAACACTTTATTCTTGGCAAGGATGAGGTCAATCCTTGTCTTCCGCGCTCTAAAGTTAGAAGCTCCATCTAACTTGTTTTCTGACTTCATAGAGTAAGCCATGGCTGCTTTGACTTGGTCAACCCTAGATCTGACCAACAACTCAAACTTGATGTCTTGGCTTGCTAAGAGTATCAGGAGATGCGCTAGGCTAGGGCGCACTGATCTATCCGGAAATTAGGTCAATCCCTTCACTTAAGGTGCCTCAACGAGAGGATTAGGGTTTCTGCAACTGCACCTACTAGTAACCCTAGCGGCATTGCTTTGGTGACTGCTCCTGCTAGGAAACCCTAGCAGCAGTTCTTCAACGAGCTTAATATCCTTATGGCTATGTTTCCTTCCAGCGGTTAGACTGAATGAAGGAGGTGTGGGCCCATAACCTATTAGAATATAATGCATGTGCTTGTTTTACCATTGAAAATATCTCTATTGTCACCCAACCATAGGCTAAAGCCACCCTCCGAGCACCTTAACCTTGGCAAAGAATCACTCCGGAAGCAAACCCTAGGCTAGATAGCCAAACAAAGGGTAGCGCACCTTTCCCCAAGGATAGCATACCAACAAGAGTTGATCAGATAGTCCAAACCCTAGCCAAGAGATATTCCAAGCATAACTGCTAGCAGCAACAACTGCAACGGCAGCTCTCCTCCAAACCTACGCAGAAACTAGGCAACTGCAATGCGCACAAGTGCTGCTCTGCAATTCTGAGACTGCCTGCCAGAATGAGAACTGGCCTCCTGTATTTATACTAATTCTGGCTAACTGCCTGGGCCGACTTCTCATTCTGGGTATCTGTCTGTTCAGTATATATTATTATTTATGGCCGACTTCTTCTCTTGGAGGCTAATAACCTAATATAAATTATCTTCTTCAGCCGACAAGTCTTCTAGGGTTATTAGCCAACTCATTAGGGTTTCTTCTTGCTTCTCAGAGTATTCTATCCTCGTCAGGTTTACACGTGGAGGTAAATACCTCCCGCAGCTACCATAATATCAACAACTACTTCATCTTGGGATCGAGCAAGATTTCCAGACAAGCAGGGAAGAAGATATATATAGCACCTAGTCATATATCATAGCGAGTGACGCAAGATATGAAGTAGGGTGGCTTTTCGAAGAATATTGCAAAACTTCATCAGAGACATGGTGCAGGAAGGAGCAGTGAGACTCCATCACATATCCACAGATGAGCAGATAGCTGACATTTGCACTAAGACTATGTCTGAGACAAGCTTGGCAAGAATGCAAATGTTTCCCTGGGGGAGTGTTGATGATTGTAGCATCGTGTCGATATTCCAAGATTGATCAAATAGATCATGTGGCAATAGGCCCTGATGTAATCTTCAACGGAATGAAGATTCGAGTTGTTGCTAGATCTCGTATGTGTGAATTGCATCGAGCCTTGAAACTCTCATGAGTAGGTGAGTAATTAACTCACGAGTAGGTGAGTAGCCCCGATAAGCATCGGGTCGACTCTATCTCCACAGGAACTGGGTTGCAGACTAAGGCAGATAGGGAACATCTACATTCGGAGTAGATGTTCCCCGACGTAGTCTTCGACGACCTGAAGACTCGAGGTGCTTGAAGTGCAATTCCACGTGTCTGATAGCATCGAGTTGAATGCATTCACGAAGTGATCCTATGAGAGGATCACCATGAGGTGTTTGTGGCTCCGATGTGGTCATAATTCTTGTCATGGGACAAGAACAACCCGAGGTGCTAGACACATGTGTCCAATAGCATTGAGCTAAATGCATTCACGGAGTGATCCTATGAGAGGATCAACTATGAGGTGAATGCGGCTCCGATGAGGTCATGATTCTTGTCATGAGACAAGAATGACCGAAGGTGCTAGACACATGGTGGTGGAGATGGATCAACAATATAGCTAAATGAGGCTCATGGATATTGAGATATTTTCTATGACAGAAGAATACCAAAAACAAGTACGATGATATGTTTTAATGCCAGATTGCTACCAGATGATGTTGATAGTGATGATGATACTCGTGAATTGATCTATGATGATGTTACATGTAGAATGATCTACAAGATTATGTGAGTCTTGCCCATGCCATGTGAAGATGGATGGATGTGTTTGAGACCATTAATACGTCCCTAGCTAAGAGGGAGTGTTGATATTATGGTAGTTGCGGCAGGTATTAACCTCCATATGTAACCTTTGACTAGAATAGAATATTTTGGAAGCAAGAGAAACCCTAAACAGATGTGTGAAAACCCTAGAAGACATGTCGGCTCATCAGAATATATAATATTAAGGTATTATCCTCCAGGAAGACAAGTCGCCCTCACAGGAAAAGGATAAACAGAAAATATAATTACCAGAAAGTCAGGTCGACCCAGCCAGAAAAGTCACTGGACAGATTAATATAAATAGAGGAAGTCTTGGCTCATTTGTTCACTCACACTCACTCAAGAAAATAGAAACAGTGCGCAAGTTTGGAGGAGGAGGAGCAGCAACTGCAGTTGTACAGTTTTATCTTGTTCAGTTTTTCTGGTACACTCTTGTGCGCTACCCTTGGAGAAAGTGCGCTCTCTTGGTTATCTGTTGGTTCTGGTGTGGCTTCCTGGAATCATTCTTTCCATCAAAGGATAAGGTGCTCGGGGGTGGCTTTGTGCCTATGGTTGGGTGACAATGGTGTAGCATTGTCTATGGTTAAACGAGCACATTAACATTATTCTAACACGGGCAAGGGTCCGGGCAACGAGAAGTAGGTCAAGGCAGCGGGCAACAGGCTCAAGCTGCAGGCAGCAAGCTCGGGAAATAGGCAACGGGTCCCGGGCAGTCAGTGAAAGTCTTCAGAGACAGGTTCGAGCGAGATGGTAGGGATAGCTTTCGTGTTAGAGGGAAAAGCCAATAAGGTGGATTGGAGAGTATCCATGGTAGCAGACTTGATAGCGAAGACAAAACCACCTCTGGGTGGTGGAAGTACCTTCCTCGCTAAGAGGGAGTGTTGATGTGTTAGCATCAGATAGGTACTTACACATGGGCTTCGTGTCTAGCATGTGGAAGTCATCCTTGTAACCTCTCAAAAAACCTTAGGAAGTTCACTTTATGAGTCATTTATTAAAGTGAATGATCTTTTAACTAATGTGAGATTAATTGAGTTAAATGCCTAAGTTTTGTGGCATTAAAGTGAATTGATTAAGTCCTACCCATCAAATCTAAAGTGAACGTGAGATTAGATCTCAGTCGTTGATCACTTCAGAGGATCTAGGGTTTTGGATTTAGGGTTAACTCAATATAATAAAAGGAAGCCTAGGTGAGAGGATAAGACACATTGTGTGAGGAGGTGAGAGAGTCACATACACAATGTGAGAGACTCACAAAGAGTGTGAGGGTGTGAGAGATACACTGAGTAGGGACTGAGGAGATCTCATTGAGCGAGTGAAGAGAGTTCATCCAAGTGTGAGTGGACAAGGTCGAGGAAAGGTGTGAAGGGCAGCGAGGGAGATAGCAGCCAGGCGGGCTAGGCTATTGTTGCATTGTAATCCTCTGAAGGGCCATTATCCCAGGACAAGAGCCCCGATTTTATAGCAATAAAATCATCACAGATATGGTTTTCCCTACGGGGTTTTTCCAAGGGTTGTTCACCCGAAATCTATAGTGCAATGTGTGATTTGTTTATGTTTTAATGCTTCCGCTAAATTTACCGTTGAGTAACCTAGTTGTGCTTTAATTCAATATATGTGTTTTACTTGAAATTAACTGCCAGGTGCTAGGTTTACATGAAAATCAGCAAACAATTCATAACATTGTACCTTTATAAAAATAAGATTATATGATGCCCGCAGGGGTGTAGACCGATTGGCAAGTGCCGTGTAAATGGAAGGAAATATGTAAAGGAGGTCTCAAGTTCAATTCTCACCCTGATTTACTTGTGCTCCATGCTTGCGGGCTGTGTGGCGCACCTGGAGGTTATAGTGGTAGCGGACGGGTATCGACCCCGTGTCACGCGAGTACGAGAACCGTGAGTTGCCGATTTCGCCAGTATTAAAAATAAAAATAAATAAATAAATAAGATTATATGATAAATTCATATTCCCATTCAATTACATCTTTTTGCGTTAAACTATTTATCCTATTAATTAACTCGTTAGGTGGTGCCAACTTCACCATTCTATCATCCCTCTCCAATTTCATATTTATTTATTTGCTTATTAAATTATCCATTTATAAATTCTGAGTTGTTGAAGCTTATGGGTCAAACTATCTACTCATAACTTCCAACATAGAAATCCCTAGGTTATGATCCAAGCGTATCAAACCATGATATGATATTGATGAATGAGTATAATATACTTCAAAAAAGCTCGAGGGTGTCCATACCCAAGTATTATAGCCATCTCAAATTATTGTAATGAAGTTCTGTACATTTACAACTTCTTCCATGCTGCCGTCATATTTTCCATAAAGAGTATATTTTCAAAGTATGGTTGTAGCAAACAATGTAGGTCCTTGTCTTGCCATCCCAATCCACTAGCAAAGCCACTTTTCCTGGAAAGGTTGAGATCGTGACCATCTAAGTAGATATGTACTACAAATCAATCCAATAAAAATAAGATATGTTGATTAAAAGAATTCAGATTTATATTTATCCTGAGATAAAGCCCAATGTTTCATGACCTTATAGAAATTCAAGGATTTATGTAGGTCTATATGTAACTTTCTTTATTGCTACAAATTGATGTTCTAACCTAGTGTTACATATGAATAGTCTTCTTGTTATGTAGCATTTCATTTGTTTGAGAATGAATTGTTCACATAATTTTGGGTTCATGCCTAATTCTTTTCTGTTTGAAATAGTGAAAAAACTCCATGTAATTGTAAGTATCCCATTTTATATCTCTGGAATTGTTATGCCAGGCATCACAACCTCCCTTTTTCTTGTATTTGTTTTTGCTTGTAAAGCCTTCTCTCCAAGAAAATGGTACCTCTTGCCTTCTATGAGAACTTCGTGGCTCGGAAAGTTTCCTCAATGTTGATCTTGGTTTATCTTTCTCCTAACAAGTCACCTTATTTTGGATTTGGTTTAAGTTGAATCGTTTGTTCCAATACTTAGATAAAACTCCGGAAACCATTTCGGCTATCGGACGAGTTCTTTTTAACTCCACTAGTATATACCGGAAGAGTTCCTTTGAAGCTCTTCGATGTACATCGAAGGACTTCCCCCGAAGTCTTCTAAAGCACTAAATTGACATTCGGAAAACTTAATGCTAACTCCTCCGATTCCACCGGAGGAGTTCCTCAAAATTGTACCGACATGCCCATTTCGCTCACCAGTCAAGTTAAGAATAACGCCTCCAATCCACACCGGAGGACATCCCATCATCTCCTCCGAAATACACCGACGCACTTTGTGTTAACGCTTTCGGTTCACACCGGAGCACTTTCCAACATTTCCTCCGGTGTACCCGGGGCTCTTCCCCGAAACTCTTCTAAAATGAAAAGGTGAAACCGCCAAACTTTGTGTTAAAACCTTCGGTGCACACCGAAGGACTTTCCACTGTTGCCTCCAGTGAGACTGGACTATTTCCCAACATCGCTTCCAATAAAGACGATTGAAACCCCTCAGGTCACATTAATTGCGCACAATAGTTATAAAAGGGTGCTTCCCTTTAAACATTTGACCATTGTTGTTTCGAGCACTAGAGAGAAAAAAGAAGTGTCGAGCGCCCAGTCGGCAAGCTTCTCATTTGCGAAGGTGTCTTCTGTCCACGTGGTCATATTAGCCAAGTAAGCCCTAAACACCATTTCGCTCTTCCAATTTTAGGGTTAGGATTTTGGTTTATATCTAGGGTAAATTGTCGTGTTGAATTTGTCAACCATCCCTACAAGCCTCAACCCCTGCTAGCTATTTTACCCTCGGCACCTACATCCATTCCACCTAAGCTTCACAATAAACCCCATCTTTGCCCCAACTGTACTTGGTTTCTTGACCGCTCCTCACAACCTCGCGAACCCTTAACCTTAGACATTTCATGCTTTAACTCAAAATTAAAAAGGATATTTTTACCTCACCCAGTCAACAAAGCCACATCCAGATCACAATTTAGGCCTTTCTACCAATTTCTCAAACTGTTCTTCACCAATCCCTGATGGACGCAAATTACCACTTACCCTAACCCTAGTCGCACAAGGTCGATTGCTCCAGTCGTATGTTTGTGACAGACCCAAAATCATTTTGGTTCCAAGCTACTTGCCCCTAGCCATGAGTCATTGAGATTTAAAGCAGTACCAAGCCGCCCAGGCTCCCCATGCTCAAGCCCTAAACTCAACCGAAAAAAATTTCCGGGACTTAGCCATATTTTGGTCCGCTCACTCATATAACCGACAAGTTTAATATGATCACCCCCGGTGTATCCGGAGGACCTAATACAATCACCTTCGGTTCATTCGAAGAACATTACATCATCCCCTCCGATCTCACTGAAGGACTTGACGAGATCTCCTTCGGTCTTCACCAAAGGAGTTAATACAATAGCCATATGTCTTTGTCGAAGCTCTTAACGGGAATGTAACCGGTCCATCTGGAGGACTTAACATAATCTTCGTCAATGGTAACTGGAGCACTTTACAAAATCAACGTCGGTGTGATCGGCGGACTTTACATAATCATTTTCGATCCATCCGGAGTCCTTTACAAGATCGCCTTCGGTAGCTATTGGGGAACTTTGTGTGATCATCTCCGGTTTCACCGGAGGACTTCATGAGATTGTCATCGGTTCGTCCAGAGGACTTTGTGTTATCGTCTCCGGTCTTCACCGAAGAGTTTCAGGAGATTGTCGTCGGTGTTCTCCAGAGTACTTAGCATAATCGTTTCCGATGGTAACCGAAGCACTTAACATGACTATCGTTGGTCCACCGAAGCACTTAATGTGATTCCCTCCGGTTTCACCAGAGGGCTAGGCAAGATTACCTCCGGTCTTCTTCGAAGCATTTAACAAGTTCGACGTCAATGTTCTCCGGAGCACTTCACATAATCTTCATTGGTTCGTATGGAAGGCTTAACACTATCACCTCCGGTTTTAACTGGAGAACTTTATCCAAACTCCAGTGGTGTGACCGGTGGACTTTACACTAAACCCTCCAGTGTATACCACTGCAGTTCCCACTAACTGCTCCGGCTTCATTTCTTCCAAGATAGCAATGTCTTCACCAACCTGCCTGGATTTTTCACCCCACTCCTCACCAAAACTTAAATTCTCAAATGTCGCCAATCATCCTGTCCTCCTCGGACGATGATCTCACACCAAAAATCGATTCAAGTGACTCTTCCGGTACTTGACACATGGGTTAAATAAGCAAATTTGTTTTTCATGCTTATCTTTTATTGATTATAGCCCCTAATCTGATCATGCTTATTTTCATGCCTGGTTTGTTTTTGGGCTAATTTCGACTATGTGTTTCAGGTTCATAAATGTCTCCACGGAAGAAGGTAACAAGCAAAGTACCCGCCACAGAGGCCTCCAAGAGTGGTAGCCAGGATGAAGATGAACCTAACACCGCAGGAGCAATTTATGATGACATAGCATGAATCTTAGAAAAAGGAGGAGACTCGCTCAAATAGGGAGACATCTTCCAAATGTTTAAAAAGAAAAATTTCCTCGTCGATGTTGAAGACCAAGATGAGCTTAAAGTTTTTAGGAATATCAAGAAATCAGCAATACACAGAGTAGCAGCCCGCGCTGCAGTATTTCCCTATGCGGATGCCATTGCTTGGATTCTCAAGCACGTAGACTTGGAGAACAGGTACATATGCAATGCTAGGGGAGAGCCCATAGCTTCGTTCCAACCCGCAGATCTAGCAAAATGTTACCATCTAGAGAAAGGAACCCGAAAGTTAGATGACGAACTTCTTGGTGGATTCAAGCACATGGCAAAAGACTTGTTTTGCATCTGGTACAAACCAAATAAATAATTCAAACACAGACCGACCAGGGAGTACCCCACTACCGCATTAAGGAAGCCATATCAATACATCATGGCTATGCTTTGCAGATTGTATGGAGAGCCAGACGCTTCCAAATTTCTTCTGTCATATATGCCCCTAATCTACTACTATGCAGACAAAGAGACAACTATCTCAATGGCAATTTGTGCGCAACTCCACAAGGTAGCACAAGTTTTAATACGGAAGTGTCGTCTCCCTCCCCTAGAAGAGCTCGAAAAGACCCTCACAATGGAACAACTTCTCGAGAAAATCCAGTAGAGCATAAGTCAAAGGCGAGATATAATTGACTCTGCCACAAAGGTGACAATGGACTTGATAGAGCAACATCTTATACATCCCACCAAAGTCCACACAATGATCCAGGCGTTCATGGCTACCTTAGCAAAGACATGCAAACTCTCAACGACAACACAGCCATGCACGAAGCAACCCTTGAGGAACTGTCTCACCGTAGGATCGTATCTCTCTATGACTAGTTAGAAATGTGGACAACTTACATTAGAGACAAGAGTCCTTGAATAAGACGAAACAACAAATTCGAATTTGTTGACAACTACATGTTATTTCGTCTTTTTCCCAACTACCCTCGGTTTCATCCCCATTCTAACACATGTCAATAGTTAGTGGGGGGAAGATAAACAGTCTTGTAACCGCTTCTTGAGGGATGCAAGAAGTCATTTTCAGAAGTTAGTAATAGTTGTATAAATAAAGGAACAATCCCATTTTGTAGGGGCTCTTCAAGCATTGTACAAACTAAAAAAACTATTTTCAAAAATAATATTGTGTTAACTAATATTGAGAAGCCCTCAAGGCCATTTTTGATAGAGAGAACAACAGTTTGTAAATGGTGGCTAGTTGTCAACTATTTTTCAACAGATTATTTATTGTTTACAATGTGTTGTAAGGATTTATTGTTGCCCATAGACTATTCTTAAAGCAATTGTTATTTTTCTAACAGTTGTGTTATTCTTTCTCATGTTTATGTCCTGAGCATATGAGTTGTTAATGTATGCAGTAGTATAGCTTAGACTATTCTGGTTATACATTTGCACACATGTGTTATCTAGATTTGCATCTTCATAACAGCTATATGAATGGAGTGTTTTGCAGAGTTTAGTTTCATCTCAACTCATTCAGTTATGATAGTTTGTTCCTAGCTAGGATAGGATAGGTTAGAGTAGATTAGATTTCTTTAATGCTTTTAGATAGTCTTCATCTACATCTTCATTTGCATAACCATCCAATCACATCCTCATAACCAGTAATGGCAGTCGGGCAAGAATCCGGATGGGTCTCCTAAACCAAACGGTGCATAGTCTAATCGAGACCATGTAATGGGGAGTGCCCCTTACCTCGAGAATGCCATGCAGAGATCCAATGAAGAGGATTACCATTATGGAAGTGCTAGATAAACTAGATATCATAGGAAATGATTGTTTATTTCTATGTCTTTCTCTAGCCTAATCATTGAATAAGATGTCAGATTCCTTATCAATTGGATTAGTATTGTTTGATATTGTAAAGCATCCTTGGATCACCGGTCAAGTGGAGTTATTGATGCATAATAGCACAAATGGGGTTAAAGAAAAACAGGGAATCATTTCTAACTCTTCGAGGTCAAGGGAAACAGAGAGTATGGCTTCGTTCATCTCAATGTCTCATCTATGATAAGTGTTGAACAGATTTATCGCATTGTGATAGGAGCAAACCATCCTAATTTGATTTTTTTTTAAACTATATGGTGTGATATTTCATTGGGACTTCTTCGACTGCAATTCTCAATATACCTTTGGAAATGAGATGAATTGGTATTCCAGTGTTTAGAAATGTGAATTGATCTTTGATATGTGCGACGAAATTTGTAATTTGGGTGATGATAAGATTCTATAGTTGAACTTCCTTCTGATTTACTAGGATCATTAGTGGTGACCGATGGACCTTCGACTGTAATTGGTTTAGGAATTGTTTCCTTGTTGATTGATGGCATGTCAACTATAGGTAAACGGACACTCAATTTTTCAACTTTGATTAGATCTATGTTGGTTCCATTCTTCGTGGTTTGGATTTTAACCTTAGACAACTTCCCTAATTCAACTAGATCCGTTATTGTTTCTTTGTCAAGAAATGTTTCTTTGTTGACAAGTTATTCTAGATTGTGTCTTTTTCTCCTCCTTTAGCTTCTGGATTTATGCAAGTTGGCTTTGATTATGATTCCTTAGGCGAGAATTTTCTTCATCTTTCTCTAATAACTCCTTGTCGAATTTCTTCTCGAGACCTTGAATTTGTTGTTGTGATACTCAATCATTTTGCTCGTATTTTGCTACCTTGTGTTTTAAACGATAAATTCATCATTAAGGCCCCCATTTTCTCCTCTACATTTTTGTAACTAGTTTGTTAACTCTTCACATAGATTTCGAAATTGACTTTTTACAAAATCTGATATTGTTTCCCTAGTTGCTTCTATCATTAATGCCATAGTCAATAGGTGATCCTTGCTAAGTAACTCTTTTAAGTTTTTGAAAACACAGTGGCCCTTTATATATATAGCCTCTTTTACTTATTTACCATAGGGGATATACTTTATTTTTCACTTTTGAATATATTATTTTCTCTAAAAAATCAGTGAGATGCACCTTTTTATAATTCACCTTAATAGCATTACTTTATGCAAAATCCGAGTATGGATGCACACTTGATTTATTCTACTAGCGGATTAATCTTATGTATTTAATAATGGCAATTAAGCTCTATTTGGTAAACAAGTGTCGATCAAGTTTGGACGAACACAAGTGCGACCTATTCTCCTGGAATGGTTCTTTGTGAGTTAATTACATAAATTGAATTTAGGCAACCCCCTATGATAGCAATGGATGAGAATTGAACTTGGCGCTTCACCACACCTGAGTGTTGCCCCACAAATATTTCCTTTGACTTTTATGTCATCAACACCATTTATCACCAAACGACGGTAATGGTGGTGGCAACATGAAGGATATGTCCCTAGTCTTCCAATCACAGGTCCTCTTGGGCATCACACCCGCTGAAATATAGATCACATACAAGCCATCAATGAAGTAGATCCTCCACCTATCACAGGTGAAAATACATCAGCATCTACTAGAGCAAATCAACGACCTATCACATGTCCTATTGGGCATCACACCTGCTGAAAATAAATCCATGCCATCCATAAATGAAGTAGAACACACTGGTATCCACTGCAACAAATTAGCCACCTAACGCAGGTCCTCCTGGGCATCCCACCCACTGAAAGTAAATCCATACCAGCCATCAATCAAGTATATCTACCACCTAAAACATACTCCCATCACAAAAGCAACTAGGGTTTCAACCCGTCAAACCCTTCACAGGTGCAAGTGCTCATCTCAAGCACACTAGGGTCTCACCATGCAACAAACACTCCCAAGTACAACAATTGAAATATCTGGCCTTCAAATCAGCAAGAAAGCAGTCTCAGTCCAATCAGCTCTATTACCATGTAGTAATTTAGAGAATAGGCAATTAATGCAACCCATAAATTTCACCTCATTTACCTAAGGTTTCCCAAATCTAATCCCTGTGAACCTTCAACCTTAGGGCTGATCTGAAATATTAAATTACAGCAGTAATATTTCACTTCCCTTCAACCCAATTTCACCCAACACTCCAAGAGAATAAATACCATATGAGTGTACTTCAATACCACAATGCTACAGCCCCTAGGGCACACTTTTCAAGGCATATAACAGATCTGAAATGTCTTATTACAGCAGATTATAATAGCAGAAAAACTGTTTCTTTATCTTTTGGAATATGTTAAATCACTTAACCAATTCAGCTATATGTTATATCAAATCTAGCAACAGTTGGAGTAACATGTGAAGCAATATGGTTACATAGGATTTTATGTGATTTGAAGCTTCCACAAATACAGCCAACAGCGTTACACTATCAATCTATGACAACCGAAGTGCAATCAAGATGACAAAGAATTCAATCTATCATTCAAAAACAAAATATGTCGAAATTCATCATCATTACATAAGAGAACAAGTACAGAACAAAGAGATAGAGTTGATTTATTGTAAATCCCAATATCAAGTAGCGTTAGACATTAAGATGGAGCGTTAGACATTGTAATGTTTATTTTATCTAAGGACAATAAATGTGATGTATTTAAGAGTAATGATGTAATGTAATAAAGTGAGAATAAGTCATACTTAATAAATGAGATTTAAACTAATGTTATATTAAAGAGATTAGATAAGCGCTTCCTAACGAGATTAACAGAACTTGCTCGGTATATATACAACACAGTTGTATGTCATTTCTAATCATAATGATATAATATGATATCTTTCTTTCCATCTCTTTTGTCTCTTTACATATTCTCCATGGTTTAGTTTAACCCAGTACGCTTTGACTTGTAAATGGGTAGCTCTTTTAGTTTATAGCTTAGCTGCATTTCCTTCGTAATTTGAAGTTTTTTAATCAGTTTTGGTGGTCCCCCAGCAAATCTGAAGGTTTCTATAGCAATACAAATGTTGGGCTTTACCCATCCCTGTTCCTGTGGGGGTTTTATGCTTGTTTTAATCATCAAAATCCACTCTTTTTATTTACAGAAAATCACTAACTCTAAAGCGATGAATCATTTAGTTTAATATTTTCCTTGGAAGCTTTAGTATATGGTTTTGTTAGTAGTTACTAGTAACAAAACACTTTCTTTTTCAGTTTAGCTTTCAATTTCAGCTTGTTGGTCAAAATAGCATTCATTGCTTCCATAGCATGTACGGACTACTGTTCATATGGGGTTAACACAATGTATTGATCATCAAACTGCATTCTTTTAAGTTTTACGTCATTTTGACTGGTCGGAATAAGGTTGAATGCTTCTGGACCATGTACAAGCTATCATTCATCAAGGGCTGATACCTTGCATACAATTATCAAATTGACTTTCTAGTCAGTTTCATAGAAACAAAACTATTTGTTTTGTGATAAGGCTTCTCATACTCGTACCCCTTTGTCTCTAGGAAGTTATAATCCATGCAAGACATTTTTAGGCATTAAATTGCTAACCAAATCAATTAAGAAGAAAGCATATTTGCTGAACATTTTTCAGAAGTTTTTTGTGGTTTGTGAACAAGTAACCCTGATTTGTGGGTAACATTCACACAGGTGTAAAAGAAAGTTGTGTGCAAAACAACTTGCATCCATTCCCTTCTACCCCAAAAATTTCTTTAGCTTAAGCATAAAAATAGTTAGATTTCCATTTCAACTCTTTTTTTTCAGTTCCTTACCTCGCACTTCAGTTTGGGTTCTAGAAATCAGTTTCCCTTCCAATTTGTACATATAATAATTATTTCAATTTGTTGATTAGTTTCATTCTTGTACATAGATTTCTGATTCTTGTGAGTAGGATACTAAAGAGTTGAACCAAGGAATCCTCGGCAAGAAGGCTCCTCTGAGTAATAATATCAAAACTGGATCGAAACCAGCTAAACTAGCCGGTTGGACCAGTTTGGGGGGGTTAAGGATTGGTCCCATATGGAACCAGTTTTTCTAGTCTGAATTGGCCGGTTTCGTACAACAATGTACAAGCACGTGTGGGTCCATTGAGTTTACCTAAAAGCCAGGAGAAAAAACTTTAAAACTAAAATCTAAAACCCTAAACCCAATTCTAAAACCCTCCCCTATCTAAACCTTAAACTTTGCATAATTGTGTCCAATGGTTTCAATTCACATGGATGATATGAATATATTTTTTATCAAATTTTGAATAGTCTATATATTTTTGGTCCACTGGTTTTTGTGTCCGGTTTTTTACCGATTCCAATCCGATTCCGGTTTTGGGGGTCGACCAGGTCGGTAACTAGTCCGGTTCTAATAACATTGCCTCTAAGGTGAACCGGTAGAACCTTTAAAGTACTTGATCAAGTTATACATAGCTATCAGTTTTTCACAAGACAATCATAGAGCCAAAGCTAGTGTTCAGAGTAAGGTGGCCAAATCCCCTTTGGGGTTGTGTTCTTGTCCTCTGCTCTGATGAATCTGCAAGCACTTTTCTCTGTTGCAATCGCATATGGTGGTTGTATCTCCTCATATACATCCTAGATATCCCAGAGCTGTTGAGATAGAAGAGTTTCCCATGGAGCATACAAATAGTAATTCTGCCACATGTTAGTAAATAACAATTGCTACATGTGCCCATCATAAATCCCATGTAAAACTGGAGACATGGACAACCAGACTTTTAAAGTATTCCATAGACAAGAACTTGAGCAGATTAGAAACACCAATATTTACATTCCTCAACTTGCTATGGAAATCCATTCCTTTCACCCAAAAGGAATCTTGCCCAACATTGTTCCAAAAATGGACAGCAGATACACAGCAGATATCAGATAGTAAACCTTCTTGTGCAAGCCAAACTTCCTTATGATTGCCTTCTCCTTGCACCAACAATGAATTGATTGTTAGAATTTGTAGCTCGGGCTGGTACCTACACACTAGGGGTGTCTAGTAGTGTGAAAGGGGAGCCACTTTATGTCTAGACAACATTATATTGGTGGGGATCACTTAAGTCAACATGAGATTAAGTCACAGCTGTTGGATGTGACTTAAGCTGTCTCAATGTTTGATTAAGTCCCCACCATCAGATCTAGATCTTGAGATGAAGATCTTGTTGAGATTTGGGTACATTGGAAAGTGGTCCCCGTGTGCTTATGAGTCTCTAAGCACAAAGGGGGAAGACTATTACCCTTGTACTTTACTTTATGCTTCTAATTTCACTTTGACTTAGGAGTTTTAAGTCAAAAGTGAAATATGTCACTTAAGTGACAATTAATTCACAATGTGGGTGAATTAATAGACATAAAGCAACTAAGGAAAGTGGGTTTCCTTAGTGAGATTATTGGAGTTGATCTCACCCATTGATTAGACTTGGCTAGATCTAATCTAGGTCATTGATCTTTTAGGGTTGGCATGAGGAGGCTAAAGAGAGGGTAAAGGCATTTTGGAGACTCATTCTTCACTTGAGAGTTTTAGAGAAGAGAAGAAGGGCGCATTTCTTGAGGAGAAGGAGGGTGCACTTCATGAGGGTTTGAGCAAAACCCTTGAGAGCTTGAGGAGGAGCTTGTGTTTGCTTGGAGCTTGCATGGAGAGTATTTCCATGGAGTCTTAGCCTTCACTTCTGAGAGGGAGCATGCATATGGAGGAGGGGCGCATCTT
>ML778672.1:47169-68563 GCA_009831015.1 Picea engelmannii
TGTTCGATGCCCACTCCGGCGTTCCTACGCGGCGCAGGTGTCCACTCTGCTCTCAGTCATTCGCCATCCCGGCTGGCTACACGTGGAAGACCAGCGAAGGCGACAGGTCATCAATTTCATAGGGTTTTAATGTTTTATGGTTTAAGTTTTATGTTAATGTTTTTATACTCCACTAGACTTATGGCACCTGTTCTGGTTTCCTTCGGGCAGAACAGGTGCCAATGGATAATAGATGTTTTGCCTTGTCTCTATGCTGGTTTCCGGTCTCCGGCAGCATTTTTGACGTTTTAGACTGTGGACCATGTAAACTCTGTTACGATTTTTGATAATATATGATAGCAGGATCTCCCCCTTTTTTATTTAAAAAAAAAAAAACATAGATTCTTATTTAAATATGAAGATTTTCATCATTAGTCATAAATATAATAATTTTCATGGCAGCATGTGTGTGTGGGAGTCTCCACAATCCTAAGGAGAACAAGATATGCATTATGCTTGGGGTCTAGGGAAGGTGACGAATAATCTTGTCGAATCTTATTCATTGTGGTGCAAGCTAGAAAACATGGAACTAGGTCTCTAATTATCTTTGGGGATTCAATGTTAATCATTCGGGCAATAATCACCCAGGCGATCCTTGGAGGGCATCAACTTAAAGGCATTGTGGCACGAATCGAGCATATTGTATCTCAGTTTGATAAGGTCTCTTTTTTCCACATTAAGAGGGCATTGAATAGATAGGCACATGCATGGGAAAAACTTGTGACATCTATGAATCCAAGGAGCATTGTACAAATTGGGGAATTTAATTATGCCACAATTCCCTAATCATCTTTTTAGTGGGATTTTAATTATTTATATAATGGTCAAGTGAATCATAACCAAAGTACAAACTATATGGATTTCCTCGAGGTCACGTAAGGCGAGTTGGTGGCAGAGGAACAGCAGGAGAAAGCGAGCTTGCTCTCATTTACTAAGACTAGCTTCACACGAGGGATTCAATGCATCAACATGGGGAGGAGCAAAGGATATGGGATAATCCAAGGGAAGGAGTCACCCTAGTTCTGTAGAATTGTTGTTTGGTAGTGGGAGGATTTAGTCCATAATTGTTTGGTTGAGTGTGAGATTCAAGTGATTTGGCAAGGGCGGATCCATGGCATGACAATCGAGGCGCATTTGGGGATGTTAACAACGAACTCAGAGGGTTACTCTTTTCAATTTCCTATTGTTTTTGTCGTGGATAATATATCTGTGTTTCATAATTCGTTACCTATTGAGTTGTCCTTGTGTGGAGTGCAATTTGCCTCATGGACAAGAAGAATTTGGGGCTTTCCTCCAATCTTGAGTTTCAGTTATGGGTTTAGTGAAGCAGTGTCATTTCTCTCTGTATTTTTAAGGCAAGTGGCGATGGCAGTGATGGCAACTAACAACGTCTGGGAGTTTAAAAGAGTCCTAAGTAGGCATGAGGAAATAACATAGGCCAACAACAGTGTTATCTCGATCATCACCTCCAAGGTGGAAGAATTGGAGAAGTCTCACATATATCACAATGCTAATCTCTCCAGCCTTATTCTCGGCCAAAAATGTCAGATTGATTTGTTGGAAGTAGAATGTAGCAGACTCTGAGCATTGGTATTAGCTCCTCATGTGGATAATATCTCCTTGGCATCAAATAACCTGGGAACTCAAATCTCTAACCAAGGGGGCGAGTAGAGGCTGAGACAAGTACCAGAACCCGATTCCCATGGAAATTGAAGGCGAAGGTACCCACCACTCTAGCGAGGAGTGGGAAGATCAAAACAACATGTAAATGTAAACCAGTATGAATGTTGTTTCGAGTCATCTATGTTTTGTGTCAGTATATTAGGCAAGCTACAATCAGGATCACTTGGAATTCTCGTTTAGAAACTCTTTTTTGTATGTAATTAGCAATCTAGAACTATGCTTTGTTTTGTGGGAGTCCAACTATGGAATCTATGTAATTGTTGCTAGCCTCGGCGCATCAAGCCTCTTTTTATACATATGATGCAAAATTCAGTTATGGTTAAATATATCTAATATTTTTTTGTTACACAAGTACTACACACACTCCCTCTCTCCATCTTTCTGCTTGGTTAGTTAAATAACACAGATATTGAACAATGTGCAAGTAAAGGATGTGGATATGAAGGACATAATTTCAATCGGTGATTTGTATTTGGGTTGGTTACAATTCTCGAGCACTTGATGGAGAAGAAGATAACTTCTAAGTAGTAAACATTTTAACGGGTTAGAATGTTATTCACACCAAAAAAGCAACAATAAAGATGCAAAATTAGCATTTACAAACTATCAACACATAATGAATAATATTTGTAAAAGAATAATGAATACCATCAACAAACATAGTGAAACCCCACAAAGACATATATACATATATAGTGAATATATACATATATGTATATATTCAAATTTTATGGGTTTTCGGGTAGTTAGGGTTTTCAAAATATTCATATGACGTCAGTGGATGACGTCTTATCGGGGGTGGGTTCTCAGCTCTAGGTCAATCCATAATGGCATATAATGATGAGGAGTTCTTGGATTATTCAGAGGATCCTTTACTTGGAGTAAATATCTGGAATTCTCAAGTCCCATCAGCTTCCTCGGACTCCTCACTTGTATTTGCAACTCTTGTAGATGATGCCACCTCTTCCATCTAGAACCTACCACGCCTTGTCCTTGGTCCTTTCCCTGCCTCTGCCTTGTGTGAACCCTCACACTCTCCCAGCGATGAGATCCTTCCCCCATCATCCTATAGGGTGGAACCTTCATCACACCAGACTTCTTAGCGAGCGGCCGCAAAACCAACTACCTCACACACCTCAAGGTTTGATCGTTCTATACAGACCATCTTGTAGATTTTAACCTTGTACAAATAATTACTGCAAACATATTCTTAATGAAACAGAAAAGATACAATGACACACACACACACATTACACAAAGACTTGTACCCTGGAAACCCAAACCAGGAAAACCAACCACTTGTTTAGAGTTGCACCTCTAATTTTATATTCATCATCTTCTTCATTGTTTACAATAGAATATACAGATAGGATCTTGCGGCATCCAAACCCCTGATTCATTGACCCATATTATTCAAAAACCCTAATTTCATAACCGAAATTAGAAAACCATGGGAAAAAACCATGTGTCGAAAAACCGTAAAAAATGGACCAAAAAAATTTGCTCGGGGGCTCATGCCCCCAAACCCCTACAACCCTCCCAATTGGGGGGTGCTAAGCACTCCCGAGACCCTATTTGCTCCCATATCATTTTACAGTACATGGGATCAGTTTTGCAAAGAATATAACGCATACCCAACATATCTACCATCATAATGTCGACAGTTGTCTATACTTGCATGAATCTACAGTGAATTTATTGGCACAATCATTCCAACAGATAGATGGATTTATCCAGAATATTCTCTAATAAAACATTCTTCGTGGGGACCTCCCAAGACCTATGACTTTCATTGTCTCAAACCCTAGTGCTTCTGACATGGTAGAACAAAGGAAAGCAAAGCATTATCTAAAGCGAAAGGTGGGAGTCACCAATCTGATTCTTGGAGAAAATATACAGCTCAACAATGCAGTAGGAAAATCTCGTTAGGATGTTTGTTAGTAAGAGACTCTCTACAAATTCCCTCTTCCATTGGACTGCACAAACCTTCTTTCTTGTTCCGGGCTATGTCCCAAGAGCTTGGTCCTTTCCAAGGAATGGATGGCGTGGAATTTTCGTTTGACCCTAGACACTCACAAAATTCTCACATGTAACTGGTCTTTTGGAGCACAATCCTTATTCCTGAAGAAATGGTCTATATATTTTGATGCTTCCTCCAATAGAGTTGAAACCCCCCATGTGTGGGTTCGGCTTCTCAGCCTCCCATTGATCTTTTGGTTAGATGAGGTTTTCAAAGAGATTGGGAATAACATCTGCTTCTAGTATGAAGTAGACTGCTCCTACATCACCTCCGGCTATGTGTGAATGGATTTTATTCTAATCGGCATCAAATTGTTTGAAGGATTCGTTTAGGATATCATTATCTCTCAAAAAGGAATATCCACCAAGAAATCCCTCAATTACAAGGGTATACCCTTCAAATGCAGTTGATGCCACTCTTATGGACACATTGTTAGGGATTGCACCAAGGGGGAAAAAGACTATGATGGACAAAGAAGACCACTGGTGGCGAATTCTCATCCAAGAAATGTCTCCCATCAGAGCAGCACTTAGTTTCTCCAAAGAAACCCCAAGCAAAAAAAGTTCCTCCAGCTCCACAAGCACCTGCAGGTGACATTGTCCTCCCCACAAGCTGTGAGCCCACGGATGAAATTACAGGTAAAGTCTCTCCTTATCCTCCTATTTTTAATCATTTTTCTACTATTGGTGTTTCTTATGGATTAGCTACAACTTCTATTGATGGGAGTTTTCCAAACATCCCCTTTCTTCTAAGTCTCTTGGGCCTCATGGGAGTCAACTCTACCCCTCTCATCCCCTTATTCTCTATTGAACCCTCGGCTTCCTAGCCTCCCCCATCCCTCGTCGACCCTCCCCTCCATCCCCCTCTTCCCTCCCCCCAACCTCTGTTATTCTCCCCCACTAAAATATAACCTTTGTTCCATCTCTCGCTCCCTTACCTCCTCCCTCCATGGTTTTCTCAGTGGTATTGGGGCTTTAGATCCTCCTAAGCAAAAACCCCCTTCACAGGGTAGAAATTCCTACCTTGCTCAAGCTAAAAAAATAGCTAACATTGAAGTTTGTTCTTGGAAACAAAAAACTCTTCTTGGGGCCCTTAGAGCATCTTCCCCCGACCATGTCTTAAAATGATTATTCTCTCCCATAACTATTGCGGGTTGGCTAACCCCGCAAAAAGGTTAGCCATCAAACACCTCTTCAATCTACATTCTCCATCCATTTTTTTTCTCCAATAGACTATGCTTACCGAAAGTAAAGTAGTGGACTCTTTCACCACCTCCTTCCTTGACTAGGATTTCCTATCACTAGGCGCCCTTGTGAAATATGGAGGGATTCTTATTGGTTGGAGGGACTTTCCTGAAGCTCCTCAACTCTTGAGCCTCTCCCTCTGTTCTAGACACTCATTTCTTCTCCAAAGAATTAAATTTTGACTTTCTCTGCACCAACATCTACGGGTCGTATTCAAACAGAAAAGAGTTTTGGAAAAAATTCTTCAACTCAAATATGACGAATTAGAATTATGTCTTCATTGGAGGGGATCTAAACTTCACCCTGGGCGATTGTGAAATTTGGGGTCCCTTTGCTCATAAAGACCCACTCTCTGATTTTTTCATTCGGAAATTAGATGAGGTTGGCCTATTTGACATTCAACCCATCAAATACAACCCCACTTGGAGAAATTTGTGATTAGGAGATGAGAGGGTGGAAAAAGGCTTGACATATTCCCACTATCGGAGTCTTTTCTACAAAAATCCATGTGCTCCAGGCAGTGGGTGGCACCAGGTGGCATCTCTTATCACAATCCTATTCTGCTAGAATTAGCCAAAGAAGGGAGGAAGGCCCCCAATCCATTCAAATTCAACCCTCTTTGGCTAGAATCCCAATCATATCTACAAGCCATTAAGGAATGTTGGGTACCCTACAATCCTCTCCTTCCATAATCCCCAACCATTCAATTTATGTAAAACTTAAAAAGGGAAAAGGAGACCTCCATCTCCTGGAACAAATAGAAAAAAAAAACTTGTCTGAAATAGAAGATGAGATGAAATCCTGACAAGAGAAAGAAACGTCGGGCCCTCTCTCAATAGAGATGATGGAAGAATATAAATCCCTAGACCTGATCAGGAGAAAAATCCTTCAAAACAAAGAGCAAGAATGGAGAATGAGAAGAAAGGCACTTTGGTTACAAGTTGGTGACAAAAACACAAAGTTCTTCCATCATTTTGTAAATGGTAGGTGTCAATGTTTCATAGAAATTTTCATAGGAGACCTAGCTAAAGCAAATACAAACAAATTTTATCAAGAAAAGGACGAGAGATTCAATATGGAATAATGAGAAAATATATTCACACCACTCCAATGAGTTGATCAATGATCGAATGATACAATGAATGAGCGATACACACTCATATAGGACATAACATTCCATAATTAAGAAAAGTAAACTAACAGTGATTTGTTCTTGGGAATGCATGCATGAATAATAATGATGCTCTAAAAATATAAAGTCTAAAAAAGAACTAGCTCCAGTTAACTGCCACTGAACTTGTGAGTCGAAAATAGAAATATCTCCAACATCCCTCCCCTCGAACATCACTATGGAGTAATAAAAAACGAGTCCCAACAACTAGACCATATTAGGTACTCATGTACAATGCAACTAATGAACACTGAATAAAAATGAAGAAATAGGGAAAACCACGTGGGAATAAACTCCCCCCTCAAAAGACAATGCATCAAAAGAAGAAAAGGTAGTTGTTAGGAAATTGTGTTCTTCACTCTGAGACGATCCCACAATGTCTGAAACTTTTTCTCATTGAAAGTCTTCATGGAGATGTAGAAATCTTTATGAATCTAATGAAGTCCTTTGGAAACCTGTCTGTCCTTGTACCTCTTGATCCTGTGGACCCGTCCGCACCTGAAAATATTTATTTCTGGTGGAAGTGGAACTAGATCCCAAGTCTGATTCTCTAGGAGTGAGTCATACTCCTCCATGGTTGCTTGCCACAATGGATTTCCCACAGCCTCACTGTAGGTCTGTGGATTGGAATATTGAACCATATAGCAATGCATGGGCATCGCTGATTCAGAAGCTGAAAGTACATGAGAAGGCTCCTCATGCTGAGATTGAGTCCTCCTCGAATCCAATGGATCCCCTGCAAGGAAACCTACTGCCTAAAACATGGATTGTGCCCTCTTGGGCATCTGATGAAGCTTCCTCATTGGCTCCTTATCTGGTTGTACTACCTTCTCATTTTCGTGTACAGAATCCAAGTGTTGGAATCATCTATGATGTCGGGAACTGATGGAAGCACAAGAGTCTCTACATGTTGGACTAGTGGTACATGCAAAGTACTCTCCTCATGTGTAAATAGTAAAGAGGAGTCATATTCAACAAACTTAGTGAATTTGTACAACCTTGATTTGTGATCTACCTCACCAATTGCAATAACGGAATTGTCATGCATTTCAAGTACAAAAACTGAATCTGATGTAAATTCAACCTTTTTACCTTTCCGAGTGATCTAATAAAATGAGAGAAGATTTATAGAAAGCTTTGGAACACGTAAAACATTCTCAAAACTCCCATTAGGGAGTTCCACTCTTCCCTCTCTTGCTACTACTATTGGAGTATCATCCCCCATGAGAATTGGGGGTCTTGAGCATGAACTCAAAGAAGTAAAAACTTCCTCTTTCGTTGCCATATGATGTGATGCACCAGAATCTATAATCCATGAATCATATGAGGAATTAATTGCAACAAGAGCATGATGATTACCTTTCTTAGGAGCAAGATCTTCTTCTTTCTTCTTTTGGCTCCTTCAGGAATGAAGTTTCCAAGGTTGTTTTGTTGAAGTACATGTGCCATAAGATCGATTTGCTTCTTCATGCATGTGGATTTTTCATGATTTGGTTTATTGAAATAAGTGCATTGCTTTCCCTTCTTCTTCTTCTTGGAATCTGAACAGTCTTTAGAGCCTGAAGAATCGTTGAAGGGTTTGGAATATCCCTCCTTTGGCTTTGGATGTGATTGCCCCTTTCCTTTATGTTTGGATGATCCTTTTCCATCATGCATGGTGAGTGCATGTGCTTTGGGATCCTTGATTAGGCCCATCTGAATGAGTTTTTCTTACTCATGTGTGAGAGAATCAATGAATTGGTCCATGGCATGCATCTTCCACTTTGATCCCAAGAGATATTTGCCAGAATGGAAAGTGGAGACATAAACAACATATTTTGGTTCTAGCTTAGCCAAGATTGTTAGAATAAGTTGGTCTACTTGTGTAGACTTATAAATACCACAAGATTCCAAGCTCAATATAAAATATTTAAACTTGGTAAAGAAATCTTGTATATTATCAAAACTTTTAGTATCTAAGGTATTCAACTCTACCTCAAGCATATGACCTCTCATCTCATCCTGCTTTTCGAAGAGACTTTCCAAGGCGGTCCAGATCTCATTTGGAGTCTTGCATGCAGCAACATGAGACCATAAATCAACTGAAATTAATTCAAGAAGAAGTCATGTGGCCTTGTCCTTACAGTTCACCTATCTAGTCTTCTCAATCACTGATGTAGGTTTTGTTTATGTCGCCATCGTCAAATTGTGCAATCCTTTCCTTATGAGTTGGAATTAGGCTTTTGGATTCCATTCAAAATAATTTTACACTGTGAATATTATCACCAAATTTGACTAAAGAATTGTTGTTGTATCCATTCCTCTTACTGGTTTTGAAAAACCCAGAAAAAATTGCCTAAGAAATCACTGAAAAAATGCTTTTTCAAGAGTGTCTCACTGTCCCAATGGACATAATGAGACATTGTCACAACCTGTGTGAAGGATACAGTGCAACACTTAGGATAGTGTCGCGCCCCTATGCAAGGCTAGACTGCGACACTTTCAAAAACTATGAAAAAATAGCTGCGACACTTTCAAAAACTGTGAAAAAATAGCTGTGACACTGTCCAAAATTTTCCAATTTTATAAGTGTGCCTGCGACTGTCACACCTTTTGACAAGGATAGGGTGTGACACTTTCAGATGCATGGATTACGCTCTTAAAAACTCTAATTCCCCTCTTCTCTGGATTTTTTGGCTTGCTCCAAGTAGCTCGGCTATGATACCATGTCAATGTTTCATAGAAACCTGCATAGGAGACCAAACTAAAGCAAATACAAACAAAGCTTATCAAGAAAAGGATGAGAGATTCAATATGGAAGAATGAGAAAATATATTCACACTACTCCAATGAGTTTATCAATGATTGAATGACAAAATGAATGAGCGATACACACTCATATAGAACATAACATTCCATAATTAATAAAAGAAAACTAACCATGAGTTCTTCTTAGGAATGCATGCATGCGTAATAGTGATGGTCTAAAAATAGAAAGTCTAAAATAGAACTAGCTCCAGTTAACTACCTTTGAACTAGTGAGTCGAAAATAGAAATATCTCCAACAATAGGAAACTCTCCAACACTATTTGGTATGTTGATAGAATGGATGGCACAAAAGCATCTTCCTTTGAAGACATAGCACAATAAAGCACAACACACTTTGAATCACTCTTCAAAGAAAACTTCGAGGTAAATATTGACACTATCATAAAGGTGGCGAATCTCTTTCCTAGATTCATCATCCCATAAGAAAATGAAAAACTAATGGAGGAGATTACAAAGGAAGAGTTGGAGAAAATCCATCATAGCTTTCAGAAGGACAAAAGCCCGAGCCCAAATGGTTTTCCAATAGATTTATACAAAGGATGCTTTGAGATCATCAAGGAGGACCTCTTAAGCATGATTGAATATTCAAGAAGAACTGGTCAGATCCATGCCCTTTCAATGCTACCTTCATTTATCTCATTCCAAACGTGGAAAATCCAATAAATTTTGACCAATTTAGGCCCATCTCTCTCTGCAATAGTGTATACAAAATCATTTTGAAGATCATTTCTCATAGAATCAAATATTTATTAAATGAAAACATCTCTGAAGAGCAATTTGGGTTCCTACGAGGTAGACAAATCCACCATGCAATTGGCATAGCACAAGAGGGTCTCCACTCAATCCACACCCAAAACCAGAGGGCCATTACATACAAGGTGGACCTCTCAAAGGCCTTTGACAAGGTTAGTTGGTTATAAATCAGACTGCTTCTGATACATTTGGGCTTTGGACACTACTTTGTCACTTGGTTGATGAATTGCATCTCTACAACCTCCTTCTCTCTCCTTATAAATGGTCCAGACATCATTTCTTCAAAGCTAAATGTGGCCTTCGACAAATATGCCCTCTATCCCCACTATTGTTCTTGTTGGTGGATAAAAGTCTTAGGAGGATTATCCACAGTGAAGTCAACTCAACAAAACTAAAAGGTATCAAAATCATTCTAAACTTCTTAACACATCTTCTCTTTGTGAATGATATCTTAATCTTTTGTGAAGGAAATATCCCATACATCTCCTCTCTCAAAGAGATTCTCCAAACTTTGTTCTTAGCTACATGTATGCAAATAAACATGGAAAAATCATCCCTCTATTCCTAGGGAATATCCAAAATTGAAAATTAGCATATCTCCAGCATTCTTAGGACTTCAATCATGGGAAACCTAGAAGGGATGAAATCTATGGGATTCTCTTTAAAGGAAAACAACCACAATTTTTTTTTTTGGCAATGGCTTTGTGCAAAGGTAAAAATCGTCTGCTCTCATGGCATAACAGATGGCTCTCTCATGTTGGAAAACTTGTTTTAGTAAAATCAGTCTTAGAGGCAATCCTTGTATTATGAACCTCTTTGGCCTCGGTACCAAAGAGAATTCTATCAAGAATCAATCAGGTCTCCTTTCACTTTCTTTGGTCCGAATCTGATGAAAAAGTACCCCTAGTTCTGGCATAAAAAAAAGGATATATACGCCTAAGTATTTTGGAGGATGGGACTTTAAAAACATCCATCTATTTGCACAAACATTGGCTACAAAAAATGTTTGTGGGATCATCACCAACACGAGCTTATGGGCCCACATTGTCAAAGAAAAATACTTTCGTTCGGACTCCACCATCGACTGGGTTAGGTGGCCTATAAAATCCTCCAAGAATGGATTTTTTATATGGAAATCCACGGTAAATGCATTTCCCTTTATTGGGAACTGGTTTATATGGAAGGTTGGAGATGGTGTTGACATACTTATCGACAAAGACCCATGGATTGAATGCAAATGAGAACACATCCTCCTAGATCCTCTTATTCATGCCATAAAAAATGCAGGTTTCTACTATGTACAACAAATCTCCAGAAGGGACTTGGTGACGGGCACTACCCACTGGTTAAGATGGCAAAAAATAGGAATATATGAAGCACATGCTCCTATTTGGAGGAACTACATCGATGCCTTGTCCACCTCATTGGTCAACCTCTCATATCAAAAGGACTCCCTCATCTAGTCATTCAATCATTCCGAGAATTATGCTCCAAAGCACAGGTACATTGCATTAATATTAGAACACATTTATGGCCCAGCCCCATGGTGGGGGACCACACTCTAGAATTTGAAGTGCCCAACAAAAGCCAATTTTTTCATGTGGCTTCTTCTCTCAAATAATCTCCCACCTGGGAAAATCTGCAAAAATGAAGTTTTGTCAGACCTAGTCGATGTGCCCTCTGCAAACAGGAAAATTAAAATATTCCTCACCTTTTCTACGCTGCCCCTTGTCCAAAGCAATCCGGGCAAACATAAAAACTACACTCGGGATCACAACCAGTTGGGAAGGTACCACAATTGAAGAGGCCCTATAATCTTGGCTCACCTCCCCTGCCACCTCTCCTCACAATGCCCTCCCTCTAATTATGTCCTAGGGCATCTCGCTTTCCCAAAACCATGACATTTTTTAATATCTTGAGACCTCCCCCTCCTATTGTTACATATATTCTTTGACTATCCTCCAAACCATTCCACAATCCCCTCCCCACAAAACTTCTCCCCCTTGCCCCCCCATCCCCCCAAATTTAGACCATTCCTCCCCTAGGTGTTCTTTGATGGTGCAACTTAGGGCTCTCCCTCTTTAGGAGTAGCTAGGGGTGTCCTACATTTGGATACCTCCACGAAAATTTCCTTTGCAACATAACTGGGGGAAGCGACCAACAATTTCAACGAGTTTCTAGCGATTAAACTCCTTATAAGCAATTGAAAAATGAATCACTCATATAAACATTTTTGGGGACTCTATGCTTGTGATAAAATGCTTGAATGGGATACAATCACAACACACATACACACTACAACCAATTTTGGATGATATTAGAAGGTTCCTCTCATCCTTCACTCACGTTTCCTTTTCCCATGTCTACAATACCTGGAATCAAGAAGTGGACAAGATATCAAAAGTTGGATTGGACCTGGACCAAGGAAGATGGAAAATATAGGAAGAGAGCCCGCTTGGCTCCTTAGAATATCTTCACAACCCTTGGTCCCTTATTTGATTAAATCATTATCATTCAATGGACCAAATACATGATTGATTTGAATATATATTGTTTTAATGCAAGCTACTCTAGCTTGGTCTTTTTCTCTATATATACATACAAAAGAAGGGATCAATGTAAATCATGGTAAACAATTGGAATCTTTGATATACTATTAGATACAACATGATCTGAGGATAAAAATGAAGGATCAAAATGGGCTTTTGGGCCAACTAACCATTGTAGGGTGGGAACAAAAACTCGTTGTCTTTTTAAAATGTGGTGAACAAGCCAAGGAATGCTACGACATATACTATTGTAATTTTGTTAACTTGAATAAGATTACATGTTTTTTTGTATATATGATAATTTTTTTTACTACATAGATTATCATATTTTATTTTATTTTAAAATATTATCATTACAAAATATTTTGTGTTCTTGCATCTATTGCACCTATTGCACATGATTATGTAATATAAACTATATCATTTTTGTTCTATATTTTGTAATGTAATAGTTAGAGTGATGAATCATTCTACCCTAAGGAGGAAGGAGAGAGTGGAATTATCGCATAGTTTTAAGGTAAAATGGAGAAACAATAGGAGAGAAGAAGAGCGAGAAAAGAGGAGGGAAGGCCACTAGGTTAATTAGGGTTTTATGATTGGTCACGTGACATAAGGTTGTAGATTAATTAGGGTAATTGAATTAGGGTTCAACAACAAAGAGAAGATAACAACAAATTATAAAGGAAAACAAACTGACTAGGGTTAATTTTTATTGCTCTCCTTAGGTGAACTAATTAACATGATTGTTGAAGATGAAAAACATATGAAAATGAAGGAATGAACTTGAAAAAACATTGTTGTGTTTCTTGGGATGAAAATGAGAAATTCCACAGACCTCCAAGAGAGTGTTATTCCACTCAAATGAATTTGCACACACTACTACACCTTCCCGCAATGCAAATCCTAATCTCTAATTTAATGCAATAAAACACCTTAGATCTACTATATAAATAATGAAACAATAAATTTTTGTATGGTGACCCAAAGTTCCCTAAAAAAAGTGATAATTCTCTTGCTCTAGTTGTGTTGGAACCTTCCTTCAGGTAGAAAATTTGAATCATCCTAGATGTGAAAAGGGACTAAGTGAATGGAGATTCCCTAAGACAAGACAACAAACCTTCAAGAAAGAAACCACATGCAGCGATAATGAATACAAAACAAAGATACAAGGATTCTTGAAAACAATCTGGTATCAAGCGAGTGGAAGATATAGAAAAGAAAGAGTGAGAAGAAAAGATATTCATGTCAAGCAAAGAACGTTTAGAGAGGAGACACGAGTCTGACTACTACAAAAGTACAACAACTAAACTATGAAATGTAAATGTTGAGATGAAAAATAAGAACTAATAAGTCTAAATATTATAGAAGTGGAATGGTAGCTAGACTATTAGAGTAAATGTTGAAAAAAAAGTGAGAGAACAAGTAAGATAATGATACTTGCACTCATCTAAGTGCAAGCAATGCAATACAAGAGCCCATTTTTAGTGCACCCTGTGAGAGAAGAGAGCCCACTTGGTTATTCTAGTGAGATAATAGAGAGGAAGGAAAAAGGTGGAAACACTCATGAAAAACTAGTGAAGGAAAGAGGCAAGAGGAGGGAGAGAGGTGGCAACACTAGGGCGAAACTATCAAATGCAAGAGGTAACGACACTAGCACATAACTAGAGAAGGTAGGAGGTGAGAGGAAAGAGATATTGAGGAAATGACCCCATGGATTCACTATTAAACAAGATGCAACAACTTAGACATCTCTAGTTAAGCCCTACCCAAGACATAACCTAGAGGGAGACAATCACTAGTGAGGAAACTAAGAAGAGGGATCACTAAGAGGAGAAAGAAGGCAAAAAGAGAGGAGAGAGTAGAGGAAAAGCTACCTTGATTTAGTCAGTGTAGGTGATCTAAATAAAGGTGAGAGGGACAAGAAGAATCAAAAGGAGAAATGAGGGCATTATTGATTTCTCAAGGTAAAGAATGCTCATGATGGAAGGTCCAAGATAGCCCCACAAAGGTCACATTCTGAGACATGGCTTCATTCAACTTAGTAAACCATATTAAAATATGCAAACCATTAGAGGCTAGTATAACCCCAAGCTACTAGTGAAAAGATAGGGATAAAGGTGAGACTTGCCCCAAGTGTTTGGAGAATAAGAGAAATAGGAGAGAAAGTTAGAAGAAAGGAGCAAAAGAAGGCACGAGAATCCAAGAAACATGAGAAGGGAGACTACTATGATTAGTTTAGAGAAGGTGAATAAAAGAGAGAGAGGATCATGAGGATCGACAATATGTTAGGGTGCAAGGAAGGATGCTTATGACATATGAGGAGAAGTGGTAGGATAGGGTAGAGGAAAAGTCTAACTTACACATGTTTACTTCATAGCTAACTAAGAAGATGAGGAGGCCTCAAAGAAGCCTCTAGATTGCATGAAAAATACTAAGGGATCGAGCTTAAGAGTAGTACTTGGGTGGAGGGAGAAAGGAGCAAGATCTCTCTAAATGAAATAAGTCTTGCCTTATAAAAATAAGAAGAGCTCACTCATGAATGTGTAGGGGATGGTCATCATTACATCCAACTAAGGGAAACCAAGGATGTTGTTGTACTTGAAGTCTCTTTGGACTACCAAAAAATGGTTGTCCATTGTCTTGGGGCTAAGAGTCACATTACAATATAACAAGTCATTAGTATCAAGTTTAGCACCAAAATGTTTAAGTTGGACCATTTTTTTGGCACATAAGTTAACATTGTATTCCTTTTTGTATTTAGCGTCGAGTATAGCACACAATTTATTGTTGAGTTTAGTGTTGATTGTGTAAATTAAAATTTACAAAAATACGAATGAAAAAGGATAAAAAATAAAAAATAAAAAAATATCAAAAAAAGAAAAAGACATGAAAATGGTAAGGGAATGTTGGGATTTGAACCCATATCACTTGCTAAATGGTAGGATCTCTAGTTGAGATACATTGCCACAAAAAAATGTTATTAAAAGTATAGATCTAAATTGAAACTAGACTAATCTAGTCCAAATTAAAATTTATAGAAATAGCAATGGAAAATGATGAAAAAAAAAATGGAAATTGGTAAGGAAATGATGGAATTTGAACCCATATCACTTTCCAAAAGGAAAGAACTCTACTTGGGCTAAATTCCCACAAGAATATGTCATTAAAAGTGTCAATATGAACTGATATTATCTCAACCTATGCATGCAAAGAAGTCAATAATGCAGATCTGAGATAAATATCAAAATTTAATACTAAAGGAAATGTCAGTAATAAGAGATAGATTAGTTCCCGTATTTGAACCTAGATCTCCTTATGGGAAAGCAATGGTCTTCCTTATACCAGACCCATGAGTTGGATATGAACAATGAACGAAGCCCAAGATACCATTTTTCCTCTTATTTCTCCATCAAACCTACAACAACAAAACAATATTAAATGTAAACAAATCACTAAAGGAAAAATCAAAGTGAAAGAGGAATGAAGGAGGAGAAGGGATGGGAGAAGCTATTACCTTACTCGTGGAGGTTCTTTAATGAAACCCTAGCTTCCTTGCATGAAACCCTAAACCTACAACAACAAAACAATAATAAAAAATAGCAAATCAACAAAGTAAAAGAAAAAAAAGAGAGGAAGGAATGAGGATAAGGGAAGGGAGAATCCAATACCTTTGTCACGGAGTTTCCTCCATGAAACCTTAGCCTCCATGAATGAAACCCTGAACCTACAACAACAAAACAAAAATAAACATTAGCAAACCAATAAAGGAAAAACAAAGTAAAAGAGGAAAGAAGGAGAAGAAGGGAAGTGATAATCTATTGCCTCCCTCATGGAGATTCCTCCATGAAACTAAAATCCTAGACTCCATGATGGAACCCTCAAAAGAAAGGATAAGGCAGGAGAAGAGCAGAGAAGATATAGGAAATGAGAAAATAATGAGAGAGTAGAGTTTGATGGGATTTTGTGAAGGAACATAAGAGATTTTAGTTAAAATAACAAAAATACCCTCACACCCATGAGGATTGAGACAAGTGGCTTATATTATCCCTTGATCTCTCTTAACTTTATTTTTGGAAAGTCCTCCCTTTTTTATTTAGTTACTTATGAAACCTGGTGCTAAAACTGACACTAAATCCAACACTAAACCTTGCGCTAAATCCAACACTAAACTCGACGCAAACAACACCAAGTTTAGTGTCAACTTGTAAAATAACACTAAATTTAGTGTTGTCTTGTGAAACAGTTTCGATTTTTATCATAATTAACAAAAATCACTAAAAAAGTAAATGGAAGCAAAAAATGAAGGTAATGACACAATTTTGTTGTAGTGTCAAAGGGATCACAACATCTCCAAATTGTGTTGTCTTGGATTTGTTCAATCGTGGTTGAATCCTTGACGTGTCTAAGAGGGAAAGAGAGAAGTGGTTAATAACAAGGGCATTATGTTCAATATTTTTTGTGTTGTTAAGAGAATATATAAGCTCAACAATAACTCATTTAATGGAGAAGTCATTGTGACAAATATTGATGATGATTGAGTTGATCATATTGATCTTTTGTTCCTCTATGGAAGGGTTGAAAAAGAGGTCAAAAGAGAGAGAAGGGGCTTGAACATGAGCGATATTAGGTGAGAAATCAGAAGGGGCCTCAATCATATGATTCGTATGGTCAGGACATGCTTGAAGAATGTTTGTATAAGACATCTCAATGTTGATGAATGCAGCTATGGGAGACATCCTCCATCTTACAAACCTGTGAGATGTCGAACATCGCAGTTATGGAAGTCTTTCTCTCAGCTCGCAAACCTGAGAGAAAGCCCCTAAGAAGGATATATGGTTCCTTCCTGAGACAGAGCTGGGAACGTAGAGATGACCTTCTCCATTCAGAGAGTGAGAATAACTCTAGATGATTATCTGGTGGAAAAGCGATATGTTGAGTTAGGACGTGCATGTGGCTGACCACAATGTGAACGTGTGAAATCCCAAAAGTGTTGGGCACATCGTCATGTGAACATAAATGAGATTATGTGATAGCCTCCTCTGAGCAATAGAGTTGACGAGAAGACTCCAGATGATTCTCTTGTCAGTGGCACTGGGAAAGCAGATCTGTAGAGTGGACGTGCCTGTGGACGAGCACAGGTGAACGTGTGAAGACCGAGTTCTTCTATGTAATGTAGTGAATCAGAGCTATGACATCCCTATGGATGTGCCCCTAGTGGATGAGCACTAGTGGGTGTATCAGATCCTTTCCTATATACTGTTCAAGAGTCAGACCTACCTGTAACTCTAATTGTTATGTAAAGAGTACAAGTCAGCCCCACCTTAATATGTCTAATAATAATAAATGTAAAAGATAATTAATATTAATATTAATATTGATATTGATATTAATATTAATATTGATAATAATAATAATAATAATAAAATTATATAGTGACTTAGAGAGGTCGGCTCTGTTGAGCCAATAGACGCCTTTGTTGATTGGACAAGTCTAATATAAGTAAGGGATGATTCTCCATTGTGGAATTATATCTTCCTTGTGAGTTTGGAAATTTCAACAAACACATCTACTTGGGAAAAGGTGCGCACCTCTCTTGAGCGCTAGTCTTCTAGGGTTTGAAGCACCCTCTTGTGTGCTAAGGTTTATCTTGGTGGAGGTATTTCTCTTGAAGAATATAGCAAAGGATTTGGCTAGGTTTTCTTCCCTTGTTGAGAAGGGTTTCCCGAGATACTTCTTGTGTTCTTGTGCATGGTGTTTCTTCTTGTGATCTTGGTTGCTGCAACATTATTGTTTATGGTTAAGTGAAATGATAAAATGAAATGAACTTCATGCTTAACCTAGATTTTGAAAAATCAACATGGTATCATAGCATAGGTCTTGAAAGAACCCATTGCACAAGCATCTACCAAGTCTCATCCTTTATCATCCATCTCTCCTTTTCTGCAGATCTGTACGACCTCCTTCTCAGTGGTGATTCAACCCTTAATATTTGGATGTTGGGGCTACTTTTGGCATAGAAGAGTACGACCTCTTCCAGTGCATCTCCAGAGACTTTCAGAGTGACATTCCAAGCATTTTGAATTTTTGGCCCTAAAGTTTCTAGGGTTTCGTTAATTTCTGCAGAAATTTCAGAATTAGGGTTTTTGCAAACCCATTGAAGGAGCTCTTTAGCTCACCAGTGTTCTACTATCTCTCAAAGGCTTATTGTTGGCAGTCATAAGTTCAATAAAACCTAAAAGTGCTAGCCTAGCCTAGCCGTTAGGTTTTCTAGCCTAGTTGACAAAGGGTTGTGAAGAATCTAAAACTATGATGGAAGATAAGCTTGATGGATCAAGCAACTTCAAAGTTCTTGAAAGACAAAACTTTAGAGGAAGACTTATTGTGGGTAATACAAAAGGGTTTACCAGAGACAACTGTCAATGAATGGAAGGAAGATGACGTCAGTACACTCAAGCCCTCACCTTGAAGGGACAACTTCAAAATAAAAAATATGACAAAAGATGGCATCGTGACTATCTTCTTCATAAAGATCTCAGAGGATAGAGATCAACCAAAGAGCCATTGAAGAAATCATATCAGTATCCTCAGGTATGCACTTGTATATATTATTTTTATCATTGTCATGAGTGAAATTGCAGGAGAAAGGAACCTTTACTGAAGTCATGGATCCAGAGGGATCTCAGTGCATTCAGAGAAAACAACACACTCAAAGTAAAGACTCCAGGTTTGGTTGTTGTAATTGTCATTCCTCTAACCTATATTTCTAAAAAAATTCTACATTACAAGTAGGTGTTGTAGCCGTGACAATATTCCTTAAATTTTTTTGATTCTAGAGATGTACTCACTATTCTCCTTTAGGAGATATTCTTGTGTTGGTTCTTTTTGTTTTCTTGTTCCAGATAGGTTAGCAAGAAAATAAGATGCTTATCCTTCAAAGGGAGTCACTTGACTCAGGAGGAATCACAACCATTTGAGAAAGAAGAAGAATAGAACCATCATTGAGACAACCAATGCTACAAAGCATGATTAGAATATTTCTAGGACTCCATGGGAAGAAGCATGCATGACACAATATATGTGCAGAACAAGAGTCTTCACCAAACTTTGAAAAACATAACTCTCAAAGAAGTCTTCATCGGAATGAAGCCTGAGATTGAGCACTTCAATTTATTTGGGTGCCCAATATATTTTTCATGTACCCAAAGAGAAGAAGTCCAAGCTAGATCCTTTAGGAAGAAAGGATATAATGAATCTTCAAAGACATCCCTAGTCAGAGACAGTTTTTCAAAGACTCGGAGAATCTTAGATGGAGATTGACAGTGAGACAACACCTTCTCCCCCTTTAACAATTTAGAGGGAGACAGTAATTACTCCAGGTTATCCAGTTTCTCCAGTTGATATGTTCAGAGATATTGCAGTAGGGCATAAAATGCCTACCTAGAGTCACTCTGCAAGAGATAGAGAAACATACAAGCCTCTCAAGGCACATTCCGAGAAGCAACAAGAGAACCGGTATAACAAGATGCCATAATAAAAGAATACCAATATATCTTAAAAGAATGATGCATAAGATATTATTCAGGGACCAGAAAGGGAAGTTTGTGGTAACTTCTAGGTGGATCTATATGATCAAGCATGCAATTGATGAAAGTGTCAAGAAATACAAAACGAGATCTATAGCCAGAAGTTTCTCACAAACAGAGGGAGTTGTCTATGATGAGACACTTGATCCAGTGAACTGATACACTTCCATCCGTACCTCCATCCATGAGTTGGAAACTATATCAGATAGATAGATTCTTGATAAATTTGGATTTCAGCAAGAGTGTTGCTGATCCAAACCTATATCATTACTGTACTGGCGACGAGAGCCTGATCCTGATGACTTATTCAGAAAGTGTTGTTGTTACAAGTAATCCTTGACTTCTGAATTCGAGATGAAGAATCTGAGTATGATGCACTACTTCTTGGGACAAGAAGTATGATAGATGACCTATAAGATTTTCCCGAGTTAAGGAAAATACACAGTGAAAATATTAAAGAAGTTCAATATGACAGTATGCAAAATCCACCATGTTGGATTTAAAGAAGAAGATTGATGATGATTTAGACGAGACTGATCCATAGATGATTGGATCACTAATGTATCTGGTCAACACCAGACTTGATTCATACCATGCAGTGAATGTGCCTAGTCATTTCAATGAGTCAACCGAGACAGACTCACTAGATAAACAACAAAACATGTATTGAGATATATACGAGGCACAGTTGGATATGACCTAAGATATGCCTCCAGTATAAACTTGAATTTGCAGGATATGCCAATTCAGATTGAACAGAAAGTACAGTGAACCGAAAAAGCACATCCAACTGATGTTCTATCGTAAAGTTTTTCATGGTTTCCTAATGCAGCAGGAAACAAAACTTTGTAGCCTTGAGTACCACAGAGGCAGAGTATATAAGCATCAAGTGTGAGAATCAATGTGGCTTCACAAGCTTCTAACAGATTTATTTGACCATGAGATGGATCCTATGATGATAACCAAAGGACGTGAGTAAAGCTCCTTGAGAACCAAATGTTTCCTGATGGATTGAAATATGATAAGATGAAATATCCTTATTTTAGAGATATGATGCAGAGGAAAATTGTACACACGTAGTACCTTCCTACACATGAGCAGATTGCAGATATCTTCACCAACTTAACTTCGTGAAGAATGGCTCCCTATTTGAAAGGGAGTGTCAATAACTCCAGCCAAGACAAAATTCAAAATACATCTCTGTGAGACTTGGCCTGATGGAAAATGCCTCCCTAGCTGAGAGGGAGTGTTGATGAATGAAGCTATGGGAGACATCCTCCAGCATAGAAACCTGTGAGATGTGAAACATAACAACTATGGAAGTCTTTTTCTTAGCTTACAAACCTAATATAAAGCCCCTAAGAAAGGTATGTGGTTCCTACCTGAGACAGAGCTGGGAATGTAGAGATGACCTCCTCCATTCAGAGAGTGAGAAGAACTCCAGATGATTATCCGGTGGAAAAGCGATCTGTTGAGTTAGGACGTGCTTGTGGCTGAGCACAAGGTGAACGTGTGAAATCCCAAAAGTGTTGGGCACATCGTCA
>ML778672.1:69024-169392 GCA_009831015.1 Picea engelmannii
GTGTAATGCAGTGAATCAGAGCTATGACATCCCTATGGATGTGCCCCTAGTGGATGAGCACTAGTGGGTGTATCAGATCCTTTGCTATATATTGTTCAAGAGTCAGACCTACTTGTAACCCTAATTGTTATGTAAAGGGTACAAGTCGACCCCACCTTAATATGTCTAATAATAATAAATGTAAAAGATAATTAATATTAATATTAATAATAATAATAATAATAATAATAAGTAATAATAATAATAATAAATTATATAGTGACTTAGAGAGGTCAACCCTATTCAGCCAATAGACGCCTTTGTTGATTGGACAAGTCTAATATAAGTAAGGGATGATTCTCCATTGTGGAATTATATCTTCCTTGTGAGTTTGGAAATTTCAACAAACACATCTACTTGGGAAAAGGTGTGCACCTCTCTTAGGTGCTAGTCTTCTAGGGTTTGAAGCACCCTCTTGTGTGTTAAGGTTTATCTTGGTGGATGTCTTTCTCTCGAAGAATATAGCAAAGGATTTGGCTGGGTTTTATTCCCTTGTTGAGAAGGGTTTCCCAGGATACTTCTTGTGTTCTTGTGCATGGTGTTTCTTCTTGTGATCTTGGTTGCTGCAACATTATTGTTTATGGTTAAGTGAATTGCTAAAATGAAATGAACTTCATGCTTAACCTAGATTTTGAAAAATCAACACTCAAGGACATGAGAGGGTAGGCTATGGATTAGAGAAGTTGAAGAGGAAGTAGGTCACTACATAACACAAATAGTGAGGGAAGGAAAGAGGTTAGAGTAACTTGAGAGGATCTTCCCACTAGGTTCAAGGGATGGCTCCAATGTGATGAGAAGGAAAGGGACCATTGGCATCGATAAGGGTAAAGTTGGTTCTTAAGTGGGTTGATATGGGAAGAGACATACTTAGTACACCAAAAGTATGGTATCAAGGTCAATGAAATTATGCAAGGAATCAAATAGAGGGTGTGCCCTTTTGGGGTGAGATATGAACACAAATCTTGCCCAATATTCGACAATCCCTGGGGTAATTTTGATGAATTGGATCATTTCTACAACTTTGGGAGCAGGTTGGCCATAAGAAGGGTTAGTGGGAGTTTTCTCCTTCTTCTTAAGAGATTTAGGAGGGGCCTCTTATCCTCCTTCATTAGCAAAATTAGAGTCAATATCAAAGGAAGTCTTCTATGTTTATGATGATACTTTGGAAGGTCATGATTAGGCATAGGTCCTTATAGATATTGAGTTTGTCTTTTACATCTGTGATGACAATTTTAGGTTTCAAAGGTGTGTCCATTTGGCCTTTGTTTGTGTTTAGTTTATAGGTTTTTGACAATCAATTGTGTTATGAGAGTCTCTCTTGTGGTATTTACACCACTTGCCAGTATTTCAGGTGAAGGGACCAAGTTGCTCCTTTCCTTTAGTGTCAAGATTATTTTAGTTTCTACTTTAGGCATGGGCACATATGTCACCCCATCACTTGTTGCATTTCTATTTAAGACTTGAGGCTTAGGTGTCTTGGATATATTATCTCCCAAAACAACTTATATATATGAATACTCTATTTAAGGAAGGTAACTAATAGAATCTTCAATTAAGTAGGGGACTTGGATATAAATTTGACTGTGTTATCCTATTTTAGAGCACCAATTAGAGGTGGTAAATGGAATCTTCTACTAAATTCACCATAGAATCATGTCAAGCCTTGTACCATTGACAAATTTAGGTTGAATTAAGTTCGTTGTCTTCTTATTTAAGGTGAACGAGGATAAGGGTACCAGACTCGTATGGTTTAGGTATGTTAAAGTGTTGGATGAACTAGTCTACTAATAGGTGAAGGTCATAAATTGATCCCTACTAATAGATGAAGGTCATAAATTGATCCTTGAAGGAGATGATGGGATAAATGAAGGGTATCACCCTGTTGTGTCATGCATCAACAACCTCCCTTTTCTTATATATTTACTTGTAAAGCCCCTCTCTAAGAAAATGGGAGATCTCCTTTTACTACCCGAGATTTTCTTGAATTCAAGTTTTCCTCAGCTTTTGTTCCCAATTTTTTTTTAAGCCTCTTTGGTTAGATTTCTTGTTGTTTCAAGACTTGATTGGGTTATGTTTGTTGTGGTTTGTTTCCAACACTTAGACAAATCTTGAAAACCATTTTTGTCATCATATGAGTTATTTTTAACGCCTCTAGTATACACTGGAGGAGTTCTTTTGAACTTCTCCAATGTACATCAAAGGACTTCTCTTAAAGTATTCTGAAGAACTAAATTGAATTTCGATGAGCTTAATGTCAACTCCTCTGGTTCAACCAGAGTTCTTATAAACTCCTCTAGTTTGACCAGAGGATTTCCCCAAAATTTCTCTGAACGCCTTTTCTACTTACTGGGTATGTTAGTATTAATGCCTTCGGTGTAACCAAATGACATCTTGTCATCTCTTCCGGTGGTATCAGAGCCTTTCACCTCAACTCCTCCGACGTTTTAAGCACTCAATCATAGCACTTTGTGTTATCTGCTCTTTTCCACACCGGGGTATTACTTACCAATGTCTTCAGTGTAACCATGGACCTTTCCAATATTGCTTCTAGGATAGTCTTCAAACCCCCTCTGGTTGCATTTATTGCACACAACAATTATAAAAAGGTGCTTCCCTTTAACCTTTTAACCATTGTTCTTTCGAGCACCCAAGAGGAAGAAAGAAGTGTTGAGTGCCCAATCAACGAACTTCTCACTTGTGGAAGATTTGCATCCTTAACCTATCTTTGCAATCCACGTGGCAGCTATGCCCTAATCTCCCCTCGACATATTTTTTGTTGTTTACTTATGTTCAAAAGATAGGGTTAAGGATATTCTCAAACAACTAGGATCGTGGTTTTTTTATCGATCGTATGTCCCGACAATCAGATCAAGACCATTGGAATATTCTATAAAATGAACTATTGTGGAATAAAATGCTATAGAATGGTTAAAGATCAATGACCCAAATTCACCCACAACCAGATCAAAGGGCTATTGAGCACTAGTTTTTAAACGAACATATCTTGCGCTACAGGTGTTGGAATCAGGCCCATGATACCTCGTTGGAAAGGTATCAAGTAGAGGAATGTAGTAGTAGAGGTACTCATTCCATAAAAGTAGAAAAAAAAACTCATAAATCAGATAGAACAAAATGACACGAATTTGGGGGGGGGGAAATGGACTGTGCAGACTTCAGATGGCCATATCTTGAGCTACAGGTGTCGGAATTAGGCCCATGATACCTCATTAGAAAGGTATCGAGATGAAAAATGCAATGGGACATGAATTCAATACAAAAAAAACAATGAGAAACCCTATAAAATGTAAAGAATGATAGACCACGAATTTGGGAAAAAATTGACTATGCAACTTCAGGCAGGCATATCTAGAGCTACAAGAAACAAAATCAGGCCCAGGATAAATTGTTGGAAATATATAAGAGAGAAGAACAATATGGTATATCTGGTATTGATAGATTAAAGGCATAAATTCTCAGAAAACGTAGAAAATCGAGAAGACTCGAATTTAATAAAAAAATTGCGCTATGCATGTTCAAACAGTCGTATATGAAGCTACAGGAGTCGAAATCGGACCTGCAAGAGCACGATGAAAGTATGAAACATATGAGAATAAGCTAGGATGGTATTATTCAGTAGGCTAACACCATAAATTCCCATAAACATTTTGAAGAACAGAAAAAGACAAGAGCAAGTAGAGTTAATAATATTTTAAATGAATATCATTTGTAAACTGTCTTAGGGTGAAAATAACCACTCAAGAGTCTTTTTAGCTTATGTTTGTAACTCCTGCATGATCATTTTTAAAAATGTAAAAAAAAATTGAAATGTAAAATGGAAAAATGAAGGAAAATGAAATGAACAGTCACGAGAGTTGAGGGGTCTCTCTTGTCTTATAAAAGAGAATTCGTTAGATGTAATAAAGGACTTTTGCCCATTGTATAGACAATTTATACTCTTTTTTGCAAATATATGAAGAGAAGAAGGCATTTTTTGAAGTCATAACTGGTTGCAAATGCTTGTGAGACTATTCTACACTTGTATTTGTTCTTTAAGTTTTCTGGATGCTAATCATATGGACTATTTTTGTGCTTAGTATTTAGGATTCTCACATTGTTGTGATTTCTAATGAGTACATGGATGATGTTACAGGTCTCGTATTCAACTATTTGAGATGATATCTACAATATTGTTGTTATAACATATTATTGGTTGCCATGAACTATTTATGTTGTCAAAGTATCATTTTAAGTTGTGCTCATCTATTAGTTTTGCTCCCACGAGATAGATTAGAATTGATTAGATTATATTAGTTTACTTTCAATTATATTAGATTTAGAATTAATTAGGATTTTTTGGAGGATAGTTCATTGCCTTTCCCCTTTTTATTCTTTTAATTCTTAGTGGCAACCATGCCCACATACTGGTCAGAAACACTACACCAAACGAGAGTAGGTATTGTTGAGGAAAAGGTATGAGGAACCTCACTGAAGAATTTTTAGATCTTGCTGGGCTAAGGCAAGATAGTTGGGAATGTTACTCGGGGTTTATAGCCTTAAAATAAAAGAAACAATCACTTAATCCATAGGTATTAAGTACGAGGGACCAAGGCTGGTTTTATATATATTATATGTAATTGTGCAAAATAAATAAACTAAGAAGAAATTACATGAGTATGTACATGGAGATAAAAGCAAAATCTGAACCAAATCATCAAAACATACACATGAGACTGAAATAAAAAAAATATGATTTTTATATTGATTTCATTCTGAGATACAAAGCTGAATTCTTTTTACAAACCACTACGAGGGTAGGGACGGAAGTCAAATTTAGAAGCCTCCGATGGGTGCCATACAAAAAGACTCTGAAAAGAAAAGAAAACTGAAGCTAAAGATCTGGATCAACTTGCCACAAAATGTTGTCACTTGAATCTGCAAAATATTCTTTATCAGTCATGAAATTTAATTCATAAACAGACAAGAACACAAAAACTGCCAAAGATAAATCATACACCTTTAAGGACAAGCTGTTGAAACATATGATTCATTTTTGAATCTTGTTGCCTTCAATAAGACCCTGTTGTCATCAAGATGGTTAAGCCTTCTAGTAAACTCAGAATGAATGAAGAATGAAAGTATCTCACAAGTATAGAGCAAACCTTATAGCATAAGTTCTCCCTCTATTATCTCTTACTCCTTGTCTCTCCATTTCATTGAGGTTTTATTCTTTGCCAATAAGTTATGGTAGTTTAAATACCTTTCTTTTGTTAGGCTTAATTAGCCTAACTAATTAGTTGAGACAAATAATTAATAATATATAATTAAGGGTCTATTTAAATAATAATTAAATAGGTGAGACCCCTTGTCACTCCAATTTTCATTTCTTTCATAATCACCAAAACATGAAGTATAATACCCCAAACATTTAATTCAAATATCTGCCTTGTAACTCCCACCCTCATATTAATAATCAAATATCAACAAAATGAACATGATTATATCCCCAAAATAACATTATATCCATGTTGTCCAAAATCATGTCTAAATATTTGTTTGTTTTCCAAAATTTAGTCAAAATAAAAAGACTATTATCAAAAGAAAATAACATTAACAACGTTTAAAAACCATATTTGTTATGTGAGGCATTTTGTCTCTTTTCACAGCTGCCACCTTTTAATCCCATTTCTGATTTATCCTGTGCAATAGCCTTCAATTGATGGGAACCTTATGGGTGGACTGCACTGATGATGTGTGAACAATCATTTTTGAGATGGAGATGAGAGGACATAGATTCAAAGGAATCTTTGGATGACTTGAAGGGAGTGGCCACTCCTTTTCCTTTATCTATCTCTAGCTAGGGAACACCATTTTTTAGCCTTTTGCTTGCATGAGAAGACTCTACTAGAGAGGCAACACGATCAACTTGGGCATTTGAATTTATTGGCGATGGAGGAGGGGGTAATGGAAATGACATAGTAGGCCAACGATGGTGATGAGCTACAGGCAGATGATCAATTTCTTGCCAACCATCATTGGCAAGTGGTTCTGGCTGCATAGATACATGAGGGGGGACATGGATACAAGAGACATTCTGACGCGGCTGGTAAGGAGGCCTATCAGGTATAGGTTGCAGAATTCCTTGGCCAACTAGATTAAAAAACCTAGCTTGGAAAAGTTTATTTAATTCTTGTGGATCAACATCAAAATGTATCGAAAATTGTGGCCTTTTATGGCGTGTTTGCCAATTATTTCCTCTGCCTCTATTAGTACCTCTGCCATTGTTGCCTCTGCTAAATAAACTCATCTTGAAGCACTATTCCAATCATGTTATGCAAAATTCTTAACAATCCGTGCATCAATATTGTACCTAAATAAAATCAAAAGGTTGGCTCTATCATTCACAACAGAAGCACATGCAATCCATCCATAAATACTTTTAAACTCAACAATCAATCACCATTTGAATAGGGAGTGATAGGGCTATTGGGAAGATGGGGGGCTTTGTAATGGACGAAAAATGGTAGCATGGACGGGAAGCAACCAACGAATATTGTTCAAGCAAACACATAGGTAATATTCTTACAAAAAACAAAAACTCTATCCATATCCAAACTTCCAACATCATTCATCATCTAGTCCTTTTCCTTTCCTATTAATCCTTTCCCTTTTAAAATGAATTTCATAATAATAGAACATGGGATGTTTTAAATGTATATGGGAAGGCAGTAGGCATATAATGAGGGAAAAGTGAGATAATCAACGAGAATGAGACGATTACTGTTCTATTACATGAAATAATTGAAAATTGATGTTGCTAACATTTTCCAAAAACTCTTCTCTTTTCAATCCAAGACACAACAAATTTAATAGAGTTCAATATAAAACCCCAGGAAGTTTTAGGACTGTCAAACTTTACAATTTTTATTTCCCCTTTTTCCTTTTCCATTAGCAGAGCGTTTTATAAGAGATTGTTAATCAGAGTCATTCGAAACAATTAAAACCAGATTACATCAAGAAAACATGGGAGGCTGTGAAAACAAACATAAAGCCATCGATCTTTCACTATACAATATTTAAATTGCAACCCCAATACTTGTTGCATAAACAGTCTGGGTTCGAAACCCCATGCAAAACTGGTACTCATCATTTTTTTCAAAATCATATAACCTCAAAATTGACCAAACCCCATAACAAATGAGCCAAGACTTTTTGCATATAACCAATATTTCCCATTGTTGGGTCAATACTATAACAAGTATCAAAACCAGAGTTCGAATTCACTACTTCCATATATCAGATACAAAACAAGGTTTGGGAAAACATAAGGGTGAAACATTAATAAGGGTTTTGCAAAACCATTTAACCATTTATTTCCCTAACAGACTTTCCACGGACCTCCTATGGTGGCCGCAAGGCGAATACTCATATCTCACATATATTTACAAATAGTGGAAAGATAATCCAAAAAAGCTGCAAGTATTCCAAGGAAATGACATTATGCAATAATCACTAAAACCCGACTGTTCTTTTATTTCAGAGAGAAAACCCTTCGAACTTTAATCACTAGAGAGGAGCGAAACCAAAAGTATTTATCATAGTTCTTTGCCCACAATCATAACAAATAATAATCATTCATTTTGGGCGTGACACAACATATATTTCAAACAGAATAGAATTATGAACATCATTCCCAACTTGAAACGTTTAAATGCCAATCAAAAGAAAAACCCACTTAAATAAAATTTGCATAGTCGTACATCCATTATAATGTTTGGAAATCAAACACAATCTGTAAGAAAATCTAAGAGCTAACATCATGATTCTATTCGGAGCAGAGCTACAGTTCATGAATGGAGAGGTAAGAATCAACATACCCGTGAGGAAAATGCCAGAAATCCAACAAGCATCACTATTCCTTCAATGGCCGAGCAAAATGGAGGCAACACCAACCAAAACAACCAACACAGGCACAAACAAAGTGAAGGTGGAAAGCTCAAGGTAGGTAAGGACGTTGTGCAGTAATTGCACGTCATTTCCCACAATAATTTTCACCCACCAAAACTAGTATGGAGCACACCCAAACCTCCATAACATTTTCACAAAGCATATAGTTAACCATATGTATTGAATTCACCACCAAAATATTACTTCCATTTTTCAAATCGAATCGACCTCCCCACATTAATCTCATAAGTCTTATAAGTATGTTCAACACTTAGCACCAAAACATGTCCCACATTTCTTACTAATGAAGGATTACTATTCCATAAACATATCAATTGTTCACAACATATACAAGCGTACCATATGTGGAATACAACATAACTATATGACAAAATATATGTGTAGCCAGGATGAACCAAGATTCTTATCAAAACAAACATTTTCTTCCTCTTATTTTTAAATCAAATTGCCAACGCAGCCATCATTAACCCATTTTACATGGAAAGGGACTCGGATTTCTGGGTTATTCTCAAACTTGTAGAATCATTTTTGAAAGGTAGTCATGAGCGCAAATTAGAAAAGCATCTTTCATCATTATTTACATAAAGGGGTCCCACCTATTTAGTATATTATTAAATATATATAAGTAACAAGGCATTGCAGCCCATCTGTAGGCAGGGATTCCATGTTGCACTTTTGGGCGTCAACAAGTCTAATTGGGACCTGCCATCAGACATTCTCCATTACCTGCTTGACATGCGATTAGGACCCGTCAACACCACTGAGATTGAAAACTCTGTAATGTTTGCCATCATACTATCATCTTCTGATGACGATTTCTCACCTAACGTCAGCATGAGTAATTCTTCGGGTACTTAACATGTGGTTGACTTAAACAGATTTATTTTCTATGTAGATGTTTACAACTCTTGATCTGATCATGCTCATTTTTATTGCCTGGGTTTTTTTGGGGGCTAATTTCATTTATGCGTGTTGTTGTAGGGGCTAGTCGACTAGACCCGCTAGTCGACTAAGATATAGTCGGTCGATTGTTGTAGTCAGAAATGTAAGTCGATCAAAGTATTTGTTAATCGACTGACCCAGGCAGTTAAGCAGTTACAACTACCTGGTAACTAGACATATAGGAATATAAATAGACAAGCACATGGAGACTCTGATAGCTCTATGTGAGAGATTGTATACATTGTAATACATTTCTATATCCTTCAATAAATATAGATCTTTGGGCTCTCACTACTTGTGTATGCCATTGTCTATATCTATATGTGTGTGTCTTCTTTACTGCTTATGTAAGGACTACTGGTAACTCTCACTACTTTCCTCTAGATTACAACATTGGTTATGTTGCCAGTAGTTCTGAATCTGGGCATGCATAAGTATACATAGATGTTAATATTTCAAGACATACGTGAATGGTGGGAGCGCAAGATTGAGAATTACATTAAGAATTACACCAAAAGAAACAATCTTTCACTCACAGAAGTAAGAGAAAGACTCTTCTCATAAACCCATGAAAGATTTTTAGAGGCCATCCCTGAAGTGTTATTTCAGTGATTTGCACGACTAGTTCGAGAGAGTTGTCAAAAACTATATCTCAAAGTAAATTATTGAAGATCGAACATCTCTTGATAGAATAAAAGTAAAAATTTACACTGAATTGCATGAAGGATTCTTATGTAATGTTTCAATGCTACTTCACAAATTCCTCCTCGACGAGGGAGTCGACGCCATTGTTGAATACCGACCTCGACTAGGCACACTCTTACCAAATAGTAACTATCAAGAGAGAGATGAAGAGGAGGAAGGATTTCTTGATGCAAAGTGCAAAGGTACAAGACAAGCCGGGGATTATTTTCTGAATAAATGAACATGGCTTGTAATACTGACTTTGAGTAAATCATGGTGATGATGGGGGGTCGGTCGAATTTGTGAGATGCCATAAGGAAAACATACTAGAAGTTTTGATTACTGAAGTATAAATGTCGTCGAGAGGAAAGAAAGCACACAAGCAATCCACTGACATCCATATATTAGACTAGGATGAAAGACAAAAGAAAAGGGAAGAATTTCATAACCTATGGAACAATTAGAAGTCGAATAGAAAAATGGTTGGGGAGTTGATAGAGCACGTGAGTAGTCTGAGTCTGAAACAAATCGACCATAGTTGGAAATAACAATAGCTGTGGCGACCCCGACATCAGTAGTGATGTAGAGTTAATAGAGGCTAGATTGAATGCCTGTCAACCGGAAGACGAACATGAAAGAATGGATTACAAAAAGGACCAATGATACGCACTTCTCCCGCACTAGAAATCAACCCGCGAATAAAAGACTTCCTCCAACAAAGACTTTAGATCGATGACCAATCTGTAAGATTATGGTATAGAACCGACAAGCATGGAAACCTATGAGATGCGATCATTGTTGATCCATAAAGAAATGAAGCCGACAACATGCTCATCCAAATTAAGGATCTCATCGACTCGACCCCCCTGCCAAATCTATTATCAAGAGAAGAAACTAGTTATAGTTTTGAACCGACATGACCATTAGAGCGACGTTTAGTCGAGTATAAAGATCAAAGTTCTCAAATCGAAGAGACACTTTCTGCAGTCAACAAGAAGCAATTGTTCCTCGAGTACCACCCAATAAAATATCAACCAATAAAAAAGGCAACACAAGAAAACTCAACCGAGGATTCGACAACTCAGTCAAAAATTGTGGTAACTCAAACACCATAGAAAGCGAGCACCTCTAAAAATACAATAAAAATGGGATTTAACCACACCCCCCTATACGATGGAGTTGAGGAGCCAAAAAGACACTAGTTCATGTGCAAAAAATTATGGGATTCCGCAGACATCAAAGATGAAGATAAAAAATGGCACAATTTAGAGTTTCCCTCCGACACTGTGCCCTGACATGGTTTACAAAATTTACAGAAAATAAAAAATGAAAAAGTGAGACATAAAAGATAGTTTTCTAATGTTTTTCAAAGTCCAAGATGTCACACACTTGGCTGCACAAAAGTTAAAAGAAATAAAACATTGACTAGGTGAGTCAATACAAGAGAATGATAAAAGATTCAAAGATCTCTTGAGCCAAATTCCGACAACAATCAACCAAATCTTGTTATTTCATTGCTATGCAGTTGGTTTACTGCAATGGATCCATTTTCCACTATGCTTGTATGAAATAACCACCTGTGAAGATGCATTGCAAAAATCACAACACGTTGAGTCGAATGACGACTCGTCGTCGTCTTCTTCATCGACTGAAAGACTCGAAGAAAAAATAGAGCACTTACAACAAATGATAAAGAATATGTCCATAAGAAGAAATGAACTTTGGTGCACTTCATGCTGCGGAGAAGGACATACAAAGGAAACGTGTAACCTCAGCGATCAACCACCAACAACAATAGACGCACACATAATACAAGCTTAAAAATAATGTAACATATGCGAGTGTGTGATTGATCATAATGTACAATATTGTCCACATAATTTGAAAAACACTAAGTGGTTCCATATCTGTGAAGCTTCCAATCACAAAACATCAGAATTCCATTTCAATGCACGAAATCAAGCCAGTGCATGAACAATCTATCACATAGAAGCCACCAACCAAGCTAACAATTACAGTCAAAGAGATGACTACTACGATTGAGGTCGAGGTCAAAGAGGTCGCGTTCGATTTGGTTGTCAAGGTCGAGGAGGCTGTCTTTGATTTGGTGGTTAGGGTCGAGGCCGAAGATGACCATACTGCTACAATTGTTGGAAAGATGACCACATCAGTCCATATTTCCCAATAAAAGACATAATCAACTTAAAATTCTGCAATATATGTGGTGTTGGTGACCACTCATTAGAGGAGTTCCCAATAGTACTCAACAAAATTATGATTAGAAAAAAATTTAAATCTTCTACACACACTATCAAAAGAAGAAGTGTTGAATTCAAAGAATTTAAAATCATCACAATATGTAGTGTAGGACGAGATATTAACAGTACCACCTTACACGACCAACATAGAAGGAAGGATAGTTTCTTTCCAAATCTTGGTAAAGAAGAACACATTATGAAAGAAGCTATCAAATTCTTTAAGAAAAACACTGGAAGACAAAATGAAGATATTATACAAGAATTCCTACATCTATTATAGGAAAAACAATCAGTCAGTCGATTGCTAGAACTGCTAAATATATTAAAAGAATACAAATAAGGACAAAAGCCATCAAAGGATGTCAGGAAACTGTCATATAAGCGTAAAGCTTATGATCCATGAGTCGATATAGAAATCAATGAAGTATTGATCAAACAAGTAGTTGTCGATTTTGGATCTCAAGTCAATATCTTACCCCGAGAAACTTGGATAAGACTAGGTCGACCTGCTTTAGCACCAACTCTGAACTATCTCAAACTTGTGGATCAAAGATTGATGGACCCCATTGGTATACTCATAAATGTTGACACTCAAATAATGGGTATTCCAACTCAAGTCGAATTTGAAGTCATCGACCTAGTCAAGGGGATGCCAACATATGCAACACTTGTCGATCGACCATTGGGTCAAAAAATGAAAGCAAATATCTCTCTAGAAAATGATAGAATCAAATTAAAATGCGATGGAAGAAAAATAATCATTCCCTTGAATCCAAAATAAGGAAAACCATGGACTGAATCATGGGATTAAGACCAAGAGGCTTGGTGCCTGTATCAAATAAACAATGAACAAAGAGATTATATAGAACTGACAACACAAGGAGAAATTTTGAGAGAATCTCCCATGTCGGTAGGACATAATTCCGAATCTTCTCTATATAAATGGAAAATTGATAATTATGAAGCACACGCAAAAGATTTTTGGTCCATCGAAATCATCCCAAAGCATCCGAGAACATGTTACTTGATCTTGGCAGTGCCAATAGTGTATGAAAATAAAATTTGACAGACTCCCACTCTCATACCGATCGACAATTGAATAAGCAAGCCCTTACGATATAATGAACGACATACACCTTAGTCACATGTAGAAGAAGTGTCAAAATCCGTTGGAGAGCAAGGACGGATGTAGAGCCTCGTGGAAACCTTCATAGGCCAAGCTGCAAGATGGTGGGAAACACACTCCCCCAAGTTACAAACGTGGAGGATTGTGTCAACATATTTCATTGAACGTTTCAGAGACTAGAAGCTGTCCAAAATGGTTGATATCCCAATTTTTCAGGATTGGGTGTGATCTAGTAGAGCATATTCATTGATGCAAAAACAAGTGGCGAAGGATAGGTTACAGAGACGAAAGGGTATGGCCCCACATGTTTCCAAGCATGTTAGACGAAATACCAAATAAATGGTATAAGATTGAAGAAACTTGCGACCATACGTTAAATTCTGCAGAAATTAAAGAAAACTTTGTGCAAGAATTTGAATTTAATCCAAAAGAGGAACACTTGAGTGAAGCAGCACAATAAATCATAAACTTCTTAGGAAATTCGACACTAGCTGCACAAAAAGAAAAAAAGGAAGATGAATATGGATTTAGGATCGACATCGAATTGCAATATTATGTCGACGAAAAACAAGGAAGTATCGACAACACAAAGACTCGACATGGAAAATACAAGGTGTCTAGGACAAAGCTTTCGGTGGAAAAAGTGTAACACCCCGACCACCTGCTAGGAAATGTTACTTGAAATTTTTTCTCTAGTCATCAGTTCTAATACCAATTTTCCAGCAATTACACTTAAATTTCTCTGACACAACTCTGTCATTAATTAGAAACATATAGAAACTCCGCAATGCATGATTACGTACATTTTCTTAACATATTTATACACAATTCGTGACAAAATTATACACACAACATAAATAACATAAACCCATGACAACAATTGCATATATATAATTGCAAACATGATTTAACACACAACATGCACTTATAATTTGAAATAAAAGGCACCAACTACGGGTAGACCTTCGACGTTCCTCCCAGCCTTAGACCACACTATTCATAAAACTCAACTGTGGGTCACCCTTGAGCTGGGACTCAACTTGGGAAAGGATTCCCAAACGGGTGTTGAGGGGTGTTAAATCCCTTTAACTCAACAGTAGGAACCAAACCTGCCACCGAGGCCCAATTAGACTCTGCAACGTTTAATGGTGGAATGGTTCTCCAGATCTTGCGATCCGACGAATTAATCGATGGGATTTACATAGTGATTGACATGATGTCTTCTTGTGAAAGCTCCTCCTTCAGTTCAAATGTTCTCTTTTTTGTATTTTCTCTTATAGGTGGGACCGATACAAGATAAATGCTGGTATAGACCAGTTGGGTAACAAAGGGGGAATGAATTAACTACTGAAGAAGGCTGAGCTCGGGATAACCCTCATACTCAAGCATGCAGACAATGATTCTTACACCTACAACAAGCCTAATACTAATACATTAACCTGTTGGTGTTCCAATTGTTGACTGAGATAAGATTATTAGAAAAAGACATACATACAATAAACGATGGCGAGAAAAATAGTTTCCTTAGCCCTAATCATTATTCACGCATTAGCACAATGATGCACTTTCCATCATTAGAGACAAGAACTATAAAATATTGAATCAGATAACTTATCAACAGATTCAGAGGATCTTACTCGTTACAATATCCATTCATGAGATAAAATCATAAATAATTCTTCTTCAGATCCAATCACACACGCTTTTGATGAAAAACACAAACTTGTCTCTGGTCCTAAAAAGGACTTTGCAATTAAGGCAGCTTCGAAATAGTTCTTTACAAATCCAAAAATGAGGGTCTTTGCGAAAACCATCGACATTGTATAATAGGTCGATCCTCTTATTTATAACATATTATTAACTAAAAATAACCATCAAAAGTGTAAGCTAAGTAAAACAAAACATCGCCACATGGTGCTTTCATCTCTCAGTCTTCTAAGAGTCATCAAATGGTTTCACTTGAGTGGATGTCTCTTCTCGTACTCTGACCATTTGACGAAATGATCCTCACATGTGATGGCATATGAGAATATGTGTTGATCCATTGAGGCTGAAAGGATCTCCTTTATCTCCATTGCCCATGCCCGATACTTGACTATTCTAACACTTAACTGCTACAACATTGTCCGAACCTTGATTGAATGTTCCATGAACTATTGTACTTGACCTGGCCCCATGTTCGCCACCTTTGTTATTTCCGCAGCCCACGAGGAGTCTTGTTCGACATGTAATTTGACTATGTCATGCAAGTCGACAAAGTCATCGGGTGTGCCAAATTCTGGAAGGCCGATGTCTCTCATTGCCTGATTGATCTTGGTCCAACTCTTTTTGCACTCGACCCATTTCTCTTGGATTTCATGATGAGGTTCTTGGGCCATTTTCACCCAGTATTCGATCGACATTTTTATGCGGTCGATGCTGCTATCCCTTAGTACTCGAATGCCATGCTCTTCGATGTCTTGGCCCTGTTGAACTGCGCTGATGTAATCGATCCTTTCCACTACTTGGTGTGATTTCTCATACCATATTTCCATATCCTTGCATGTCGCCAGCGCCATGAGGGTGTCTTCTTGGAAATCGACTATCCCTACAGTGAAAAGGTGCCGCTCATTCGTAAATTCACTATAGGCATCATGGAATTCGCTTATGAAGAACACCATGGCTTGCGTGGAGTCCTGATAATATTTCACCAAATGGCATAGATGCTCCAACTACTTCAGTGCAGTGACCAAATCCTCTTCATACTTTTTCACTCTATCCAAGGTGGCATCTGTGATTGCCATCCCTGCATCGATAAGCTCGGATGTCTTGGCATGCTCCGTGCTAATCAATTTCTCCTCTGTGGTGATGAGGATGGAGTGATCTAAAGTAAGCCTCCTCTTCTTGGTGGTTCTCTTCATGATGGATTTCATCTTCCGGTCATAGGAGATGGCTTGTATATAATCAATCTTATCCACGGGTTCGGGGATTTGCTGATCTTCCCAGGTAAGCATGTTTCCCAGGCTCCCGATGGTGTATATCTGTTCAAGACTAGGTTCTTGAACCTCTCCTGTGTGTTCCAAAAGTTCGACCTCTAGTTGTTTCTCATCGAGAGGTAGAGTATTGACCAAAATTGATGCATCAAGGGAAAGCTCAATACTTACTTGATAATCAGCTGTTAAGATATCGGTTTCCTACTGTGGCACTTCCTCTTCTTGTTTGCTCGACCCTAGATCGTCCTTCGGGCTGTCAACTTGGGTATTCGGTGCATCAAGTAGCTCAATGTCTAAGACACTTTTGACCTCCTGGTCACTTTGTGGAAGGCTTTGAATTTGAGTATCAGGAGCTGGGGAAGATGCTTTCTCGGGTTCCTTTTCCTCTATGATCTATACCAGAGTCACCAGGGAAACCTTCGAACTCTCCTCATCATCATAGATCGTTATTAAGTTGTGTAAGGGGTTTGGTGCACTTTCTCTCCTTGATGTCGTCACTATCTATGGCTGAGATGAAACATCCCCAAGTGATCCGGCATGTGGCATTGAAACTTCAGGGTTATCTAACCCAGTGCTCTCGTCAATTTGTATTGGATCTAGGTCAATTGGACCTACCTGGATTTCGATTGGGTTGTTGGTAGGGACCCTTGACATTTCTATGAGTTCCGAGTCATTTTTCAATTGATAAATTACTCTCTGTGCTTATTCCATTAGGAGAAATCCCCTTACCTGTGCCTTCGGTGTCATAGACAAAACCCTGTTCTGCACCTCTGTTGCCTTCGTCGCTCTGATTTCTTCCATGGATCTGAGGGCCTCTTGAGCCGACTGCTCTATTGTCACTACATGTTCATCCATGCTCATGGACTTGAACCTGGTCATTTTCGGGTCGACCATCCTTTGCACCACCTCATCCCAGTCCTGGGCATTTTCTATGAAGACTTCGTCTTCAAACTTGTCATGAGCATATGACCTGTAGGATGACACTTGTGAAGCATGTTACATGACCAGGCCCTTTCGATTGTGCTTGCGGAAACGACCCTTCGAGAATCTAAATTCAAGTTGGCCCAATCCTTCTTGTTTGGTTTGATGGCTAATAAACTAGGCAATGATGGACATTTTTCAGTTACATGGTCTTCTTTACAGAATCCACAAACTAAAATGTTATCCAATGGGCATTCCCTTGAAGAATGCTTCCTCCTGCATCTTGGGCAATATATGCTCATTGCTGCATTTTCCTCCTCCTGTTTCTTTTTAATTTTTAAGGTGTCCAATTGGGAACCTATTGTGCTTAAGATATTTGTCTTAAAGTTTTCTAAAAGGTTCCCTATCTCTGCTCTTATGATACCACCTGAACTAACTGGTTTTAAGCTTCTATTGTAAGGGTCCTGAACATTCTTTCCTGTTTTAGCTCTACTCCTTGAGTAATTTTTACACATTTCACATATTTCAGCAAATGGTTTATGAGAGATGTCACCTGATGCCATCAGGTTAAGCATCTCTAGATATTATTCTGAAATTCCCTTAAGGAAAAGAGCCCTAATTGCATCCTCTGGGAGGTCATCGTATTTTGACTTCTGGGAGATATAACCAAATCGTTCCATATAATCTTCGAGGGTCTTGTTTTCTAATTGTTGGATTTTAAAGATATCATTACAAGACTCTTTGGTCTTGCAGTAGTCTTGGTATTTATTAAGAAAGATGTCTTTCATGGCTTCCCAAGACCTAATACTGGATTCTCCCAACCCCATGAGCCATCTTAGTGCAGAGTCTTTGAGGGTGGCAAGAAAGAGTTTTAATTTCTAGGCATCTTGTATGTAGTTGTAGCTCCTACTCAAGATGTCAAATTCAAATAGGAAGGTGTCTGGATCTTCACTGTTTTACCGTAAAAGGTAGGCAGTGTTGAGAGAGGATTATTCTTCATGTTGACATTTGGAGTGGTTTCTAAAATTAGAAACCCGAAGGTAGTTTCGGTTTGGTTTCCAGTTTCTTCTTCCTCCCCGTGTCTTACATTGTTATGGTCTTCCTGATCATCCATATTGACTTGATTTGAAAAAAGAGAGTATATAGGTGGTTTTATCTTTGAAGAAAACAAGGTTTCTCTTTGATGGAAAGGTCTTCCTATGGATTGGATGTCTGGGACTCTACTTGAGCCGGTTGAGACTATTGGTGCCAAAGTTTCTGTGTCAATTTGAGAGATGATTACATTGGCTGAACTACCAAACAAAAGATTCACCTGTTCAGGGTCTATGAAGTCCTTAAAATTAGGGTCCCCTGGTGGTGGTGTAAAAGAAAAGGTTGTATTGTTTGGTTATGTAGAAGACTCGAGTGGTCTTACCTCCTTTCCTAATATGATTGATGCTTCAATTTCTTGTTCTATAGTGCTCCTTGTGTTAGTCTCTTCAGAGACTATTTTATCTCTTTGAGTTGAGCTATCTTTTGTTTTTCGGTATCAGTCTGCGGATTTTATAAGCAGAACGTTCCTTCCCCCAAAGAGATCGGAAGGAACCTTGGTTGAAAGGTTTGATTTAGATTTAATGTATCTACCTTGTGGATCTCTAGATCTATTCATGAAAGAAAGCAAAAACAAAAGAAAATTCTAGGTCTATTCATGAAAGTAAACAAAAACAAAAAGAAAAACTACTATTGGGTTTCGAGGAACCTGCTATAGAAGATGTGTAGGTTCTTACCTCTCATCTTAAATCTCCCTCGCCACCAAGATAATGCTAATCTCTAAGGATGATCTATTTCCTAACTAGTTCTTACCTTAAGACAACTCCCCGACAACGACGCCAAAAATGATGGGTGTTATATATGCACTAAAATCACAGTAAAAACCCTCAATTAAATTGTCAACCCGGGGTAAGTAAACTTAGAGTTGTAGCAAAATATATGCCAAAGGTAGAAGGTCTGGTAGGAGTATAGTCTAACTAATGAAGGTAGCTATCTAAGGCTAATATACTCAAGCAAAACTATCTAATGAGCAAACCCTACTAAGCAACTTGAAACTAGGTAACCTATGTACTTTTGGGCCAAGGATCGATGGATAGTTCTAAGAAAACAAGTAAAAACCCTACTTGAAGAAAACTATTTCATAACAATAAGAAAAAGCAACTATCTAAGCATATGAATAAGAAAATGACAAAAGCAAACTATTTTAACTTGCCAACTTATATTCAATGAGTAACTACCCTATGAAAGCAAGTAAATAAAAAAGCAAGCAAAGACACCTAACTAACCTACTAAAGCAAGTAAACAAGCAAGCAAAGACAACTATCTAACCTACTAAAGCAATAGACAAGTAAGCAAAGACAACTAACTAACCTACTAAATCAAATAGACAACTAACTACTGCAAGCAATCAAATTAAAACTTCTCACTGAACAACTATTTAGCCTAAGAGGCAAGTGGACTAAATTCTTAATTCAAAACTATTTCTAATTCATGAAAGGAAATCTATTTAATTGAAAGCAAGAAGAACTAACAAATAGTCTTGAACCTATGATAAGAAAAACTACTATCTTATCTATCAAAGCAAAGACTATCTACCCTACAACAACAATAAAACTATCTTCTAAACTATGAAAGCAAGAAATATATCTTTTCTGATCCATGAAAACAAGAAAACTATCTCTTTTAATCTATGAAAGCAAGAAAACTATTCTTTAACCTATGAAAATAGGAAAACTATATTTTAACCTATGACATTTCAAATATAATGTTGGTGGTTGTGTGAATTTCTTCGGTGTCGGATAATATCTCGATGGCACTTGACAACAAAGGACAATTCAAGCAGTATAAGCTCAACACTGATCTCAATGACAAAGTGAAAGGTATGTATTAAACAATCCAAGGAGAGTTTAGCCATGACAAAAGCAATGTTAAATACCCTGCATATTCATGTATAAACCATCAACAACATAACAAGATCATCATTATACTTCTATACTACATAAGCAAAACTAGATTCAACCATTAACTAAGAAATATAATTGCAATTTAATTCTAGGAAAGGAAATTGCATAAATGAAACTATGCTACATCTATTCTAACAATTCAAAGTTCAAACTAAAATAAGAAAGTTCTTGAAAACATAAATTAAAACGTGACATTAAAAGTAAGCTGACAACTACATTAATCAACATGTAATTAAACAAGATCTATATAAAAATGAGATAAGCAAGCTATAATGAAAAACTGGAATTAACTCTATCCATCCATCAAATCCTTGTCGAAGAAAACCCAAATAAAAACTCTATTCTAGTCTAATTAAAACTCTGTTTTAAACTTGACTATAAAATCATAAAAGAAAGCATAATCTAATATCTAATTGCGCATGGAGTTAGTCTAGGGATTCACAAATCCGTTCCTAATCTACAAGATCAATACATGTTAACACATCTCATCATTCTAACCTGTAAAATAGAATCAAAACAATTAAACTACAACAAACTAATTAACACAATAAAAATATGCATGTACAAAAAAATAAAGAGAACAATTAAATCATAAAATGCATGAACAACACAAAGATAGTTACCAGACTGCTGGTGGGCCCCCCAGCAAGTCATGGTCACTCTCTAAAAGCACAACACGAACTCAACAGGTCGAATTCACCATAAAAACTCAAAAACGCAGTTCTGGTATAATCTGGCAATGTAAAAACTCAAAGCAAAGTAAAATCATTTTTCTGTCTATCACATTGCCAATTCTAATGCTTAACAACTATCTGACCACCTCGGTGGTATTTATAATGTTTATAGGCCAAGTGGTCGACCACAAGAGGGCCGAACCACTTCTAAATTCGATAATTTGCATTAAATGGTGCCCTAACTGATAAAATGGAGCGAGGCAATAATCGCTCAGTTGAACAACCAAAACTGAGTTGTTGAGAGCTCAGTAGCTGGAGGGGGCAAGCATAAACAAAACCCACATTCCCGATTCGCCCATCACTGGCCGCCAATACCATAACCGTCAAGTCACCCTCTGTTTTTGTGCAGGAAGAGGTGCTGGACGCAGTGTCGAATCGAGTACCGAAACGAGTGCTAGAAGGAGTGTCAGATCAAGTGTTGGAAGTAGAAACATGGTGCATTTTCACCCTGTAACATAAAAAACGTAAATTAGATCCTTGGAAATATAAAAACATGATGAATTATACTCGATACAATCATTAAACATGAATCAGACATACCTTATGTCGATCATATCGTTTTAACATAAAATTCTTCAAAAAGCTCCTTCAAAAGATGAAAAACACATATGTACATGCGGTAAAAGTGTATAATAATCGTCATAAAAGTGATCATATCTTGGGCCCAACATTACCCCCACACTTACTATTTTGTAGGTCCCACTGCAAACACAAAGAAGTTACCCCTCGTGACTAGGCTTGTTGAGGAGGGATGGCTTTAGAAGCCTCTCCTTATTGTTGTGAAGACTTAGCCTTGTGCCTCTTATATTGCTTCAACTATGCTCTGAGGCTACGGTTGGATTTGGTCATCTCATCGACCAATCGTTGAAGAGAGTTAAATTTTGTTTGAAGGACTGCATTGTCATGATGAAAGTGTGTATCTATTGTCTTCCTTTCCTCCAACTGTTGGAGAAGCTGATGGTTTTCCTTTTGTAGCTCCTCTATGGTTGGGGTAGAATAGATGATCTCTGAGGAAGGCTTAGATCCTTTGAGGGATGTGGACAATCTATCAGTTTTAGGATCTAGAGTAGGCATGGGTGAAGTAGGAGTGATGGGATATTGGTAAGGTGAGGTAGGTTCTGATTTTGTTTTCCTTAGTGGCTCTAATCCATCCACAGAAACTTCCCTAGGTTTCTTGTGAGGGCTCTCAAGGTCGGAGGACACTTGGATAGGGTCTGAAGCAGGTGGAGGTTTTTCATAAGGCTTAGTTCTTGTGCTCTGGGTACTCTTCCGAAAGGGTCCTTTACGAAATCGATTGACTCCGCTCTTGCTTGTGGGAATGATGGGAAAGTCTTGTTGCATTACTTCTTGGAGCTTTTTAGGTGTAGGATCAAGAGAGAGTGAAGGCATTGGGGGGTTAACAATAGGATTCTTTTGGTCTTTTCTCTTGGTCTTTTTACCCGATGAAGAAGTAGGGATATCAACAAGCTTTTGGTATTGTTCCGGCAAAGAGAGGGTTTGTGCGAGGGTGTTTGGAGTTCTTGGAGAGAGAGGCTTGGATGGAGAGATAGTTTTTAGGCTAAGTAGATTTTTTCCGGTTTTAACTGTCAAGTGAGAGTTTGCAAATTGGTAGATAAAGGCATCCCAATTTTGCCCCTGTTTCTCTAGTTCAAAAAGAATGAGGAGTTTGATCAAGCCATGGTGGAAGATACTATTGTGGGGGTTAGTCACATTCTTCCTCACTTGAGAGGACATCTTCTCCAAGCTTTTGAGAAAATAGAAGGGGAAGTTCAAAGGTTTGTTAAACAAAAAATGAGCCAACAATCTGAAATGACAAGCTTTGAAGGTGGAGTATATACCTTCACATGTAATTAACCTTGTGATGATGATGAGGGGATTGATCAATTCTACATTTATCCACTCCTTAGCATACCCTTTTGCTCCTGAAATTCTCTCGAATCCGGGCTTAAACACTCTGTTATAACTTGAGCGCGACAATTGGTGGTTTTTGAACCATTTATCTCCCATCCTTGGGAGCTTTGTAGTTGCAACAATGGACTCTTCTGAAACTTCAAAGGTAAGAGACCCTACATGTACTGTCTTACCATCAAAACTGACTACAAATTGCATGGAGAGACCATCATCGTGGCCCTGCAAGCTAGACATAAATGGCCCCCATCCTCTGCGCAAAAACACTTCTCTACATTGTGCATATTCGGGAATGGCAAACAAGTCTGCATAGGAGGAAGGTTCGTATCTCTTGGGCATTGTGACATAGGTGAAATTAACCAAGCAAGGGCATGAACAGGCCAAGAGATGGCACAAATTGGGCACAATTTGAGTGTGATTTGAACAAGGGATGAATTAGCAGAGGTTGGGCGTGATTCCTTAGCGCAGGGCAGAGCAAATGGCAAGGGCGAATTGAGATAATAGAGTACCCAGCCCGATTTTGAATGCACTTATGGCGGAGTATGTTGCACACATGTGCGCACGAGCTTCCACGTGTGGGAAATTCGAATTTGATGGCTCATTTTTGAGTAATGTAATGATGCGTGGTTAGATCAATGTCCAAGTCTTTTGACTTGGACATTTGATCATAAACATATGGAGCATCTACAATCAATGTCTGCAACTAATTCAATTGAATGTAATTGAGTTCTGGTTACCTGGAATCTAGGACAGTTACTGGTGTGTAATTCACATGGCACTTCGTTCGGCACCTCATACGACATTTCATATGGCACCTCATATGGTACTTCATCTGGTACCTCTGTGTTAAATACATTTTCACTTCCTGTAATGGATAACCTACAAATTAAATGTTTTTGACAATCACAGTGGTAATTGAGTAGAGGCAAAATGTTCCCTTGTTGTTGATTTTACCGTCATGCTCACTCAACCCTCCTGCATATGACATATAATGTCAAACCTACAATGAACAAGTTATAGTAAGTAAAAACATGTATTGTCAATCGTATAATGCACAACTTGTAATGAAAGATAAACCGATAAAGAGTGGTCTGTTAGGCATATGTTTAGTAATTTATAGCACACATGAGTTAAGCATTTCAAACATAATATGACTATTAATGCAATAACCAGTATTATAGAAATAATACAAAAATTATTGCAAAGATCTACTACTCTAGGCAATGATCATTTGTCAGCTCATGAACCCCTCCCTCACACCTAAGTATTGCGACACCTCACAATCAAAAGTATAGGAAACCAGTCAATACCCCCCGATAGCCAAAGATTTATAGTATGTCAAGTGTAAAGATAAAATTTCACAGCTTGGTATGACGAGACAGTTAGAAGATGGCCCCACCTATAGGATAAGAGATCCTATATATAGATAAGAAGAGGTAGGCAAGAGAGTTGCAAGATAGTCTTAGAGTTATTTCCCAATGGCAAGTTGATGGAGTTCATTAACCTTAGCTTAACCACACATACTTCATGTCATCTTTGTCTGTAAGTAATGTTGTACATCAGGACAAGTTTAAATTTATTATTTATTTTTGTCAGATTACTATCCTCGCTAGGTAGAATGCCCCGTTGCAACCAAGCCTGTTCAGTACTCCAGCGGGTTTACCTAGTCATACCACAGGCCGGTACCCATTGCCAGCAGACCTGTTCAGTATCCCGATGGGTTAGCCTCTTAAACCCTCAGAGACTAGCCCTCCCTCCTTTAAGATTTTAGTATAAGATTGCTTATGCAAGAAGATGGGGAAACAACTTTGAAAACAACGTTTTCTTTCTCTTTTTTTCAATTGGGATGGTATTTATGTTATAGGATGACTTTCTGTTATATTACTTAGTGATTGTCCCGATGTAAGGGGTACTTAAGCAGACGTGGCCTATCTAAAGATATGATATAATCAAGCTATTTAGTGTGTAGTGGATGGTACCATTGAGAAAGAACAAAAAGATATCTCTAGGCTTAACTTACTTTCTTCCTTTGTAGTTATTGTGATGTTTCCATGACTAACCGCTAATTAGACCTCCTTGTTACTGTTTGATAAAGACACTTGACTCACTTACTCAGGTTTCTTGGAAAAACTGTACGAGAGACCTCTAGGCTTGATAGTTATGGTATCACTTCCTTATACCGTGGTGAAGAGTTTCAAGAGCAACTGCTTTAGAATGCCAAAAAATGAGAATTCTTTCAAAAATATGGTTAAGTACAGTAAGTCAATATTCATTTGATGCTTTAGCAGAGTTTGAAGAAAGATCCTTGAAACTGTTTACTCCTAGTCAAATAAATACTTATATAAATATCTATAATTGCCTTATTAAGAAAATTCAAAAACTATTTACATATATACAGTAGGAAATTCAGAATTTTTTTCAAGAACAAGGGGGGACTTCCCCATCTACTAAGGCCAATGCCTTGTCAGTTGACATGACCTGTAGAAAATCTTCTCTGGAAATGGGCTTATGATAAAATTTAAGTCAGTGTCCATTTACCACAAAGGAGACTTGTCCATCGTCAATTGTTTTAATTTTTACAGCTCCATTGTCATATATAGTGTCTACCTCGTAAGGGCCCAACTAGCGGGTGGTAATTTTTCCTTTGAAGGTTTTGATTCAGGAATCAAACAATAGGGTCCAATCACCAGGTTGGAAGTGTTTCTTCTTGATAAACTTGTCATGCCACTTGCTCCTCTGGTTTTGGACTAATATTGTCCGTTGGATGGCATCTTGCCTAATTTCATCCAACTCATTCAATTGTAGGGCTCGTTGCTTCTGAGCCTCATCCAGGTTCAATCCTAATTCTGCGGCAATACGGAAGGTCCTTACTTGGAATTATATTGGTAAAAGTACTTATTTCCCGTACACTATCTCATAAGGGGTATGCCTAGTGGCATTCCTCCAGGTAGTCCAATATGCCCACAAAGCCTCTAGGAGTCTATCAACCCAATCTTGGTGATGTAATTGAATAGTCTTGGTCAAGGTGGCTTCCAGAACTTTGTTTGTAGATTCTACCTGACCATTGGCTTGCGGGTGGTATGGAGAATATTTACAATGTTTAATTCCATATTTCTCTATTAGCTCTTTCATCAGCTTAGAAGTGAATTGAGTGCCTTGGTCGGTAACAATTTCACTGGGGACACCGAAGTGGGTAAAGATGTCTTCATAGATAAATTCGACAACATACTTCTTTGTAGCCCTGAATAGGGATTTTTCCTCTACCCATTTGGTGACATAGTTCGTACAAACCAAAATATAGCTCTTCCTACGGGACATGGGTGAAATTGGTCCTACAAAGTCGAGGACCCATTTTTCAAAGGGTTCTATCATAACTTGGTCATGCAAAGGCATTTCGTCAGCTGACATAGGTCTTCCTATCCTTTGGAAACTATCACAACTTCTCACATATTTGGCAGCATCTTTGAAAATGCTAGGCCAATAGTAACCTGAATGTAACACCTTATATGTTGTACATTTGTTAGAAAAATGGCCACCACATGGCCCATCATGACAACTTCATCGTATTTTAGGTACCTCGTCCTCTTGGACACATCTACGAATAATCAAATCAGGACCTGTGCAAAAAATATCATGACCAACCCAAGAGTAATTAACACTCTGTGTAATAATTTTCCGCTTTTCATGAGGTGACAAATGAGAAGGTAACTTCCTAGTGGCCAGATAGTTTGCCATATCTGCAAACCATGGGGTGTTGACAGAGAGGGAAAAAATATGCTCATCTGGAAAACTATCATCTACAGGGATATCATCATCCTCATTTTTTTATCTGGGAAAGAAAGTCAGCTACTACATTATCCTTACCAGGTCGGTCAAGCACATTAATATTAAATTCTTGCAATAACAAAATCCACCTGGTCACTTGGCCATTAGTTATAGGTTTTTTCATGAGGAATAAAATGGGGAAATGATCGGTATGTACAAATACTTCATAACCTGTAATGTAATGACGAAACTTGTTAATAACATGAACAACTGCCAAAAATTCCTTCTCGGTAACTATGTAGTTTAACTCACCAGGGGACAAGTTCTTGCTCACAAAATAAATGGCATAGGATTGTTGCTCCTCTTTCTGCCCTAATACCCCTCCTATTGCAGTGTCGGAGGCATCAATGGATATATGAAATTGGAGAGTCCAATTGGGCCCTCTAAGAAATGGTGCCACATACATCTTAACTTTCAGGGTTTCGAAGGCAGTTTGACACTGCTCAGTCCAAACAAAATCAACATCTTTTATCAATAATCCAAACATAGGTGCAACAATCTTTGTAAAATTTTCAATAAACCGTTGGTAGTATCCGGCATGTCCAAGAAAGATTCTCACCTCTTTATAAGTCTTAGGGGGTGGAAGTTTGACGATGACCTCAATCTTTGCAGGATCGACTTTTATCCCTTCAGATGAAACATGATGTCCTAGAACCACTTCCTCAGTTAACAACATTTTTCATTTTTCATGACTTAGAGATAGGTTCATTTCTTGGCATCTGATGAGGACTTTTTCCAAGTTGTCTAAGGCTTCCTGGTAAGTGTTTCCATAGACTGTGAAGTCATCCATTTAGACCTCCACACAATCATGAATAAGATCGACAAATATCCCTAATACTACTCGTTGAAAAGTGGCAGGAGAATTACACAATCTGAATGGTAAGACCCTATAGGCATAGGTGCCCCAAGGACAAGTAAAGGTAGTCTTGTCCTGGTCCTCGGGTGCTATAAGAATCTGATTGTACCCATTGTATCCATCTAGAAAGGAGAAACAATTCTTCCCAGACAAGGTACCTAGAACTTGGTCAATGAAAGGAAGATGAAAGTAGTCTTTCAGAGTGGATTTATTGAGTTCCCGAAAATCAACACAAATTCTCCATTTCCCGGTCACTTTTTTTGGAACCACTACAAGCGGGGATACCCACTTGCTGTCAGAGATGGGATAAATAAATCTGACATTTAACAACTTTTGGATCTCCTCCTTGACTATGTCTTTAAGTCCTAGGTTCATCCTTCTCTGGGGTTTCCTAACAAGTGTTACTTCCCCCTAAGTATATATGTGATGGATGCGTGTTTCAGGGTGTATACCCTTCATGTCAGTGTATTCCCAGGAAAATGCTCATGATTATTTTTTAAGGATATCTACTAACTGTTTTTGTTGGTCTGCATCTAGCCTGGAGTTTATATGTAAAAATTTCCTTGGACTAATATTGTAGGGCATAGTATAAGACATGGCAATCTCATCAATCTCAAAAATAAAAGATGTCGAAGATGGATGGGTCTAATTTTTATTGAAATTCTTCCCCAAACATGTATTCAAATTGGGGAAAGGACTGTGGAAAATCCACACATGTGATAGAAGAAATAAACTGGTTTAGCACATTTTCTGTTGTGTGCTCCCGAAGTGCCCATGCATGGTCACTTGGCAATACAGGTTCTTCCTAGTCCTCATTCTCGTATGGACATTCAAGCCACCATAGGTTCTCCATAATAGGTTGAGCTGGAGGGTAAATGGTGAGCTTCTGGATAGAGAGACCATTTGAGATGGTCATTTCTCCTTCTCTGCAGCCAATAAATGCATTGGCTGTGGCTAGCCAATGTTTTCCCAAAATAACGGGATGGCCTTTGGTAGAATCCTTTGAATGAATGACAAGAAAATCTACGGGGTACTCCCATGAGGCTAAAGTAACCATGACATCATCTAAAATTCCTTCAGGTATAACCCTAGTCTTATCTGCTAATTCCAAAATGGTTGGGGTAGGTTGAAGAAGAGGTTGTAACTATAATTGTTCCAATGTAGTAGCAGTCATAACATTGATGTTTGCCCCTAGGTCTATGAGAGTGTTTCCAATGGAGACCTCATTAATGGTTATGGTCACTACGGGGTTTCCTAGATTCCCATATTTTTCTATTTTTGGCTGCTCTGATATGTACTCAGAGAGTCCTCCTACCAAATGTACTGTAGGAGGGCCCTTTTGCTTCCTACCTGGCTTCTTGATACACAATTCTTTGACTACCTTACTGCAGATTGGAATGTCTTTAATGGCTTGAAGCAGAGGAATCTTGACACAAATATTTTCAATTCATTCAAAATGTCAAATTCCGGTCGGGTGGTAGGTTTCTCGATTACCAATCGGTCTTGATAAGAAGGGACCTTCGTAATTTGTGAAGGTTCATTTTTGGGAAGCTTGGGTTCTTGATTCTTTGGGATAATAACATCTTCCCACCTAGTGTCATCTTTTGGTTGTTTGGTGGTTTCTTCTTCTTCTTCTTCCTAGATGACTACTGAAGGTCTTTGCCTCTCCAAAACTTTTCCCGATATTAGTCGAATTTCCTGTAATGGAACATGAGTAATAACATATGTCGGGAAGGCCTGCATCTCAACATTGTGAAGAGGTTGAGGGGGATTATTATTGGGATTCAACACTGGCTATGCGGGTAATAGTGTCGGTCTTGAAGAGCTTGCATTTTGATATTTTAGCGGTTGTTGTTGTGGAATAGGAGGTAAAGGTGGTGGAAAAAAACCTGGCAAAAGCTATAGAGTGTTCGGTGGGAACTGAGGATAATGATGGTTGGATATAAGGATAGGTGGAGATTGAGGGTTTCCTTGGTTATGTCCTCCTCTCCATCCTTGAAAGTAAGGATGTTGGTACTGAGTAGACCAGTTTTTCCAACCTAGTGAGTTCCACTGTTGTTGTTGTTGATAATAGGGTGGAACTTGAGACTATAGATATAGGTATGTGGGTTGATTCCTAGGCTTCCATGGCCTCATAGGTGCATAAGAAGAATCCCAGGATATCCATTCCTATAGATGGCTAATAAACCGGGCAATGATGGACATTTTTCAGTTACATGGTCTTTTGTACAGAAGCCACAAACTGAAATGTTATCCAATGGGCATTCCCTTGAGGAATGCTTCCTCCTGCATCTTGGGCAATATATGCTCATTGTTGCATTTTCCTCCTGTTTCTTTTTGATTTTTAAGGTGTCAACCTGGGAACCTATTGTGCTTAAGATATCTGTCTTAAAGTTTTCTAAAAGCTTCCCTATCTCTGATCTTGTGATACCACCTAAACTAATTGGTTTTAAGCTTCTATTGTAAGGGTCCCGAACATTCTTTCCTATTTTGGCTCTACTCCTTGAGTAATTTTTACACATTTCACATATTTCATCAAATGGTTTATGAGAGATGTCACGTGATGCCATCAACTTAAGCATCTTTAGATATTCTTTTGAAATTCCCTTAAGGAAAAGAGCTCTAATTGCATCCTTTGGGAGGTCATGGTATTTTGACTTCTGGGAGATATAACCAAATCGTTCCATATAATCTTCGAGGGTCTCGTCTTCTAATTGTTGGATTTTAAAGATGTCATTACGAGACTCTTTGGTCTTGCAGTAGTCTTGGCATTTCTTAAGAAAGATGTCTTTCATGGCTTCCCAAGACCTAATAATGGATTCTCCCAACCCCGTGAACCATCTTAGTGCAGAGTCTTTGAGGGTGGCAGGAAAGAGTTTTAATTTCTGGGCAGCTTGTATGTAGTTGTAGCTCCTACACAAGATGTCAAATTCAAATAGGAAGGTGTCTGGATATTCACTGTTTTTACTGTAAAAGGTAGGCAGTGCCAAGAGAGGAATATTCTTCATGTTGACATTTAGAGTGGTGTCTAAAATCAGAAACCCGAAGGTAGTTTCGGTTTGGTTTCTAGTTTCTTCTTCCTCCCCGTGTCTTCCATTGTTATGGTCTTCCTGATCATCCATATTGACTTGATTTCCAAAAAGAGAGTACCTAGGTGGTTTTATCTTTGAAGAAAACAAGGTTTCTCTTTGATGGAAAGGTCTTCCTATGGATTGGATGTCTAGGACTCTACTCGAGCCGGTTGAGACTATTGGTGCCAAAGTTTCTGTGTCAATTGAGAGATGATTACATTGGTTGAACTACCAAACAAAAGATTCACCTGTTAAGGGTCTATGATGTCCTTAAAATTAAGGTCCCCTGGTGGTGGTGTAAAAGAAAAGGTTGTATTGTTTGGTTCTGTGGAAGACTCAAGTGGTCTTGCCTCCTTTCCTAATATGATTGATGCTTCAATTTCTTGTTCTATAGTGCTCCCTGTGTTAGTCTCTTCAGAGACTATTTTAGCTCTTTGAGTTGAGCTAGCTTCTGTTTTTCGATATCGGTCTGCGGATTTTATAAGCGGAATGTTCCTCCCCCCAAAGAGATCGGAAGGAACCTTTTTTGAAAGGTCTGATTTAGATTTGATGTATCTACCTTGTGGATCTCTAGGTCTATTCATGAAATAAAGCAAAAACAAAAGAAAAAGCTACCATTTGGTTTCTAGGTCTATTCATGAAAGTAAACAAAAACAAAAAGAAAAACTACCATTGGGTTTGGGGGAACCTTCTATAGCAGATGCGCAGGTTCTTACCTCTCATCTTAAGGCTCCCCCACCACCAAGCTAATGCTAAGGTCTAAGGATGATCTATTTCCTAACTACTTCTTACCTTAAGACAACTCTCTGACAACGATGCCAAAAATGATGGGTGTTATATATGCACTAAAAACACAGTAAAAACCCTCAATTAAATTTTCAACCCGGGGTAAGTAAACTTAGAGTTGTAGCAAAATATATGCCAAAGGTAGAAGGGCTAGTAGGAGTATAGTCTAACTAATGAAGGTAGCTATCTAAGGCTAATCTACTCAAGCAAAACTATCTAATGAGCAAACTTGAAACTAGGTAACCTAAGTACTTTTGGGCCAAGGATCGATGGATAGTTCTAAGAAAACAAATAAAAACCCTACTTAAAGCAAACTATTTCATAACAATAAGCAAAAGCAACTATCTCAGCATATCAATAAGAAAACGACAAAAGCAAACTATTTTAACTTGCCAACCTATATTCAATGAGTAACTACCCTATGAAAGCAAGTAAATAAACAAGCAAGCAACGACACCTAACTAACCTACTAAAACAAGTAAACAAGCAAACAAAGACAACTATCTAACCTAATAAAGCAATAGACAAGTAAGCAAAGACAACTAACTAACCTACTAAAGCAAATAGACAAGTAACTACTGCAAGCAATCAAATTAAAACTTCTCATTGAACAACTATCTAGCCTAAGAGGCAAGTGGACTAAATTCTTAATTCAAAACTATTTCTAATTCATGAAAGGAAATCTTTTTAATTGAAAGCAAGAAGAACTAACAACTAGTCTTGAACCTATGATAAGCAAAACTACTATATGATCTATCAAAGCAAAGACTATCTACCCTACAACAACAATAAAACCATCTTCTAAACTATGAAAGCAAGAAACCATATCTTTTCTGATCTATGAAAACATGAAAACTATCTCTTTTAATCTATGAAAGGAAGAAAACTATTCTTTAACCTATGAAAACAAGAAACTATCTTTTAACCTATGACAATTCAAATATAATGTTGGTGGTTGTGTGAATATCTTTAGCGTCAGATAATATCTCGATGGCACTTGACAACAAAGGACAATTCAAGCAGTATAAGCTCAACACTGATCTCAATGGCAAAGTGAAGGGTATGGATTAAACAATCCAAGGAGAGTTTAGCCATGACAAAAGCAATGTTAAATACCATGCATATTTAGGTATAAACCATCAACAACATAACGAGATCATCATTATACTTCTATACTACATAAACAAAACTAGATTCAACCATTAACTAAGAAATATAATTGCAATTTAATTATAGGAAAGGAAATTACATAAATGAAACTATGCTACATCTATTCTAACAATTCAAAGTTCAAACTAAAATAAGAAAGTGCTTGAAAACATAAATTAAAACATGACATTAAAAGTAAGCTGACAACTACATTAATCAACAAGTAATTAAACAAGATCTATATAAAAATGAGATAAGCAAGCTATAATGAAAAACTGGAATTAACTCTATCCATCCATCAAATCCTTGTCGAAGAAAACCCAAATAAAAAATCTGTTCTAGTCCAATTAAAACTCTGTTTTAAACTTGACTATAAAATCATAAAAGAAAGCATAATATAATATCTAATTGTGCATGGGGTTAGTCTAGGGATTTGCAAATCCGTTCCTAATCTACAAGATCAATACATGTTAACACATCTCATCATTCTAACCTGCAAAAGAGAATCAAAACAATTAAACTACAACAAACTAATTAACACAATAAAAATATGCATGTAGAGAAAAATAAAGAGAACAATTAAATCATAAAATGCATGAACAACACAAATATAGTTACCAGACTGTTGGTGCCCCCCCCAGCAAGTCGTGGTCACTCTCTAAAAACACACCATGAACTCAACAGGTCAAATTCACCATAAAAACTCAAAAACATAGTTCTGGTATAATCTGGCAATATAAAAACTCAAAACATAGTAAAATTGTTTTTCTGTCTATCACACTGACAATTCTAATGCTTAACAACTATTTGACCACCTCGGTGGTATTTATAATGTTTACAGGCAAAATGGTCGACCACAAGAGGGCCAAACCACTTCTAAATTTGACAATTTGCATTAAATGGTGCCCTAACTGATAAAATGGTGTGAGGCAATAATCGCTCAGCTGAACGACCAAAACTGTGTTGTCGGGAGCTCAGTAGCTGGAGGGGGCAAGCATAAACAATACCCACATTCCTAATTCTCCCATCACTAGCTGCCAATACCATAACCGCCAAGTCGCCCTCCGTTTTTGTGGAGGAAGAGGTGCTGGACGCAGTGCCGAATCGAGTACCTGAACGAGTGTTGGAAGGAGTGCTGGGTCAAGTGTCGGACGCAGAAACATGGTGCATTTTTGCCCTGTAACATCAAAAACGTGAATCAGATCCTTGGAAATGTAAAAACATGATGAATTATACTCGATACAATCATTAAACATGAATCATACGTACCTTATGTCGATCATACCATTTTAACATTAAATTCTTCAAAAAGCTCCAAAAGATGAAAAACACATATGTACATGCAATAAAAGTGTATAATAACTATCATAAAAGTGATCATATCTCGGGCCCAACATTCACAATGGCTCAAGATATTTTAAACATGAAAGTTCTTACCGTGTTGCATCAACCATTCAATTTGGGTTATGAGTGAATTTTCGATAAATCTGCTGCCGAATCTCTAGAAATTAAGTTCATCCTGGGTTGACGATGGAGGCGGGGGTGGTGATGTGGTCTATCAGTTATCTTAAACGACTGTTTTGATTGGCACACAAGGTAACAACTAATGCAGGATCGGGTATTAATTAGCTTCTTAAATGCTCAAAATTCGATTGTATCTAATGCTAAAGTGTCCCATCATGTTTCTCTTTTAGTGGGTGGATCAAGGATCGGGGTTATGCTACGAATGTTTTTATTGATATCCTCCTGCAAAAAGCTCCATCGCCGATCAATCTTACCGTACAATGTTGACATGACAAAGCTAACTTGGAGGTGTGACTTAGACCTAGGGAACTAAGAATAGCTTAGGATAGAACTAGATCGTACGGCCCTCTATTGGCACAGGGGCAGACCCAAGGTTCAACGCTACAACAACGCACCAAAAAAACCCTCACTACCAGCCCTTTCGGCAACACCTGCGAAGTAGGTGAAGTCTCACTCGAGGTAGAGGCAAGGGTGATTGCAAGACTCAGGTGTCTGCAACCTTAGCTGGGATACAGATATGTGATTACACACTTAACAAAGCACTTAGAATCAATAGTTCACCTAGAATTAACCCTTATTTCACTCTGCAGATAACACAGAGCATTGGAGTATATACTTAGATCTAAGATGATTCAACACTTAGCAACATACAACAGACCGGATCTGGTAGACCAAGCACTTAGCAACTTCATACACATCAAATCTATCATCTATACACATCTAATAAGCACAAAGCATAAGTAAATATATATAAACATGTCATAACACTTTAGCAAGAGAGGTAAAACACATGTAAGTAGCAACACAAAGCATGACACACAGATTTACGTGGTTCACCCCCACCCTGGGGCTACGTCCACTAACTCTTCTTCTGTATTATTGCTGGCCAATCAGTTACAAGCACATAGCCTCGAAACCTACTCCGCGCGGGATAGAAGATCTGCGTAGCTCACTAGATCCTCTTTCCCCGAGTAGCTCTAAGCATAAAACCTTCTTACAATCCATGCACTCAACACTTACAATACTTTCACTCAGCTCTGCAAGTATATCACACAGATCAACTCTTAGCACTAAGCCACTTCTCAAGTGTCCTAAAAAAGGTCCCTTCTTACATAGCCTAGAATTCTACTTATACATTACAAAAAGGGGCCTAAACATGGGTAAACCCTAAAAATGGGCTGACATCCTGGTCCCGTTACATTATCCCCCAAAACCCAAAAAGGACCCAAAAAGGGGGTCTAGCTTCCACGATCTCCGCTTCGCCTTGCACTCCATCTTTGACAGGCTCTTGAAGTCCCAAAAATGGTCAAATATGACCAAGTGTTCCTCAAAACTTGGTCAAGGGCCAAGAGGCCCCCAACACTCACCCGTGACTCATCCCGAGTCACTCAGGTCTAGGTAACTTTGCCTCAAAGGTCTCAATCTTGGCTCGAGCTGCTTCGATTTGTCTCTGTGCTACTACTTCTTGCTCAACGAATTCCTGAATAACTGCTTCGCTGATAGGTCCTTCCAGTTGCTGCTTGACTATAACAACTACTTGTTCTAGTACTGTTCCTTGGCCTTCAATTTCTTCAAACAGTAGATAGGTCGCCTCCTGGCTTGTCTAGAGTTTCTGGGTGACTTCCATCACTCTGTTCTGTGTGGTAAGAACAAGTTGTTGGGCAGTGCACTGTTCCTGTGATTTCTTCATCCTCTTGATGGGTGACAGGATCTTGAGCTGTGCCTGTACTGTATCTGCGTGCTGGTTTGCTTCCTAGAGTTGGGACTCCAATTTCTTCAACTCTGGGTCTTTGGATAGTTGTTCATATATCTGCGCACTTTTGCTACTTAACTGTTTGCATTATGTAGCAAGTGTTTTAATCCTCTCAACTGTGCTCCGAGCATTCAATTCTCACTGGTCGCGCACTTCTTGCGGGGTACTTGGTATAGTTTGAAGCTCTAATTCCATGACCCTTTGCTAAAGCTGCTGAATAACTTCAACAAGCTTCATCACTTGACGTTTGAAGGGTTCTTCTCTCTTTTGTTCTAAGCCAGTGACAGAGCAGAATGCTTGGTTAACTGCTTCTTCCATCCCGATCTTCTTCACGAGTAGTTTCTCTTTCTCCTTTTGGATCTTCGCTCTATCTTCTTCAAATTTTGCTTGGAGAGCATCCTTCTCTTGTTGCGTGGCTCAACGTTGTTCTATGATTTCCTCTTGTACTTTCTTTAAGGCCTGAGTAACCTGCGCTTTTTATTCCTGTGCATGTCAAAGGCGTACTTCGACTGTATCAACAATATTGTGGAGTTGAACTGATTCTTCTCCCACGTCTGTTGTTCCTTCTAGCAGAGGCGCAATAGAGATTGCGTGGCTAGACTGGAGTGCCTGCTGCACTTCTTGGAGCCCAATTTCAATCATGTTATATATCTTCTCCTGCTTCACCTCCTGCTTTTCTGTTATCTCTTCTATGGCTTCATTCATAGTTGCGAGGAGGAAACTCAAGTCATCCAGAGTGAGCGTGGTCTGCATCTTAGTTATGGTTGCTTGCGATTTCTTTCGGGAGGGAGACTTCAGAGGTGACTCTTTTCTCTTCTTTATAACTTCGACTTCATTTTCTAGTGTCTGTTCAAATTCTTCTAAGTCTTCGCCATTACCTCCTTGATCCTGTGTGATGGAATCCATCCTTACAGATCTTCTATCTACATCCTGAACCTCTTTAGGCTTCTTCGTCTTCTTTGTCTTACTGGGCCCAGGTGTGTCCTGTGCAGATTTTGGGCTGTTGATGTCTGAAATGTCCACTGGATCTGTTGCAACAAGGAGGTCCACTAACCATTCCTTGGTGATATCTTCTAGGTCTTCTTATGTAAGATTATAATAGGACTGAAGTTGTTCCTAGTGCTCATCGCACGTGGAGTTAGGTATATAAAGTGGTGGTCTGCACTGAACTTTATCAGAGGTCAGAACCTTTGTAAAGTGTGAGGGGTTATGCGAGGTTCACCCCCTATGGATTCTTTCAATTGGTTATAATATCTGTGGAAAACAACATTCGATTGCCATTGCTTGTTTATGTCGGTCGAGTACCATAATGTACTGAACTTCGCGGCTAGTGGCTCAAAGGGGTCAAGGTCTAGGAAGGTTGCGCCTTTTGGTAGCTCCCATGCAACAAAAGAGATCAGTATTAGAAGCTAGCTAAAATGGAATTCATGCCCCTGATCCTGGGCTTCTCTACAATCAATCTCTAGCTGGTTTACCAGGTACTTCTCCCAGTTCATCTGTAGTCCCTCTACGCATTTTCCTACGAGGTCAACTACGAAGCCTGATACTTGTGTAGGTCAATTCTTACGTACCATCTTTCCTATGATCAATTGACATGTGAGGCGCACTGCGCCACTTTCGATAGAGGCTACCTTGTAGCCTCGCGCGCCCTTCTTGACATTGCCATAAGCTTCTTTAATCTTTTGTGAAAGAGTGCGGTTTGCGGGCTTTCCAGGGTAGTAATCCTGGGGATCAGGGCCCTGCATGCCAAGCCCGGTGATCCTATTGATCAACATGGGATCAACAGTTATGCAATGGTTTAACCATAGGTATCCTCCATGGTAACTTGCTAGCAACAATTTTACACAAGCATTCAGCTCCTGGTGTCTGCCGAAGTGCGGTATTTTCATAATGTTAAGCAAAGTAGACTGCACGAGGTTCATCGTCCATTGCTGAGGGATGATCTTCAAATTCTTGCTCTTAGTTCTTGTCAAGTACTTATATGGGGTGAGCATGCTGTAAAATTTACGGTCCCCCAGGTTGAAGTCACAAACTTCAACGCTGTAACCTTGTCTTGATCTATGCGGTAGGTGTGTACTCCTTTCGGTAGATATGCAGTGACTAGGGTTTATTCAAAGTCTCTAGGGACACTGTCCCTGTTAATCGCACCACTCAGAGGGGGTATGTAAGCTGGTAGGATGGATGGCACTAACTTTGCGTTGGTTATGTCATATTTATGCTTATTTCTCCTTTCCGCGCAAGCTCGAGATGTTCCTGGTCGAGAAGTCGACGAGGAGGCTTGCACTCCTCTTGTCGATGATGCTTGGACTCTAGTGGACATTCCTCTTTTTGACATGACTCTCTCAGTCATTAAATCGAGAAGGACCTCTGTGACAGATTCCTCAACTGCGGTGAGCTCGTCAGACATACGCACTTGAAAAAGATAATCGGGGCATGATGGTCTTAGATGCTGCACTAGGATGAATGATATGCTCGCAATGATCACTGTATACAATCACTAGTTCTACGGGCTTCAAATTTTCAGTTGGCAAAAGTGTTCTTCGAGCACAGCGCGATGAGCTAAATTGAAAATTCATCAACGATATGCTTGCAACGGGTATGAAGCTTCCATTATCATAAATATGTCCATTATGGTGAGGTCCAATGGTCTGGTGGTGATCCTTTAATGTTTTTCTATCAGTTCGAGGTGGAAGTTGAACGGGTATATCGGTCCAACAACTAGATTGCTTTGCCATGACAAAGTGCCATATGTCGTTGTTCTGATATCTTGGCGAAGTTCAATTCCTGTGATTTTTCCTTTTGCAGTGTTCCACCTGGGATCTCTTGTAACTTTTCAATCTTTGACTTTTTCTTACTTAATTTTCTAGCCTTCTTCTTGGTAGTCTTCAACTCGGTTGGTCTTTTCCTGTTTTGATTCCTATCTTCTCTCGACATAGTCACTTCGCACTGCTGATATTATTTCTTCAGATCCGAGGGTAATACTCCTTCAACATATGGATTAGGTATTTCAGTCTTCTATGGTTCCTCTAATGCTCATACAACTTCGACGTCCGAGTCCTTGGTGTCCAATAACTTAGATCTGTTCTCTTGTTCTTCCATCAAGTAGGCGATCCTTCTAGTCATAAATTCCATGAGTTCTTTCTTCTTCTGTTCTAGGGATTCCTTTTTTTTCTTTTCTTCAGATATGGTCTTTTTCAATCTGGATCTTGCCTAACAAAGCTGGAAATGGGGCATGGTCCTCAATAAATTTAATAACTTTGAATTCTTCCTCTGTCGAAGCTCCATGGGTACTCATAGCTATTTGGGTAATCCTGCCACATAGGGTTACCATTTTTCCTTTAAACAACCCTATTTTTCCTAGTGAAGGAACCATAATAGGCCTTCCCAGGGTTTCCCAAGTGCTTTCTGTCATAATGTTCATCTGTGTTTCCTCATCTAGAGCATAGTCAATGTCGAAGTCTCCTATTCTTACTTTGATTTTTTCCTTTTCTTTGAAGATCTCTGACAAACTGGCATCTTTATGTTCATTTAAGATTTCTTTCATTTTCAGTAACATAATCTCTGATTCTTTCTGGGGTTCTTCTATAATCTTAGTCTCTTGATATCCTTCAGGGTATGCTTGCTCCATATTCAACTTTTCAAGTCTAGAAATCATTCTAGGGCAATCCAGTACTTTATGGTCCATAGCCTTACAACAGAGGCGACTAGGTTTTCTCCCAGGGCATTCCTTAGCAAGATGTCATGGTCTTCTACAACTGTAACAAAGAGTTAATCCTCTCTTTCTCTTCAATGATCCCCAACTTTTCCTGTACTGCGCGCTAGGATCATAATGGCTAGCCTGCAAAAATTTCTTTCTAGGATCCTGCATCCACTCGTTAGTCCAAACATTATTTCTATGCATAGGTATAACATATCTTTCAATATTCTTATCAGATCTATTCATATCAAACGTTCTTTCATCTAACAATGCCCTAGTTTTCAAGCTAGGACAAAATCTATCAAGCATACCTAAATTCATGCTTCATAAACAAAAATTTCCACTTATTGAGCACAAAGCTTCTAGATCTAAAACCTTTCACTATTCTTACCTTTATCAGAGCACAAAGCTTACAGATCTTACCTCTTTTATTCATATCTAGCTTCTTTTCTTCAACACAAAGCTTCGTAGGTCGAGTAGAGTACTACGCATCAGACCGACAGATCTACGCACAAAGTTTCCACAAGTTCAGGATGAATCTTTGCACAAAGCTTCTTCTTCCTTAGTTCCCAGCAATCACAATTTCAGGTCCCAGCAACGAAACCATTTGTTGGCACAGGGGTAGACCCAGGGTTCAACGCTACAACAATGCACCAACAAAACCCTAACTACCGGCCCTTTTGACAACACCTGCAAAGAAGATGAAGACTCACCCGAGGTAGAGGCAGGAGTGATTGCAGGACTTAAGTGTCTGCAACCATAGTTGGGATACAGATATGCAATTACACTCTTAACAAATCACTTAGCATCAATAGTTAACCTAGAATTAACCCTTATCTCACTCGCAGATAACATAGAGCATTGCAATATATACTAGGTCTAAGATGATTCATCACTTAGCAACATACAACAGACCGGATCCAGTAGACCAAGCACTTAGCAACTTCATACACATCAAATCTATCATATATACACATCTAATAAGCACAAAGCATAAGTAAATCTATCTAAACATGTCATAGAACTTTAAGTAAAAATTCATTGGCGATCGGTGATCGGGGATAACTTATAACGTGGTTGAAATGTTTGGTGTGATCCTTTTGGGTTTCCCCCGATTTCGATAAAGCGCGTCGGGCATCGACTGTCGGCGATATATTTTGTGAAAAACTTAATGGAAACCAAAAATTCCTTTTGCCGATGCCGATGGAGATTGGTGCTCGACGACTGTGGTTTTCCGAGTGGTTCCTTTTTCTTCTTTGAATTCTTTCCAATGCCGAACCTGAGCGTGTTGGGTGAAGTGTTTGGTTGCCGATTCTTTATTCAGGTGTTAAGGTCTTTTTAGTCATGGGATTTCATAAGTTCAAGCAAACTTGAATAGGTGATGAGAGTCATGAAAATAAGCACATACAAAACATTTCCAGGAATGAAATCGAATCAAATAGTACAGAAGATCAAGTGGTACCCAAAAGCTAGAAAATTTGATAAAGGATTTTTAGGATTTGTCGAGTGCTCAACAAATGGCGACTTACTGGGTGAAAGCAGAATCTCTGTTCCTAGCTCGGGCTCAGCTGATGAAAAAGTTGGTTAAGAAGTTAACTGATTTTTTATCAGGGCTTCTTTTATCATTGCATTTGAAATTCCCTGGTTGATGCATCCATGTCTGTCTATGGGGTTTGAACCTTTATTTCGCCTTCATTTCCTGTAACCCTGACTCACACCCCTTTTGAAAAGAGTCGAGTAAAGCATTGACTGGTACCAGGCCTTTTAGTTATCATCAGTCACTTGCTACGGTGTTGCTCTGCTGCCAGTGAGCATCCATAGCCTCGACGGAGTCACCCCAACGTCACATACCTTGCTCTGCTGCCAGCGGGCGTCCATAGCGCCGACAGATTTATTTGCATACCCTATCCTACTGTGTGCTCATTTGTTATAATTGGTTTTATTTTGGTAGAATTCCCTGAGCGAGGGGGAGAGGAGGACATCTGTTATTTGCAAAATGAGATGGTCAAGGTGAATTTTTTGCGAGCTATTTCTTGAGGTACATGTAGTCATTTCCAACTTTCCATATTTCTCTTCAGGTTTTTACCAGACCACCAGGTGGACACTTCATCACTTTTCCAAGGTTGTTCATCCGCACAAGTTAGATAGAGAACTCCTTTAAAACAACCGTAGGTCTCTCAATGCTTTTTGTGTTGTATGTAAGCGATGAGTTAGGAACATAGTTCGTCATATCGCATGAAATAAGGTAAACCAATGTCTTGCTAAAACACAAACTTCAAAAGCACAAAAGTATTATAATAAGAAACAAAAACAAAAAAAATGCATTCCACAATCAACGTATCTAAACACAAAACATCATGAAAACACAAACACACACATTTTTTTTTTTTTTTTAATGAAAGTATTGTTTTAGGGCTTGGCCATTCACCAGGAGGGCGTCAGGTCCCCCCCTCAATTTTTTCAACCGATACGTGCCTACCCCAATTTTCTTGGTTACCTGAAAGGGTCTGAGCTATAGATTCTGAAACTTCAAATGTTTTCCCTTCGACTCATTTACTCTGTCCCATTTTAGAACTAAGCCTCCTACTTCAAAATTCTTCTCTTTGGCCTTATTCTTATCAAACCATCTTTTAACTATCTGGTGATGAGCTATGAAGTTCAATTTTGCTTTCTCCCTCTCTTCTTCCAGCATGAGGAGGGTATTAATTCTTTGTTGTATAACTGATGAGGGTTATCCTTTATAATCTTGAGCAAGCTGAAGAGATGGAAGATACAGCTCGTTCGGGAGGATGGCTTCCTGTCCATAAAGAAGAAAGTATGGGGAATTCCCCATAGCTTCCTTGGGTGTTACTCTATAAGACCATAAGGAATTATGAAGTGGATTGTGCCAATTCCTCTGATTGTCTGCAACTGTTTTCTTTAATATCCTCACTAAGTTCTTATTGGTTGATTATGCCACTCCGTTCCCCTGTGCATAATAATTTCCAGAGTATCTAATTACGATTCCTTTGTCTAGAGAAAACTCTGTTAATAGGGTGGAATAAAAGTAAGTGGCATTATAAAAAACAAGGACGGAAGACATACCAAACCTTGTGATCAGATGTTGTTCTATGAATTGGATCACCACCTTTTCATTTACATGAGTCAAAAAGATGGCCTCTATCCATTTCGTGAAATAGTCCGTGGCAGTCAGTATGTATCTATGCTTTTTTGAAGAACTCAGTGTAATTTCTCCTATGATATCTAACCCCCCTTGCTCGAATGGCCCGGAAATGGCCATAGGTTGCAGTGGGACAACTACTCTCCCCCCCCTCACTTATTTGACAAGTTTTACAGTTTCTAGCGTATTTGTGAGCATCCCTAAACAAAGTAGGCCAATAGTAGTGAACTCTCAGTATTTTGTGGGCGGTGGTGTTTCCTGCGAAATGTCCACCTGCAGGACCATCATGGAGCTCCTTCAGAACCTTGTCTGTATCTTCACGTTCGAGAGATCTTAAAAGTACCCCATCATAATTAACATGAAAGAGTACCAAAGTTATGAGGCGATATTGTGCTGATTTTAACATGAGGGATCTCCTTTCCCTAGGATTTAGGTTTTTTGGGCAAGTCCCATGATGCAGGAGATAAGTCAATTTATCATACCAAGACTCTTGCCCTAGGGAGACGTATGAAGCTTCACCACACCATAATGCCAATTCATTCTCCCATTTGGGGTCTTCATTTACTTGGTCTTGGGCTTCAACTGCCAGTTTGCGTAATCCTTGTCCCTTAACCAGTTTAGTAGGTTTTATATCTAGATCAAATTCTTGGACTATTGCCATCCAGTTTCCTCTTTTTTCCCCCATCTCTTGTTGAGTGAATAGGAATCAGACTGCAGGGTGAGGCACGATGAATTTGGTATGGTTCTTTAGGATGTAAGATCTGAAGTGTTTCACTTCCTTGTATACTGCATAAGCCTGCTTGTCTATAACAGGGTAATTTAGTTCGAACCCTTGGAGATTAGTGCTCATAAATGAGACCGGGGCCTCGTTGTTGTCATCATCCTTTTGAGTCAATACTGCAACTAACAATTGGTCGGAGGAAAAAGTGTAGAGGAAGAAATCTTTGCTAAAGTAGAGACTTCGCAACACTGGGGCTTGAGATATTACAGCCTTAATATTGCTGAAAGCACTTTTTAGTTCATCATCCCACTTAAATTTAGCATCTTTGCGGATCATTTTTTGTAAGGGTTTGATAGTTTCAGCGAGATCAGGGGTGAATTTTCTCACAAAATTGATTTTCCCAAAGAAGGATTGCATAGACTTTTTGTTGTGGGGTAAATGGAGCTGAGCTATAGCCCTAATTCACTCCAGGTATGTATGAATTTCTACTTGAGATATAATATGACCTAGTAGTTTACCTTCCTCGACACTAAAGATAGTTTTCTTAGGGTTTAAGGATATATCATATTTCCTACACCTTTCAAAAATTTGGGTTAAGTGTTGGATGTGATCTTATCTGTTCTTCGAATACACAGTCACATCGTCCAAATAAACTACTACACATTTGTTGATTAGTCCCCGAAATGCTACATCCATGGCCCTTTGGAAGGTTTCCCTTGCATTGATTAACCCAAAGCGCATGTGTTTGTAAGCGAAGGTTCCCCACTTGGTTCATAAGGTAGTTTTCAAACAATCTTCCTTTGAAACTAGAACTTGATTGTAACCTGAAAACCCATCTAGCAGGTTGAAAATCTCAGAGCCAAACGCGGTCTACAAGAGTTTCTCCATTGGTGGGACTGGGTAGTTGTCATTTTCTGAAGCTTTGTTGAGGTTTCTGAAATCTACACATAGGCGGATCTCCCCAAACTTTTTCCTCACAGGAACCAAATTTTCTACCCATGCAGAGTGTCTAACCTGGAAGATAATCTTAGCATCTAGTAATTTATTTAACTCTTAACACATGAGAGGCTCCAGGGATGGGTGGTACTTCTAGATCTTATGTTGGAAGGGTTTCACTCTAGGATTTAATGAGATTGTGTGTTGAATGATACGAGTGTCATAAGTTTTCAGATCTCAATAGGACCATGTAAAGACATCTTGATATTGTCTGGAAAGTTTGAGATAGGCCTTCCTTTTCTCTTTAGATACTGTCTTGTCGAGATTCATATTCTGGGGGTTTTCCGGGGTTCCTATATTTAAAGTTTTGTGCATGGGACAAGGACTCCCAGTATTTGTGTTCGTTGATCCTTTGAATCTTTACCTTAAGTAAAAAAGGCTTTCTAAATTGGACACTCCCTTTGGTATCGTGTGAGACCTTGGTTTGTTGGTCGGTTGACCTGTATGAGGATCATTTTCTGCTAATTTCTCCTGAAATGCTTCATCGCCAATAGCCAAGTCTTTAAAATTATCCTGATTGGTAAATTTTTTTATGATTTGTTCATCCCCTTCAAATACCTTCCAATTAGAAATATTGTTGGGCACCGATGGTTTGTAGAGTATATCCACAGTGAACCAGGAAGCCTTGTAGTCTTCTAGAGGGGATAACCTTGAGGCAACGATGGCCAAAGAATCAGTAAGAGTGTTCTTTGTTCTAGAGATCATTGTAATGTTGAAGGCTTCAAAATGTTCTATTAGTCTGTGCATTTCCTGTTGGTAATTCCTCAGGTGGGGAGAGTTACAATGTATAGTGTTCCTTACTTGTCTAACGATGATTTAAGAATCTCTAAAAACCTTCAATTCTTTAACGTTTAAGTCTATGGCTTTCTTAAGCCCTTGTACTAGAGCTTCATACTCAGCGGTGTTGTTTGTGCATTCAAATTCTAGTCTACAGGACATGAAATTTTGTTTACCTTTTGGATCAATGAGGATGCACCTTGCCCTTGACCCTTCTTGCGATTTAGATCCATCGAAGTATAAGGTCCAAATTTGTGGGAAAAAACCATCAACTTCCTTTTTTCTATCACTTTCCTCCTATCCTCCTATCTGTTCCGTGGTTTCTAACACTGGTTCCTGATAGAAGAGGGTTTCCTTCGCCGTTGTTGGTAAATTTTCTTGAAAACATATTTCAGAGTTTTGAGTAAGAGGAACATCATATGAGAGGGGGGAGAAATTCCCGAAATCAAAGTCATAGGAACAATTATCTAGCATGGGGAAATTTGTCGATGAGGGTTCGTTAAGGGTTTCTAGGCCGATGACAATATGTTTTAGATATCTTTCCCTATCAATCCTTATCATATTCGCGTGTCCCTTTAATGGCAACCAAAGGTGAGCCTAGTCTATACTAAAGTATCCATTTAACTTCTCAGACCAATCTTGACTCAGTAGAAATCCATAAGCTTCTGGGATATCTACTACAATGATGTTAATTACTTGAACAAATTTTGGGTGAGTTGCCATCCTGATCATTACATATTTGAGTTCTCCCATAACCTTTACCTGGGTTTTGTCTAGTTGTATCAAATGTTTATCACTTTTGAGAGGGATTTCTTTTAATTTCTTGCATATAGATAATTTCATAACATTAGAGGATGCTCCTGAGTCAACCAAACAGTTATGTAGGTTTCTGTTGAAGACTTCAAATGTCAAAAGGAATGGTGGGAAAAAAGGCTTTCCCTTCTTATCTTCAGAGCACGCGTTTACAATTGGTTTATTTATTAGATCTGTGGGAGCTAGATTTTCTCCTTGGTCAGTGCTTGTTGTAGGATTTTATACCGACTTTAATTCTTGTAACATAAATTCCTTTTGCTGAGGGATTCTACACATGTCCATGATTGATTTATTTGCCTTCAACTTTTTAAAATATTCTACTATGGTGTAGTCTAGCTTGGGCGATTCTCGTGTATGGATGTTTATAGGATTTCTTTTGGGGACAAAAGGTGCCTTCGGGTGATTGGGAGATCATTTTCCTCCCGAAGTTTGGGTCGCACTAAGGTCATTTGAGATAGGTTGACCCCTACTTTGTGTTTTCACAACCAATACCTCTGTGGGTGGTTCTTGAGCCTCAAATAGGTCATCAGAAGGCATTGGTAGGTCAGGGTCCCATATCAACATGGCTATTTCTTCTGGTGGATCAACTTCTTCTTGATCAACAATATTCATAACTGATCCACTTGATTGTTCAGTTAGGGAAACCTCATCTAGAAACCGGTTGGCCATCAAATTCATGGAATTCAGCCATTGTGGGAAGTCTCCTTCAGAGTGTTTCTCTTGGTGATAGGTACATAAAGAGTCGTATGTTCCCAGGTCGATGTTTAAGTTGGATGGGGGAGGTTCAATTGCTTTGAATGATGGATTTCTTTTGAAAAAAGGTTATAGGGCCTTTGGCCTTGGGTTCCTTCCCCTGCACTTCTTTTCATGTCTATGATTTCATTTGACACCTTCTTAACCATGCGTTGTAGGTCTTCTATGTCTCCACTTCCTTTTTTGAGACCTTGTTATGTTTGTTTCCCTGTGGGTCTGGTCAACAAGAGTCCTCTCCTGGGAGGAGGTTGAACTTCCTTCTTAAGTAATGAGACCTGGCCTTCTTTACATCCCTTCATCTGGAATTCTATTGTTTTGGCTTCTTCAAAATTCTCAGCTAAGGTTGTTTTGGCAACCCTCTTCACAAACATGGAAATATAAGATGGGAGAGCATTAACATATACTTCGATTTGCAACTCCCAAATGGGTTTAGCCTCTGGTTGAAATTTGTTTAGGATAGTGGTGAACCGTTGATTAAATTATTTAACCTTCTCCTTTGAAATCATGGTGGCGGTGAACAACTCGGCCATCAAGGCTCCTATAGTGGTTTCTTCTACAAATTTATCTAGAAAATCCTTTTGAAACTTGGTCAAACTGGTTATGGACCTTACATGTAAGTTAAAATACCATGTGGAGGCCGAATTCCTAAACGCATAGGGGAAAATCATGCATACTAGGTCTTCATGTTGGACATTCATCAGTCTGATAACTAGTATGAATTTTTTGATATGGTCTTCAGGCAATATTGAGGTTTCAGGATCAAATTTAGGGAGTAACGTTTCTGGATGTCGGGGAAGGTTATGTACTCATCAGGGAATGGCCACAACGTCTCTGGCCAACAACGGTTGATTATTATGAGGTGGGATTACCCTTTCTTCATTATGATTATTGTTATATTCCATGTCATCTGATCCTGAAACTGAGCGTTCTGAGTTAAACCCTTCCTCGTCGAAAAAATCGTCGGGCTCGGAGTAGTTACCGACTGGTGTTTCGGGGATTAGATTAAGAGGATGTTCGATTTCGAAGAGGGAGAAATCCATTAGGTCTTCTACTATGTGAACGAAAACCTGGTCGGGGGTGTCGACCACTGGTTTGCTTACTTTTTTTCTACGAGGAAGTAACAGATCTAAGGGAAGTGCTCCGATTTTTCAGGCGTAAGCTCTTGGGATTCTTCTGAACTGGTTCAACTCCTCGTGAGGAAGAGTGTAAGGTATTTCAAGGAATAGATGTTCTTCCTCTTTCTAGGGTGATTTACTTGTTTTACGAGTACTTAGTGTGTGTGGGCTGTCTTGGAAATGACTAGCCATGCATGTGGGTTGTTTTGAATCTATAGGCTATGTGAAATGTTATGTCAAAAATATTGTCAGCCATTCATTCTTCATGTCCTCCTTATAGTGCCAATTTTGTTGAGGGGTCCTAAATCCGTTTAACTCAATAGTAAGAACGAAACTTGCCACCGAGGCCCAATTAGACTCTGCAGCATTTAATGGTGGAATGGTTCTCCAGATCTTGCGATCCAACCAATTAATCAATGGGATTTACGTAATGATTGATAGGATGTCTTCTTGTGAAAGCTCCTCCTTCAGTTCGAATGTTCTCTTTTTTGTATTTTCTCTTAGAGGTGGGACCGATACAAGATAAATGTTGTATAGACCAGTTGGGTAACAAAGGGGAAAGGACTTAACTACTGAAGAAGACTGAGCTCGGGATAAACCTCATACTCAAGTATGCAGACAATGATTCTTACACCCAGAGCAAGCCTAGTACTAATACATTAACCTGCTGGTGTTCAAATTGTGGTGAGAAAAATGATGACGAGAAAAATAGTTTCCTTAGCCCTAATCATTAATCACACGTTAGCACAATGATTTAATTTCCATCATCAGAGACAAGAACTATAAAACATTGAATCATATAACTTATCAACAAATTCAGAGGCTCTTACTCGTTACAACATCCATTCATGAGATAAAATCATAAATAATTCTTCTTCAGATCCAATCACAGACGCTTTTGATGAATAACACAAACTTGTCTCTAGTCCTAAACATGACCTCTCAATTAAGGTAGCTCCGAAATAGTTCTTTACAAATCCAAAAATGAGGGTCTTTGCAAAAACCATCAACCTTGTATAACAAGTTGATCCTCTTATTTATAACATATTATTAACTAAAAATAACTATCAAAAGTGCAAGCCAAGTAAATCAAAACATCGCCACATGGCGCTTTCATCTCTCAGTATTCTAAGAGTCATCAAATGGTTTCACTTGAGTGGATGAATCTTCTCATACTCTGACCATTTGATGAAGAGATCCTTGCATGTGTTGGTATACGAGAATCTATGTTGATCCATTAGGGCCGAAAGGATCTCCTTTATCTCCACTTCCTGTGCATGATACTTGACTATTCTAGAACTCAGCTGCTGCAACACTGTCCGAGCCTTGATCGGGTGCTCCATGAACTGCTGTACTTGACCTGGTGCCATGTTCACCACCTTTCCTATTTCCATAGCCCATGATGAGTCTTTTTCAGCATGTAATTTGACTATGTCATGGAAGTCAACAAATTCATCGGGTGTGCCAAATTTTGGAAGGCTGATGTCTCTCATCACCCGATTGATCTTGGTGCAACTCTTTTTGCACTCAGCCCATTTCTCTTGGATTTCCTGATGAGGTTCTTGGGCCATTTTCACCCAGTATTCGACCGACTTCTTTATGCGGTCGATGATGCTATCCCTTCGTACCTGAATGCCACACTCTTCGGCTTCTTGGCCTTGTTGAATTGCTTTGATGTAATCGATCCTTTCCACTGCTTGGTGTGCTTTCTATACCATATTTCCATATCCTTGCATGTGTCCAGTGCCATGAGGGTGTCTTCTTGGAAATCGACTATCCCTGCAGTGAAAAGGTGCCGCTCATTCATAAATTCACTATAGGCATCATGGAATTCGCTTCTCAAGAACATCGTGGCCTGCGTGGAGTCCTGATAATATTTCACCAAATGGCGTAGATGCTCCAATTCCTTCAACACAATGACCAACTCCTCGTCATCCTTCCTCACTCTATCTAAGGTGGCATTTGTGATTTCCATCCCTGCACCGATAAGCTCAGATGTCTTGACATGCTCCGTGCTAATCAATTTCTCCTCCATGGTGATGAGGATGGAACGATCCAGAGTAAGCCTCCTCTTCTTGGTGGTTCTCTTCACGATGGCTTTCCTCTTCCAGTCATAGGATATGGATTGTATATCAGCAACCTCATCCATGGGTTCATGGATTTGCTGATCTCGCCAGGTAAGCATGTTTCCTAAGCTCTCGACGGTGTATATATGTTTAAGACTAGGTTCTTGAACCTCTCCTATGTGTTCTAAAAGTTCATCCTCTAGTTGTTTCTCATCGGGAGGTAGAGTACCGACTGAAATTGATGCATCAGGGGCATGCTCAATACTTACTTGATAATCGACTGTTGAGATACCGGTTTCCTATTGTGACACTTCCTCTTCTTGTTCGCTTGACCCTATCTCATCCTTCAGGATGTCCACTTGATTCTTCGGTGCATCGAGTAGCTAAGTGTCTAAGACACTTTCGACCTCCTGGTCACTTTGTGGAAGGCTTTGAATTTGAGTATCAAGAGCTGGGGAATATGCTTTCTCAGGTTTCTTTTCCTCTGTGATCTGTACCAGAGTCACCAAGGAAACCTACGAAGTCTCCTCCTCATCATAGATCATTATTAAGTCATGTAAGGGGTTTGGTGCACTTGCTCTCCGTGATGTCCTTGATATCTTTGGCTTATGTGAAACATCCCCAAGTGATCCGACATGTGGCATTGAAACTTCAGGGTTATCTAACCCGGTGCTCTCATCAATTTGTATTGGCTCTGGGTCAATCGGACCTACCTGAATTTTGATTGGGTTGTCAGCAGGGACCCTTGTCATTTCTACGAGGTTCGGGTCATTCTGCAGCTGATCAATTATTCTTTATGCATATTCCATTAGGATCAATCCCCTTGCCTGTGCCTCCGATGTCATAGACAAACCCTTGTTCTGCACCTCTGTTGCCTCCACCGCTCTGATTTCTTCCTTGGCTCTGAGGGCCTCTTGATCTGACTGCTCTATTGTCATGACCTGTTCATCCATGATCATGGCCTTGAACCTGGTCATTTTCAGGTTGGGCCTCCTTTGCACCACCTCGTCCTAGTCCTGGGCATTTTCTGTGAAGACTTCGTCTTCGAACTTGTTGTGAGCATATGACCAACAAGATGACACTTGTGAAGCATGTTGCAGGACTAGGCCCTTTGGATCGTTCTTATGGAAAGAACCCATCATGAATCTAAATTCGAGTTGGCTCAACCCTTCTTGTTTTTCTTGAGCGATATACTTTACCAAATATAAACCTACATGGAAATTGTAGGGTATGACAGTCTGTTTCTTGTCCTTGACCAGGGTGGCGTTGTATCCTTGCAAGATGGTCTAATAACATATTTCTCCTATGATGAGCCAGTCAGGGACAATAGATGGTAGGAGATGTGGTGCTCGGTGGCCCCGAACACCCTGATGTAAGCGGTGCACTTGTCCAAATACCAATGGCCTACCTTGGAGATCATTTTCTTAGCTATCGCTGATAGCCTTGGGCATTCCTTCTTAAAAAGAATAAAACAATTTCGGGCAATGAATTCATCACAGATGAGGGAGTAAGATTTCTTATACATGTTTTCCCATAGCACGTTGAAGTGGACGTGGACCGGGAGCTCTGCAACATGCTAGTTCTGATTCATGCCGACGAAGACGTTCCTGGCACACATGACATCGAGCATGTATGAAGCCATGTAAAAATTTTATTCTTCCCCTTGCTGCAGTGTCTGAGCCTGTTGCACATAGATGCTTAGTTGCTTGGAGATTATTTCTCCCCAGTTGAAGCTAAACCTGACGATCGCAACTGTGTATGCCAAAGGCATCCATGCCTCCGTAAACTTGGAGCAATCTTTCTCTCTGTATAGCCGACAGATGAGAGCCATCAAATAGATGTATGGCTCCATCATGTTGACCGTCCCATAGTAGTCAGTGCTCGGGTTTGTAAACTTCTTGTCCTCCCTCCACCATGAGGCCATCACTCAGTCGGTGTTGTGGTGTTCATAGAAATTCGCCATGAAGTTTGTGTTTAGCTGCTCCTCTGGGTCTCTGAGTTTGTAATATTTCTGCACTTCTAGTGGAAGGAAAAATATGACACACCCGCCATTGTCATCATTGATTAAACATTTCTGTGTGTTTGTGTGGTCGATGAGCCACTTCTGGACCTTTATGCATGGAAAAATGGGGGTTCTACTTGCCACCATGTGTAGATACAAGAGTTCGATGTTCGAGAACACTTGGTCGTCGAGTGCCCTCTCATCCGAATCACTGTGTGGGACATGCTCTGGGTATTCTTCTTGGCTGATCCTATTAAAGAGATCCCCCCATTGTGGGAGCACCATCTTGGACCCGGTGCTTGCCTCAGTATCGCCAAAGGCTAGAGGCTGGATAAAAACCTTCTTTGTTGTTGTCTTGACGACAGGTTCCAGCCTAGGAATGTATTCCAATTGCCTTGCAATCCCTGGAGAAGAGCCTTCACCTATCTCTGGTTCTTTTAGCTTCGATGCTCTCGGCGAGCGTCTGGTGGTTGGCTTTCTTGGCGACATTGTTCTTGCAACTTAAGTAAAATTTTAGAGACTGTGAAAAAATTAGATAAACATATATAAATTATAGCCATGTAAAATTTACAGACTCGGATACATACCTATGAAGCTTGTTAAAACCTAGTTATTTTGATAATCACGGGGTCGATAAAGCCTTTGAGTTGCTGGTCTTGCTCCTTCAGACACTCTGGAATTCTCTAACGTGCAAAATGATTTCATTCACAACGGCTCAAGATATTTTAAACAGGAAATATCTTACCGTGTCGCATCAACCATTCAATTCGGGTTTTGAGTGAATTTTCAATAAATCTGCCACCGAATCTCTAGAAATTAAATTCATCGTGGGTTGATTGTAGAGGCGCGGGTGGTGATGTGGTCTATCAATGATCTTAAACGGTTGTTTTGATTGGCGCATGAGGTAACAACTAATGTAGGATCATGTATTAATTATCTCCTTAAATGCTCAAAATCTGATCATATCTAGTGCTAAAACGTCCCGTCGTGTCACTCTTTCAGTGGGTGGATCGGGGATCTGGATTGTGCTATGAACATTTTCATTGATATCATCCTGCAAAAATCTCTGATGCCGATTGATATTACCATAGAACGCTGATGCGGTAAAGTTGACTCGGAGGTGTGACTCAGACCCAGGGAACCAAGAATAACTTGGGATAGAACTAGACCGTACGACCCTCTTACCTGGTAAAAACATGTGGCATCAATGAATTACTTCACTTTTATTAATTGGAGTTGAGAATCTTCTTAAGTTATTTTTTCTAAAACAATCCTTAGCTTGCTCATGTCGAAAAGGTGTCTAGGATCGACGATCAACGATAAACCTATCAAAGCGCTTTCAGATCGGCTCCCTTGAAAAAGTCTTAATGCCGAAAATGCATCGAGGATCGATGACCATGGATAAATTTTATCATGGTCGAAATGTTTATTGCGATCCTTCTAGGTTTTCCATGATTCCAATAAAGCGCGCTGGGCATTGGCTATCGACGATATCTTTTGTGAAAAACTTGACGCAAACTAAAACTTCCTTCTACCGATGTCGATGGAGATCGATGCTCGGTGACTGTGGTTTTCCGAGTGGTTCATTTTTCTTCTTTGAATTCCTTCTGATGCTGAACCTGAGCGCGTTGGGTGAAGTGTTTGGCTGCCGATTCTTTATTAAGGTGTTAAGGTATTTTTTGTCATGGGATTTCATTAGTTCAAGCAAACCTGAATATGTGATGAGAGTCATGAAAATAAGAAAAGACAAAACATTTCCCAGAATGAAATCGAATTAGATAGTGTAGAAAATCAAGTGGTACCCAAAAATTAGAAAAAATGGTAAAGGATTTTTAGGGTGTGTCGAGTGCTCAACACCAGTATACAATATCTCACTCTACAGGAACTGAGTCACATGTAGCTCATACACAAATGACTCAATTGCAAGAAAGTCTATCATAGATGTCAACTCCCACTAAAAACCTACAATCTCTCATTCCCCAGATGCCTATCCCACCCCAGGAAGTGTGCCCCTTCTCTACTCAACTGATCCAGGGGTTCATTCGTCATGAAAGTACACTGATTCAAATAACGAAGAAAATGGTACAATGCCAGTGAACTGGCAATGCATACATGGTTTTATTAAAGCTATTGGTTATGGTATATAAAATCAAAGCTTAGCTTTATACCTTGGTTCGGGATGAGTCACAAAAGTCAGACTATGGTGCGAAATAACTAGACTTAATATATGTTTTCAACACATCCAATGTATAGCTAAACGGTTCATTGCAACGTCGACGACATTTGTAACATGGAGTGCGCATTTAGTGACATAGTCATTGCATGGAGTGGTAACATTCCATAACCGTTTAGAGTTGGGTGTGCAGTTTGTTCAAACAGTTAGTTGTAACATCGGGTGGTTACAACATTTGGTGGATGGTTTGGTGCACAACATATCGGGTGGTTATACCATTCAGTGCAGCGTTTGACGGATCACAGATATGGCAGAGTTCTAATATGGTTCGATGAAATGGCGAGTATAACATTTGGTACAGCGTGTGCAACATTTGGTGGGCGAGTCGAACTCGTGATCCATTGTTTCAGCCAACAATTAATTTGTTTGTTATCAAAAATCTCGTAGAGATAAATCCCACGCACCTAAAACGGGATTGAACCCTCGACTTGCACCTTTATAACCAAGGGTTTTGCCAGAGGACGCAGCCAGAGGATGGAGGAGAAATTCGTAGCAATTTGTCCAGCATTCCGTTTTGAACAACTGCCAGAGGACGCAGCCAGAGGACGGAGGAGAAATTCGTAGCAATTTGTCCAGCATTCCGTTTCGAACAACTGCCAGAGGATGCAGCCAGACGACGGAGGAGAAATTCGTAGCAATTTGTCCAACATTCCGTTTTGAACAACTGCCGAATTCGTTTTTAACAGAGACGGGGAATAGAAGATAACGTTTTTGTTGTAAACTGCTCCAATATTGTTTCTTTCTGAAGCCGACCATTCTCTGTATTAATTGGCTTCTTTGTCTTATGGAGTCCATTTAGTAATTTTTAGAGAGGAGGTCTTGAAGGCTTCTGTACAGCATACTGTTTTGTTGCTGAAGTTGATTTGCAGAGATTCCAGTGCCATTTGTACCATTTTGAAGAGATTAATGGATCGGTACCCATTGGAGAGGGACCCAGAGATGTAGCCCAGTGAAGGGGGTGAACTCCGTTATCAAACTCTTTTGTTCTTGTCTCTCATTTTCTGTTTCATATTCTCTTTCTATTGCTTTCAGTTTGCAAATTTTCAGCATTTAATAAACACACTAATGCTTTTGAAAAATCGAACTGCAAACTAATGATAAGCATTCATAGTTTTTACATGCACACTAAAACTTCCTTCTACCGATGTCGATGGAGATCGATGCTCGGCGACTGTGGTTTTCCGAGTGGTTCATTTTTCTTCTTTGAATTCCTTCTGATGCTGAACCTGAGCGCGTTGGGTGAAGTGTTTGGCTGCCGATTCTTTATTCAGGTGTTAAGGTATTTTTTGTCATGGGATTTCATTAGTTCAAGCAAACCTGAATATGTGATGAGAGTCATGAAAATAAGAAAAGAAAAAACATTTCCCAGAATGAAATCGAATTAGACAGTGTAGAAGATCAAGTGGTACCCAAAAATTAGAAAAATTGGTAAAGGATTTTTAGGGTGTGTCGAGTGCTCAACACCAGGATACAATATCTCACTCTACAGGAACTGAGTCACATGTAGCTCATACACAAATGACTCAATTGCAAGAAAGTCTATCATAGATGTCAACTCCCACTAAAAACCTATAATCTCTCATTCCCCAGATGCCTATCCCACCCCAGGAAGTGTGCCCCTTCTCTACTCAACAGTCCTTTGGCTAGCCCACTTCCCTTCCAAGGCTTCAACAACATTCCAGATATGAAGTCTCACAACCTTTTCACTGCAGTTTGACACCTCAGGAAATAATTGTAAATGTGTTGAACCTGCACAAAATAGATCTAGCTAGAAAATACCACACACATTTGCAGAGATAAATTGAGAAAGAAGAAGCAAGAGAGAAAGAATGGAAGAATTCTCATTAACCGTTATGAATAATGAATACTTTACACATGATATACTCTGTATAAATCAATGAATGTGCACTGGAGGAGAACCAATGCGCCATAGTTGTGGTCTAGAGTGATCTGGACACACATCAATAGTTACGAGAGTGAATTGCCACCTAGTCTAGTCTCTTAGGCAGTTACGAGAGTGAACTGCCACCTAGTTGAGTTAACTAATCAACTAGTCTTCAGTTAATTGACTGAACAGACTGTAGTGAGGAGTATATCAAGGAATCAAGGGTAATGTGCTAGTCTAGTGATGATCCTAAGGCAAGTGCGCATTATCACAGTGATGATCCCAATGTTGCATGGTGACAAAACTAATGCAACATCTGGACTCAACTCAACTAGTCAAACTGAAGTGTCAACTGAAAGAGAATATTCTCTAGATGCAATATTCTCCTCTAAAATATAAGAGATTGGATAATGACTAATTATGACTAATAAACAAGGAAAAACCTTAGGAAAAAGAAATCCTAGGTGTGTGTGAAGTAACTCTAACACCCCCCCTGAACATCACTATGGTGAAAATAAAGAATGGGTCCCGACAACGAGGCCATGTTAGGTACCCAAACACAAAAGATACACTGAAATAAAGTGAGGAAAGAAGGAAAACCTGATGGGAAAACCCTCCCTCAAGGTACAATGTATGTAAAAAAAGAATAACTATAGTTGCTAGGCAACTGTGTCCTTCTCTCCAAGACGACTTCGTAGAGAATGGAACTTCTACTCAGTGAAGGTCTTGGTGAAGATGTCCATCGTCTGTTCTGCTGAAGGAAAGTACTGTAGGTCGATGATCCCCTCATGTACTAAGTTCCGAATGTGGTGCATGTGGATCTTGATGTGCTTCATCCACTGTCACTCAATTGGATCTCTACAGAACTTTAGAGTGCTCTGGTTGTCACACCAGATGACAATTGACCGATGAAACTGAATGCCCAACTCAGTGAGAAAATGTTGTAGCCACATAGCTTGAATATTTATGTTAACTACCCCTCTGTACTCTACCTTGGCTGAAGATAGAGCAATGGCGACTTGCTTCTTGCTCGATTAACAGATAGGCCTAGAACCAAGATTGACTGAGTAACAAGATCTGGACTTGCGATCAGTGATATCGCTAGCCTAGTCAGAATTAGTAAACCTAATGAGATCTAATGTAGAGTTTGCTACATAATGAATCCCAAAGGTGATGGTGCCTTGTATGTATCGAAGGATACACTTTGCAGCCTTCCAATGTAGCTCATGTGGCTCTTGCATGAACCTGGAAACTACACCAACTGCATAGGAGAGGTCTGGTCTGTAGTGTGTGAGATACAACAAGCTCCCCACTAGCTATCTGTAGAGTGTGTTTTCAAGCAATGGAGTCTCCTCACCGACTCTTGATAGGAAAGGAGTCGGAGCAGACTTGCAGTCTGTCATGTGAAATCTCTCAAGGAGATCTCATGCATACTTGGCCTGAGACAGTTTTATGTCTGATGCATCCTAACTGATCTCGAGTCCAAGGAAGAAGTGTAGTAGACCCATGTCTGTCATCAAAAACCTATCATGTAGAATCCTCTTGATTGCAACAATCATTGAAGTTGAGAAACCGATGATCAACAAATAATCAACATACAAAACTAAGAGTAGAAGTGAATTAGCCGTCCTGAGCAAGTAGACATTCTGGTCTGATTTACGACATACAAAGTTCTGTGACAACATGTAGGAGTCCATCTTGGCATACCATGCCCTCTAAGCTTGCTTGAGGCCATAAAGGGACTTCTTCAGTCGACAGAACAAAGATGAGTCCTGCATAAATCCCTGGGGATGCTCCATATAGATCTCCTTAGAAATATCACCGTGAAGAAATTCATTCTTCACGTCCATCTGATGGACTTCCCATCCCTTGGTTGCCGCAATGGGAAGTGCCAATCGGGAATCCATCTTTGATACTGGAGCAAAGGTCTCATCATAGTCAATACCTGCACTTGCTGAAAGCCTTTGGAAACAAGCATGGCTTTGTATCTGCTAATCTATCCATCCGTTGCACTCTTGGTCCTGTAGACCCATCTGCATCTGACAAGTTTCCTCCTAGAAGGAAGGGGAATCAGATCCCAAGTCTGGATATTGAGGAGGGAGTTGTACTCCTCCTTCATGGCAGATTCCCAAAAGGGATTTTCAGCAACCTCGCCATAAGACTATGGATTTGAAGACTGAACCAAGAAAATATGCCTAGAGGGAAATGGTTCAGTGGCAGTGAGTGCAACATGAGGCTCCTCAAAACCAGATCGAGTCCTCCTAATATCGGATTTATCACCAATTAGATCCCCTGCATCCTGAAGACTAGTCTGTGCCCACTTGGGTCTCTGCTCTGGCTCTACAACTGCATCTGGATGCTCCGACTCTGCATCTGAATCATCCGAGTCCTTTGAATCAGAACTCTCATCTGAAGAAGAGTCGGCATGTGCATGCTCATCATCTCAGACATGTGGAAGAATGAAGGTGTATGCATGTGGCTGATGGGGTGCATGCGAGACACTTTCCTCGAATTGGACACTTCTCTCAATGATGAGCCGGTCTGAGGAAATAGCAATAAGTCTATATCCCTTCACATCATTGGGGTATCCAACAAAAATACAACCCTGTCACTGTAGTTTGAAACCTCGAGAAATAATTGTAAATGTGTTGAACCTGCACATAATAGATCTAGCTAGAAAATACTACACACATTTGCAGAAAGAAATTGAGAAAGAAGAAGAAGGAGAGAAAGAAGAAGAATGAGAGAAAGAATAGAAGAATTCTCATTAACCATAATGAATAATGAATAATTTACACATGATATACTCTGTATAACTCAATGAATGTGCACTGGAGGAGAACTAATGTGCCATAGTGGTGGTCTAGAGTGATCTGAACACACACCATCAGTTACGTGAGTGAACTGCCACCTAGTCTAGCCTCTCAGGTAGTTACGAGAGTGAACTACCACCTAGCTAAGTTAACTAGTCAACTAGTCTTCAGTTAACTAACTGAACAGAGTGTAGTGAGGAGTAGATCAAGGAATCAAGGGTAATGCACCATTTTGGTGATGATACCAAGGAAAGTGCGCATTAGCATGGTGATTATCCCAATGTTGCATGGTGACAAAACCAATGCAACATCTAGAATCAACTCAACTAGTCAAACTAAAGTGTCAACTGAAAGAGAATATTCTCGAGGTGGAATATTCTCCCCTAAAATATAGGAGACTAGATAATGACTAATTATGACTAATAAACAAGGAAAAACCTTAGGAAAAAGTAATCCTAGGTGTGTGTGAAGTAACTCCAACACCCCCCTGAACATCACCAGACTGGCACATTACCCTTGATTCCTTGATCTACTCCTGACTCCACTCTATTCAGTCAGTTAATTGAAGGCTGGTTGACTAGTTAACTCAAATAGGTGGAAGTTCACTCTCGTAACTTCCCGAGAGGCTAGCATAGGTAGCAGTTCACTCTCGTAACTACTGGTGTGTGTTCAGATCACTCTAGACCACCACTATGGTGCATTGGTTCTCCTCCAGTGCACATTATCTGAGTTATATAGAGTATATCATGTGTAAATTATTCATTATTCATTATGGTTAAAGAGAATTCTTCTATTCTTTCTCTCCTTCTTCTTTCTCAATTTCTTTCTGCAAATTTGTGTAGTATTTTCTATCTAGATCTATTCTATGCAGGTTCAACACATTTACAATAATTCCCAACAATTCTCTCACCTAGAGAGAATGCAGTCTTCCATGGGTCTGACAAGCCACCTCTTCAATCCAATGTTCCGCGGGCATGACAACCCACCTCTTCAATTTATCTCTCCAAGATAGTCATACACATGTATCTACAATAGTATTCAACATACTGATGACAATAACCATGAGGCTCATTACAGAAAACAAACCGCTTCACTCACTAAACAATTCTATGATAGAACAATTCGCTCGATGGAAAAACGGTCCCCTCACAACCAACTTGTGATGGTTGAAAACTTTCCCCGATGATCGCATGCTAGAATGGACTAAGTCCAAACCATTTAACTGTATGTTCCCAACTTGAAACTTGTCAATCGAGAACTGCCTTCCATCCACAACATGTTCCCAACTTGACACTTTTCATGTGGAGAATTGCTTTTATCCACTTGTCCTCTCCCAAAGACTTGGGATATAATATTATATCCTTACCTTACACTTTTTAAGAAATATTAATAAAGTATTCCTTTTTGGGTTTAATCCCCTTTAAACCCCCTTGACCTCAACTAGTGGAGTTTAAGCCCCCCAAACTCTTTTCCATGGTCGGTGTGCCGTAGGGATGTATTTTCATTAATTTCCATGTGATTACATTTACATATCAGTACAAAAGTACTGATCTTTTGCATGTAGGTTCACCAACCTCAAAATAAATAGTCTGCACACTTAAAACCAGTGCGTGCGGAACTTCTAAGATGCACACACTCTTTCCTTAGTGCGCCAACCTCGCGCCCTTTCACATGTGCGCGTTACATCATTAATTATTGTTGTAGGCATTTTTGGGAGTAAGTGCAGAAATCAAGGCAGAGTGGGCCAAAGGGAACAATGTGCACCGGAAAATAAGGAAGACTAGCATAACAAAGGGCAAAGGAAGTATCACGCAACATGATTAGTGGAAATCCGATACATATGTGGACATACCTAGCCATGTTAGGGTTAGGGTTTTGGAGTCATATTGTAAGGGTTTTAACCCATTTTGTAGTATAAATAGAAGAGGTATAAGGTAGACTGAGGCATCTGAGTTTTTGGGAAGTATCATCTTTGTGTGTGTCTTTGGAGAGTCCTTTTTAAGCTTTTAGTCTTTGTATTGTTGAGAGATATGGAGCTCGGATGGATTTGATGTAATTGAGGGTCAGGTTGCAAGCTGTGGAGCTTGCTGTGTCACTGGTCAGCCTCACTACACACCACTATTCTATGATGTAATGTGAATAGCACCATTTTGATGATGAAGAAGAAACAAAAAGAAGATCTTTTTGGACATAGCCTCAGGGGGGTGAACCATGATAAAAACCCTGTGTTGCAAATGCGTTTGAATGTTTTTTTGTTTCTGCAATTATGGTTAAATGGTTAGATGAATGAATGGTTTAAATTACAACGCGGACTAGAGATATGTATGCATAGTGAATATCATGAATGAATGACATAATATATCTGATGAATTGTATGATATAATGCATGGTTAAGTATAAATAGAAGTAAGAAGAAAAAACCCCAATCCCTTCCATGTATGTTGACACCTGCATCCTACAGTCACCCATAAACCATCTCGGGTGAGACTACGCTTTGAACTCTATGCACAGTGTAGCCTTCTGGTTTACCGGAAGGTCCGATGGTGAAAATGGTTTTGTTGGAGAACCAAGGTAGAACCTGGGTCAACCCATACATCCAACAAATGGTTTCGTTGTCAGCTGGAACTCAGAACGAGAGCCTAGAAGGGGTTTGATGAAGAATATGTAGTGTTAGAAAGGGATGTTCAGCCCATGGAATCCTATGAAGCAAGAGATTGAAATATGGTTGGAGACAAAGCAATGGGAGTTCACATAGAAAGATAATAAGGGTTATAGGTACACACCACGCCAGTATCTGCAGAGGTATGTTTTTACTGATTTACATGAAGCATATTTCTCTTATTTTCAAGAGTTATTACAGGAGTTGATATTGAGGTCTAAAGATACCCATCTAGCTAATAAGATTAGGCTAGTAAGGTGGACTACTAAAAATATTGCATGGTTGGAAAGGGTTAATAATAAATTCACGCGCGCAGTGGATTTTTGGTTAGACAATATTACTGTGGGGTTTATCACTAAGTTTGTAGTAGATACAAATAAGTCATATACTGCTGCAGAGCATGATTTCTTGAAAATACCCAGAGGTAGGTACATTAGGTCTCTTTACATGTCAATCAAGATCTTATTACATGATAAAGACATGATCACCATGGAATCAGACAACTAGATCACTCTGCGCACATGGGGGATTTGGGGGAAGTACTAAGGAGGATCTGAGAAATGGAGAAGGCTCTGAAGAGAAGACAGAAGAAGGATGGAATGGACCCCATCATCATGGATGATGAACATACCAAGGAAATCAGAAGGAATGCAGGTGTGATGCGCAACGAATGACCCTACAACTATAATATTAATAGTAAGAAGAGGGTAGTAGCCGAGTGAGAGGGATTGGATAACGATGATGAAGAGGTAGAGGATCTTCATGCCATGGGGTAGATTGAGGATATCTTATGCACCACATAAGAGAGTAAAACCAAAGGTCTTGGGTCCAACGCATAAGAAGGCTCTACATTCCAAATCCGAATTAGTGTGGAACCCACAACCCTCATGTGCGACTAAAACAACTGAAGACAAAAACCCGTTAACCAACAAGTGGTTAGTGGTAGAAGAATTTGTATAGGACGTGGGTCTAGTAGAAGAAGTGCAAGTTCAACAAGTAGCAATCAAGTATCTACACTGCACGGAGGTAGTAGTTCAACAAATTTCACAATGGAAGGACAATATCCAACTATTAGGTTACCAGAGTTTCAAGGGGATGGGTCGGATGATCCAAAAAAGAATTTTTTTATATGTGAGAAGATATGGGAAACAAAGAAGATCACAGATGAGGATATAAAGGTTGCAAAGTTGGAAATAACATTCAGAGACAACACATTAGACTGGTACATGGGTCTCTCAAAAAATAATCCAACGAGAACGCCTACAACTGTAGCAAATGTGAAGAGGCAATTAATAAATGAATTTCATAAACCAAGATCAGAAGACCAGTTTAGGAATGAAATGGTAGAGATCAAGCATAAACTAGGAAAATCAATCTGGGAAGTGGATGAGAAGTTCAAGAGGCTAAAGGGTAAGTTAAAGTATATTGGTACTGATTGTTGGCATAGGGGCAGATGCAGGGTTCAACGCTTCAACAACGCACCAAAAAAACCCTAACTACCAACCCTTTCGGTAACACCTGTGAAGCAGGGGAAGTCTCACTTGAGGTATACGTAAGGGGGGTTACAGGACTCAGGTGTCTGTAACCAAGATGGGATAGATATTTGTAATTATAATACCTCACAAAGTACTTAGAAGATAACATGCATTAGTTTCTCAAATTTATTCACATCGTAGAATAAGCCTTAAGAACAGATTGGCGCAGTAACATTGATAACATACACATCACACTTAACATCATCGGTTAGATCTAGCAGATTCAACATAAATAAAGCACTAAACATTTATAGATCTATCTGTCATATATAACAATTAATGCACTAAGCAGATTCACAGCATAAACATCATAGCACAAAGCAAACCATCAACACATGATATACATGGTTCACCCCAATGTGGGGCTATGTCCACCAACTGCTTCTTCTTCTTTATTAGGATTCAATATCTTACATTCTTCTGCTCCTGTGCATTAAGCCACATAGTCAAGCTTCACACCAGATAGGTGATCTACGCAGTAAGCACCAGATCCACCTTCCCAAAATCAGGTTAAAGCACAGAGCCAGCTCCTCTATCAAGAACGAAGCCTTACATACATGTTTTGTTGCACAAAGAAACTAAGAACTACTTGCCTCTTGCACTTATCCAATTACATCCCCTTCTACCACTACTCATCCTTACAATATTATTCTTATTTATACTTTTACATTTACAAAAAGGCCTAATCATGGGTAAACCCATGGGCTGACATCCCATAACCCATTACAAAACCCTAAGAACTCCATGCTGGGTCCATAAAGCCCACAAAACAAGTGATATCCATGATCTCAGCTCCGCCTGGGCACTCCATCTTCAATCACTGCGTCGAATTCCAAAAAAGTGGTCAAACCTGACCAATGTTTCCCCAAAACTTAGTTGAGGGCCAACAAGCCCCCAACACTCACCTGTGACTTGTCTCGAGTCACTCAGATCTGGGCAACACAACTTCGAAGGCCTTGAGCTTAGCTCAAGTTTCCTCGACTTGTCGCTTCTCCTAAGCTTCCTACTTTGTGAATTCCTGGATCATTTTTTCTGTAACAGGCCCTTCTAGACACTGTTCCAATGTCACAACCACTTGGTCTAGTTGCAAACCTTATTGTTCGATCTCTTAAAACACCATGTAGGCCTCCTCCTGCACTAGTTGTTTTCTATGTGTGACTTCCATTACTCTAACTTGGATGGTGGTAATATGCTGCTGGGCCATGCACTGTTCTTGTGATCTCTTCATTATCTCGACTGCAGTGAGTGACTTCATCTGCACTTGAACTGTCAGTGCCTGTTGCTGTGCCTCCCGTAACTGTGCTTCTAACTTCCTAAGTTTTGGATGTTCTGTGAGGCATTCGTAGGTATGCACACTTATGTTTCTCAACTACTTGCATTCTGAGGTGAGGGTTCTGATCCTTTCGACTGCTCTCTTAGTGACTTCCTCCCTCTAGTTGCACACTTCCTGTGGAGTGCTTGGTACTGCTTAGATCTCCAACTCCTTTACCCTTTCTTGAAGCTACTGGATGGCCTCAACGAGCTTCATCACTTGAACCTCAACTTCCTCTTGTTCCTCCCGTGCCAAGCCTGACACAGAGCGAAGTTCTCTGCTCACCACTTCTTTGACTGTAGTCTGCTCTACGAGCAACTAGTCCTTTTCCCTCTGTATCTTAACTTTGTCTTCTTTGAGCATCGCCCAAAAATCATATTTCTGATTTTCATACGAGGTTACACAGTACCATGCAACTCATAGTTTCTCCAAGATCTCTTCTTTCTCTTTCTTCATAGCTTCTATAGCCTTTTCCTTTTCTTCTTGAACTTTCTAAAGCCACGCCTCTGTTGCATCTGCTAATCTTCTTAATTGGGCGGGATCATCCCCCAATTTTGCAATGTCTGACGAGGAGGGCACAGTAGGTACTGTGCAGATAACTTGAATAAATCGTTGTGTCTCCTTCAACTCCTTCTCGACCTTTACATACAACTCTTCCTGCTTTGCTCCATATCTTTGCAAGAGATGTTCATATGTGTCCTCCATCGCTCCGTAGACTAGACCGATATCATCTTCTGTGAGCATAGCCTCTAGCTGGGGCTTACTGGCGCGTGTCTTCTTTCTTGCCAAAGGTTTCTGCAGAGAAACCTTCCTCTTCTTCGATGTTTCTGTCTCGGTAGGAGGATCCTTTGGTGGTGTAGCTTCACCTTCTCCTTTCTTTTCTCCTTCTTCCCCTCCTACTTCTTGATTTACTTCATCTCCTCCTCCTCCTGCGGGTGAGCCTGGTCCATTATCTTCCGAGGCACTGTCCTCCTTATTAGTCTCTATGTTATGAACTTCCTCCTTTTTATTTTTCTTCTTCGCACTTGACTGTCCTACATGTTCAAACTGGGTGACCAAGGCGCTTCCTATGATGTCAGGGTTGGAGAGTTCGACATCAACAATCGGTACACGAAACTCCTCCATCAACTCGTTGGTGATCTACTCCATGTCGTCACTGGTTAGATTGTAATAGGACTATAATTCTTCCTTTCTCTCATCCCTGTGCGCAGTGATATAAATAAAACGTGGATTTGCGTGGAACTTAGCTAGTGGTTTATACTAGTGCAATGTACATGGTGTCATGCATGGGAATGACTCTATGGAAACCTTCAGTTGCTGATAGAAGGCATGGAACATTGCGTTCGATTTCCATTGCTTCGACATGTCATTCATATACCATAAGGTTGAGAACTTTGTGGCCAACGACTCCAAAGGTTCAATCTCCGGGAAGGTAGCTCCTTCCGACATTTGCCAAGCGACAAATTCAATCAACACAAGTAGCCAGTTGAAGTGGAACTCGTATCCTTGATCTTGCGCTTTGCGACAGTTGTTCTCAATATCGTTGATGAGGTAGCTCACCCAATTCATATGCATCCCCTCCACGCATTTCCTTGCAAGTTCCACCATGAACTCGGTGACCTGTGTGGGGAGGTTCTTTTTGATGAGCTTGCCAGCTATCAGTTGGAAAGTGAGGCGCACTGTGCCATCCTGGATAGAGGCTACCTTGTAGCCTTGCTTTTCCTTCTCAACTTTTCCGTATGCCTCCTTAATGAGCTATGTCAGGGAGCGATCTGAAATCTTCCCTGGGTAGAACTGCTGAGGGTCGGGTCCTTGCATACTCAATCCTATGATTAGGTGGATCAACACTAGATCCATAGTAATCCGCTCATCGAGCCACATGTATCCACCATGATAACACAACGAGAGGAGTTTAACGCATGCGTTAAGCTCCTGATGTCAACCAAAATGAGGAATATTCATTACGTTAAGTATCGTGGACTACACCAGTGCTTTAATCCAAGGCTAAGAGACTAAGAGAGGCTTCTTCCTAGTTGTCTTCATCAGGTATCTATGAGGGGAAAGTATGGCGTAGTTCTTTTTGTCACTGAGATTGAAATCATTGTTCTTTAGGGATGGGATCTGTCCCAACTGGCTTCGAACTACACGTATCCCCTTCAGGATGTACGCGGTGATCAAAGTATACTCGTAGTCCCATGGGATGCTGTTGCAATTAACCGCGCCAGCCAAAGGCAGAATATAATCAGGTAAGATCTACGGGATCTGCTTCGCATTAGCCAGGTCGTCACGATGCTTACTTCACTTCTCAGTTGCGGGGTTAGTACGGTCCGAACGTCATGCAGTCGAAGGGGAAGCCTTTAGTCCCCTAGTTGATGATGCATGAACACCTTCAGACATAGCTCTGTCAGCCATAAACTTCTTAAGGACCTCTTTGATGGAATTCTCTAACTCAGTTTGTTCACTTGACATTCTCTCTTTTAAACAGACAGGTTAGGGTAGGCGAACAGAGAAATGGAGTAAACAATGGATGGCGAGGTCTAGGTTTTGAAGTCACAATTCGACACACAATCAAATCTCTTATATGTCAGTTAATCATGGTTGGTGAAAAGTGGTCCTGACGCAGTGTCGGACAGGTTAAATAAGTGAACATCGTAACCGATTCTTCCAATGGGCAGGGATGCTTCCATCAATGCAAATCTGTCCATTATGGCCCGGTCTCAACATCCCAAATGCGGTCTATTCACCCATAAATGTGTTTCCTAGTCGTCCCAGAGCGTCGTTCTAATGGTTGGGGTGCCTCCAACAGTCATATAGCTTCGCTGAGGTGAAGTCCCTTTCTATGCGATTCTATTGTTCCGACGAGGTTCAAATCCTGCAAACCTACCTCCTGCGAAGTCTTCTCTGTAACTCCCTGTAGAATTTCTAACTTGGCTTTCTTCTTACTGAGCTTCCTTACCTTCTTTCCTGTGATCTAAGCCTCTCTAACTATTTCTAGATTCATCTTTCCATTCTTATTCTTAGTTTCTCATATTGTAGTGACTTCACAGTGCTGATGTACTTCTAGAGGGTTCGAAAAATATCCTTTCCCTTACCAGTTCTTGGATGGATTTACTTTCTTCTTGCATAGGTAGGTCCTTCAAACCTTCTTGCACTCTTTCAACCTTGACAACTAATTATCTTGACTTCTGCTGCTTCGACTTAAATATTTGTTCTTCTATCAGTTGATCTATTTTCCTAGCTATGAAATCCCTTAGTTCTTTCTTTTTCTTTTCTGTAGCTTCTTCCTCTGCTTTCCTTCTAATCTGATCCTTCTCAATCCAAGTCTTTGCTAACAAAAGAGAGAAAGGAGTGATGTTCTCAATAAACCTAATAACTTCAAATTCCTTTTCTGTTGATGTTCCATGAATGATAACATGTACATTAGTAAATCTGCCACATAGGGTTATCATCTTTCCTTTAAACAAGCCTATCCTTCCCAGTGAAGGTACCACTATAGGCTTTCCCAAAATTTCCCAAGTGCCTTCTATCATAATATTCACTGGTGTTTCCTCATCCAAGGCACAGTTTATGTTGAAGTCGCATATTCTTTCATTTATGCACTATTTTTCTTTCATGATCTTTGGTGTTGTTCCTGAGTCTGTACTTAAGGCTTAGAAGTACAGTGTCAAGGCATCCGAAAGTGGGTAAAATATGAAGAAGAGAGAAACGTCAACCTTCGACAAAGGAAACTAAGGGAGATTTCTACGTTGGCGTTGTCTAGCTTCCAACTATTCCTGGATAGTTATATCTTGTTCAATGGCTGCCCATGAATGTTCAAGTTTGACCCGGTTAGTAGCAATTTTAAGAATTGTGTCGAAAAGGTTTAAGGCAATGTGCGTTTGGTCCGATAGTCCAGGTTTGATATTAGGCTGTGTTGGTATAGGGACAGTCATGGGGGAACAATAAAAGTGGGAAAAACTTCAAAGTGAGGTTAAGTGCTGTCTCAATTTGGTCGTATAAAAGAGAATTTATGGTTTTAGGAATAAAATAGGGATGCAAATCAAAGGCTCTTTCCCGTAACTGTATTATATTTAAATAAAAGGTGTGGAGTGGGAGAAAAACATTTAGCTATCTATAGTGTAAGGCTCCTACCAGGGGATAATCTCATGAATAAACAGAAGAGGAAAATTGTAAGGAAATAACCGATGTAGCAGAGAATATATGTAGAATTCTGAAAATGCAGACTGGTCTTACACCCGCTGATAGCTGGTACAGAGGAAAAATAGTAAACAATTACAGAAAACCAAAATTCATTCGCTATAGTAGTGGTCATACTAAATTATAACGAAGCACATCAATTAGGAATATGAAATGGAACGAAATATGAGATACAAGGAAACAAACTTGTAACACAGTCGTGACAGAATTGAGAATCTTCAGTTTTGCTTGTATTAACTCTCAAATGTAAAAAACTCTATTACAATCGACACAAAAAGGTCCAGCCCTGTTTATTTATTTATGTGGTATATTTATACAATTTTACAAATAAGATAGAATCTCAATAGTCACAAAATTTCGGTTATGACAGGGAGGAGAGCAATCGCTCCATTTATCCTTCTCTGTCTTCACTTGGTGCCAGGCGTTGGTCATCACGCGAGCTTGGTACAGGCGACACATCTTTCAACCAGCTGAGATATTAACCGAGACGGTTCTGCTTGACAGCTGGCTTCAAAGAAGTAACATTCTTGGGCTAACTGTTGCAACCTGTCTTCCATCTGTCCATCTATGATGTCGATGGCACATAATTGCGCGCTGGGTTTGATCATGCATTTATTTACTTGGACTATGTCCACCATAGTCATTTGAGAAATATTGGCCGAATATCTTTCTTCTTTCTCCTTCAGATCAAGCGAGATCTTTTCTACATTCATTTGCATCAACGTCTCAGCATTACCTCCGCTATCGATTCCCAACAGATCACCGTCTATAGAATTAAATTCCTCCTCTAAGGAATTGGTTATCTTTTGGGCTTGCTGCTTGCCTTCGACAATGTTATGCTCCCATTCCTTTAATAGAATGTTTCCTCTGGTTTTCTCTGAAATGGTGAACCTGGGAGTACTTGCCGAAACCTTGTTGTTCGTGTCTATCACAACCTCCTGGAAGGCGACCCGAGCCGCTCTGGCATCCCTTTCTCTGGCAGATAAGTTCTTAGAAACCTGATTGACCAACATACAGTTGTCCTGGATCGCTTCTACTTTGGCGAGCAAACTTCGCTGTGCCGCAGAGACTCTGCTCTGAATCTCGATTGCCTGGGATTTGAACATCCCGATGTCTATCATTATGTTCTCGGTGATCTCCACCCTAGCCTGCAGCTGTTCGATCAAATCCCTTTGCTGGCTCGCTTGCATCCGACCATCCCGGATCACCGACTGTGCTTGCTGGAGCTTGGTTTTGAGCATCTCTATCTCATTTTTGTCGGCCAATCTGGCCTGCTCTATTTCCACGCTCACCTGGTCTTTAGCAGTCTCTGTTGCTGTGGCCAATCTGGCTTCAAGGGTCCTAATTAGGCGATTTTTTCTTTTCAGTTGGTTCTTTAAGAGCCCGACTGAGAATTGATTCGCCGAGGCATATGCTCCTAGTGTCCCTGTTATTTTAGTAGCAAATTGCTCATTTTTCTTGTCTTTTCCATCGATTATGACTTTATATTTCTTGGCAGTTGACTCTCCTTCTTGATAGAATTCCCTTTTCACTACTGCCTTTCTCTTTTTATCGAAGAAAAAATCATTCGGAGGGAGTTCTTCTACTCTTATGGGCCTCAATTCTTCATTGAATATCCATCCCACATCGATATTTCCCTACGTCGACTACAAGGGGGTAACTGATGTGATGGGTTCCCCGATCTACTTCGCAAATTTTATCGTAGTAGCGACCAGACTCTGTTTCTTTGGTGGGTCGGGAGTCTTTATTTCTGCTTCCGGACTCTGCTTCTTCGACGGGTCTGGAGTCTTTTCTTCTACTTCCGGACTCTTCGATTGCTCCCCCTCATCTTGGTGTTTTCCTTGGTTGGGAGTTGCATCCTTAGAACCTTCGACATCCTTTTGTTTCATCTCAGACGTACTCGGGCCCTCACCTCGCAACACTGCGGGAAGACAACTACGTCGATGTTCCTGGAACTTCAGAACATTAGCTCTTTCTTCGGGTGCCAAGGATTGTATCCGGGCTAGAATCTCCTCATAGGACCTAGCTCCTAGAAAAATGTCATCTGAGGGTGAATTCTCATGCTCAAATATCTTGAGCCCGCAACTTGCCAAATGGTTGCTCACGACCCTCTACGGATTGTGCTTCTTGTATTCGATGGAGACCAAATTTAGGTCTTCTAGGCCTGCGACCTCGGCTTTGGCATGCCCAAAATCTAATAAAGGATAAGAATTCAAACGAATAGGAAACAACGACCATACCTTCTTTGAGTACCCTTTAATTTCTTTGCTTACACCGCCAATTACTGTTTTCCAGGCAACCTCGCGACAAGTCAGCTTGTTGGGAATGAACAATGGCAGTGCATGTGGGGGAATAGAAGCCCCGAAAACTCTGAGGTATGAAAATTGTGCTTCCACATACCAGTCTTCTATGCTGCTCAGATTTGTTACTATGCTGTCCGAGATCCGGGGTGGCGGGTGACCAAAAATGGCGACATGCAGGGGCACCATCACCGAGTTAAAAATTTCATACACAAAATTTTCCGCTTTATTTTCCCATAATTTTGCATGATATACATGTATGGGTTCATCTTCGGCTGGATTCCAACTCCAGCTCATTAATGGAAATGGTGTCATAGAACAAATTCCGTCCATAATGTATGTAGACATGAAGAATGATGACGCCTTCCCATTCTCCTTCTCCTCTCGATACTCTGTGACCCGATTGGTCAAGCTATCCGAAAGCATCTTTGCCCAGTTAAAGGAACAGCCTTCAGCGACCCGAAACATTAGAGGCACCCACACAAGGAAAAAATGCGATGTGTCCTCTTTCCCATATAACCGACATGTCATCATGGCCACATATTTGTACTGCGGTTCTAACGAAGCGATTGAATATATGCCGTGGGTATTAGCTATGAACTTCATGGTGTTTGAAACCCAATCCTTTATCAAAATAGACATGGTTTTATTGTACTGTACGCATTCCTTCTCCTTGAATTCTTCCAAGAACTCAACGCCATATGTGTGGTCGGACGTCGTTGGCAGCTTATATATGGTTTGCAGATGCTCCGGCCTGAAAGTCCCGATGGTGACTCTCTGCTTGTTCATGATAGTTCTGGTAGGTATGTCCACATGGTCCAATGCCCATCGAACCATATCATAATATGGAAGCAACTGCGGCCTGGATGCTACTCTGTGCATTCCGGATTGGACGACTATTTTGTACTTGGTGGTTATATCATCTTTTTCGTTGTCGTCGGAATAATCCACCAATTCTGCTTGCAGAATATCTGAAACATATGACCAATTTGGGACCGAGTTGATACTTCGGGGTGAAGTATCAGAGACATTGTCTGAGCCTTGTCCCGAAACCTCAACATTCGCCTTTGTTGCTTTTCACGGAGCCATGGTTGAAGATTGCGTTTTAGCTCTTCTGCGATAGAACTGCGTATACATAAAGAAGTCAGTTTACTCAAAGGTGATGAGCTCTGCGTGATATGAAAATGCATTTGTTATAAGGAAACACAGCTCTTATATATACTCAAAAAACTTGGTACCTTTTAGAACAAGTCTGTCAAATCACATTTGGAAATAAATTCTTTGCCATAAAAATCCGATCTTATATTCATAGATTTACCCTATTTCCTCATTAATGTCATAAATTTTGACGGTTTAAAAGTCAGTTGGCGTATGGAGAGAAAAGGCTTCCTCTTGAATCGTGCAAGCATCAAAACACGGGATATGTCTTGATTTATCTTAATTAATCCAATCTTACCAACGTTAATCAATATTTCGGTACTCGTTATATCGGGGATTCTGTTTTAACACTTTGAATTTCTAACATCCGAGACTGTGAAAATCGATTTGGTTAATAAAAGGTAATCGTGATTTGGGGCTTGATTAATTTTATAATTATTACATTCACCATATCGCGACTCAGAGCTTTGAAGATAAGTTTCTGGGAGATTTACATGTCGAGCTGCGAAACCACGAGATCGCGATAACATGGCTTCATTAAAAGGGAAGATAATCTTGGATTAAGTGATTAATTAATCATGTTATAATTGCATCGTGATTTCATGAGTCGGGGTTTAGACGGTGTAACTTTCGAAAAAGATAACGTCGAGAGAAACCTTTACCATGGTTAGCTTTTGCCTTTAATCCTTGACATGGGTTATCCAAAAAAGGACCCAGTGTTCTCGGCTATCGAGGCTATCACAATAAAATTTTGGGTTTAATCAACGCCGAGGCACGAAACCCCGATGACGCTTAATCATGGGTTAGGGAAAACTTTACCCTCGTTATTGTCTTGAGTGAAAAGTTAAAACGATTTTGCTGTTTCGTAGCTCAGGACGTGTGAATTACATGAGTTATAGTATCCGACCTGCGAGATCCCGAAGTAGAGCAAAAAGAGGAAATTTTTTTACAAAAGGTAGGACTTGTTTCGAGAGTAGAATAATCATCGCTGCTCGCATGATAAAGCTTCAAAGATCTTGATATCTTAGAGGGAAAAATGAAAACCATTTTTTAGATTTGAAGCATTAAAAATGAAATTTGTGACGGGCTAGAAAAACAGAGGTGGCTCCAACATAGGCTCCAACTAGGGATCCCGCCTTCTTGTGAGGCGGGAAGAATAGTAGACCACGTGCCAATATTGGGTAAATGGAGTCAAAAGCTCAATCAAGCGAAAAGTGTCCCGAGAAGAGGGTATCGAAGGGGGAAAAAGACTTCATTCTTTACCTTGGAAAGCTTTTACAAAATCAGATATTCTTTTTAAACATAGCTGTAGTCCCTTTAACAATTTTCCCTTTCCCGCTACTAAATTTAGGTGTGTTTTAAGACAATCGAAATAGTCCTAGGAGACCCAACAGATCTTGCGGTTATCGGCTTGCATCAAAAGAATAAGATTACATGTGTTTAATTGGGGTGTCCTGTCTGAATTTGGGATGTGGATCAGGTTTTAAAAAGTATTGGTTACCAGAGTAGAGTGATATTCATGTATAACAACCTTACAGATATCTCAGACATTGCTTCACTGCCAGCAAGCCTGTTCAGTACCCTGGTGAAGTTATCTGGCCCCTTTTTACTGAATTTCCTTTCACCACTTCGGAATATATTTATGCATTTAAATGCTAAGACGCGGGCAATCATTTCTGAATTTCCTTTCATCGTCTCTTGGACTAGGTGGGGGCAATCATTTCTGAATTTCCTTTCACCACCTGTCTTATAATTTACTTTTTAGAGTGCGAAGATGGGGGCAATCAGTTTGTCTCAGGGCTGATATCTGTGTAATATTTTGCATTATAGGTATGTCAACTTACTTTGATTACTCGGTACCAGCCTTCCCTTGACCTTCACAACATCTTCATTCTTAGGGAGAAAAAGGAAAATAACTTTTTAAGGGCATTCCATTTGAGCAAGCTTCAATCCTCCAATGCCGTTGAAAAACCACGAAAGTTAGGATCACTCTAAACGTTCCTTCACTTAGCAGGGGATTGAGTAGATGTGAAAACCCGCTTTCTTTCCACAATCTATTTTGAAACTCACGAGGTTGAAATGAAAAACTTTTATCCCTTCGTATATGAAACAGAAAGATGGTGACTTGTTAGAAGTTAAAGGTTAAACCCGAAGATAGAAAGGATGCCAGGTAGCGATTTATTGACTGAAAATATAGAGGTCTAACAATTCAAGACTGATTCTTGTAGATATTTTTGGGGATAATTTTCTTTGACTGACTGTTTTTAGATTGGGTGAATCGTTGAGATTGTCTTAATTTTTTCAGAGATTATCAAACCAAGAAACAACTCTGCTATCTATCAGTTCAGCTGATATTGCAGTTTGAATGGCGTTACCTCGGTTGTCTTCAACAATCCTTTATAACCTATCTTTTTAGAAGTTTCATCTTTACCTTTTCATTTTACTTTCTGTGCGCAATATGAAATTACTTCAGGTATCACCTGTTTATGCTGATTTATTTCCGACACTGACTTTCAGTTTACTCCTCCTGCTTGTTTTTGTATTCAGCTGGAATCCTGTAAAAGACAAATATGAATCTTATCTGAAATGTGTCGAAAGATTATGAACAAAAGAAAAGCGAAAAATCAAAAAGCAATGTTTAAATGAAAATACATATATGTACAATTTTTTTTTTTTGAATCTGGCGACTATTACGTCATGTAATGATTTAGATACCACCTGTTGACAGGGGTGTTGAGAACTTCTCTGTCTATATTTTCCAGTAGGAAAGAATTTTTTCCTTCTAGAGCTGAGACCCTGAATGGTCCATACTAGAGGTGGCTGAATTTACTATGCTTCGTGGCTTCTTCCTTTCTTGCATCCCATCTTAGCACTAAATCACCCGGGAGGAATTCCCTGTCCTTTGCCTTGCAGTCGAACAATGCTTTCATATCATCTTGGTACTTATGCATCTTTTCATCAACTTCAACTCTATGCTGTTGAACCTCAATCAACTGATTAATTCTCCTGGTTACATGATTGGGTTCTTCGTTTTGATCTTGCCATAACTTCATCACTGGTAGCGCTAGGTTTATAGGTAGAACAACATTTGTCCCATAGACCATTTGAAACGGTGAAATGCCGATAGACCTTTTAATGCTGATGCGGTTTTCCCACAATGCGTATTTTAAGTGCACATGCCAAGACCTTTTATTTTCATCCAATACTTTCTTGATTATATTTACTAGGATCTTGTTAGATGACTCGGACAATCCATTCCCCTGAGGGTAATATGCTTTGGAATGGCCAAGAACAATGTTATACTTTTGACAGAAGATGATCATAGCCATAGATTTAAAGGCCTGGGCATTGTCAGTAACTATCTTTCGGGGACAATCGAATCTTGACAAAATATTATCTTCCAAGAAATCGATTACCACCGAGTCTGTTTCCCTTTTGGTTGGAATGGCTTCTACCCACTTAGTAAAATAATTTGTAGTTGTTAAGATCCACTTATGTTGAGCACTAGAATGGGGATTAATCTCACCTATGAAGTCTAGACCCCATTGCTGAAATGGGGCTTCAGTTTTGACTGGAACTAGAGGCAGTGCCGAGAGCTTCTGTTTACCTGCGAATAGTTGACAAGGGTTGCATGCACACACTTTGGCGTTGACATTTGAAAAGAGTTTCGGCCAGTAGTACCCAGCCCTCAAGATATTGTAAGCTATAGTTCTCCATGCATGATGCCCCCCACAGACTCCCTCATGAAATTCATCTATAACCCGCTGAGTTTCCGATTTGACTGAACAGACTAACAGGAAACCGAGTGGATCTTTCCAATATAGCTGACTTTCGACGATACAATATTTAACTGCATGGATTTTTAAAGTTCTGGCTTTAGATGGTGATAGTTCATTTGGGCATTTTAGGGTTAGCAGGTATGACACTATGTCTCTGTACCAGCCCGATGATAAGAACTTCTCTCCGATCTTGTTTGGTCTTGTTTCTTCATTAAGCTCATTTAGGTCTGTGTCTTCGTCGCTTTCCTGCAGGCAATTGATATCAAGGGCTCTGAAATTTGACTCAGCTAAGAGTTTGGCTAGGCCTTGCCCTTTTATCAATTTGGTCAGTTTAACCTCCAGATTGAATTCTTGGATTTTAGCGAGCCATCGCCCTCTTCTTTCGTCACTGTCTGGTTGTACCAATATATCTTTCATAGAACTGGTAGGCACGTACGCGATTATCTTTGAATGTAGTACATAAGTTCTGAATTCCTTTAATGATTTTACCATTGCGTACGCCTATTTTTCTATTATGTCATACTTCAGTTCTACGTCTCTAAGGCTCTTGCTAAAAAACGCGATTGGTTGTTCGAATCCCTCTTCATTCTTTTGTAGGAGCACTGCGGCGATAGTATGTTCAGAGGCAAATGAGAAGATAAGAAAATCTTTCAGATAGTCTAGGCTTGCTAACACAGGTGCCTCACTTATGAATTTTTTAATATGCACGAATGATGCTCTGGCCTCGGTTGTCCAATTTACTCTGCTATCCTTCTTCAACATACCTGTGATCAATTTGACAATCTCAGCGAAATTGGGGATAAATCTTCGTAAAAAATTTATTCTTCCTACGAAAGATTGAATCTCCTTTATATTTCTGGGAATATTTATAGTATCTATTACTTCAATCCTCTTAGGATCAATCCTAATTCCATCCCTAGATACGATATGGCCCAAAATCTTACCTTCCCGCATAGTGAAATGTGATTTCTTTGGGTTCAAAGATAGACCAAACCTGCGGCATTTTTCGAAAGTCTGTTTAAGATGGATCAAGTGTTCTTCATCGGTTTTAGAGAAACCCGTCAAATCGTCGAGGTAAATGACTATGAACTTGTCCCTTTCTCCTATGAAAGCGATGTCCATAGCGCGCTGGAATATGGCCCCTGCATTCATCAAACCAAAAGGCATTTTGTCATACATAAACGTACCCCATGGTGTGGTGAAAGCAGTTTTTTCCCTGTCTTGTTCATTCATGGAAATTTGATTATAACCAGAGAACCCATCTATCATAGACATTTGGTTTGCTCCAACAACTTTTTGTAACACATGGTCCATTTTGGGTAGCGGATAATTGTCCTTGAGGGACGACTTATTTAAGTTTCGGAAATCCACACATAGTCTGATTTCCCCACTCTTTTTCCTGACTGGGACCAGGTTTTCTACCCAGTCTGAGTATCTCAGAGGTACGATTATTTTCATGACTAAAAGTTTCTTAACTTCCTTTTCGATCACCGGTAACAAAATGGGGTTAATTTGCCTAAGCTTTTGCCTAAAAAGTTTGACCCCAGGCTTCAAAGGTATCTTGTGATCAATTATGGAAGTGTCATATGTTCTTAACTCATCATAAGACCAGGTGAAAACATATTTATACTGTCTGAGTAGGTCTTTGTACTTATCTTTTACTTCGGGAGGGAGGAACTTTGATATTTTTACCACCCTGGATTCTTTTTCAGTTCCTATATCACAGTCCTCCACTTCTTCTAGTTGAGGCTGCAAAGTGGATTTCATAGGTACGTCGTTCTGGTCAAAAAGTCTTTCTAAAGGAATCAAGCCTTTCAGAATCTGGTTTCTTTTAAGGACCAGTATACAATGATCTGCAATTTTTTCTCGGAAGGTTTCAGGATCTTCCCCCTCTTGCATGATCCACATCAGGTCATTTTGATTTTCTTGGTCTGCATGAGTTTCGTAGAATTCCCCCACTGCTGCAAGAAATTTTTTAATTTGTTCATCATCCTCAAAGACCTGACAGTGTTAGATATTGTCTGGTATAGAGGGTTTGTATCTGATTTCAATGTGATACTTCAATTTGAAAGTCGTGGGAGGAGAGAATGTTGAAGCTACTTTTGCCTATGCATCAACATGTAAATTCTCTGCGCAAGGGATAAAGTGGACATTTACGATGAGAATTTTTTTTCCATGAGATCCCAAGCACAATTTCTATATGTTCTTAGTCTGGGATGCTTGGCTAGGTACTGTCGGTTTATTTGTTTGACTATTAACTCTGCATCACCATATACCTCCAAGTTACTTATTTTTAGCTTTTTGGCAGCCTCTAATCCTAAGATCAACGCTTCATATTCGCATACGTTGTTAGTGTAATCTATGTCCCACTGTAGTCGATAGCAAAAAGGAACAACGAACTTACCTCTGGGAGCCACTAAAAGCACTCCTGCACCCGCCCCCTCAGAAGATGAAGCATCGTCAAAATACATTTTCCAGACACCAGTGTTACACAGATATTTTGTCATGTAATCTGATTCTTCTCGCTCTATATCATTTTCTTCCGGACAACCATCTAAACCAGCATCAAAAGACAAGATACAATTTCCCAGATCTTGGTCCACAATGTAAATAGGGAAATTGTTTGGGTTTTGAGGGTCACTCACTGTATATGCTAATCTTGTTTCTCTGTATAATTGAGTGAACTGACCACCGAACACAGGAATTGTGGCAAATGTCATGTCCAACTGAAGAGAACCCCCCAACTTGGCTCCCCATGACCTAGATAACAACAAGCCATACTTAGGGGGAATATTTGCGATAACCACATCCATCAGGATACTCTTAACCAGGACCTACGCCAGGGTAACTACCAAATATGTTATCATCCCCATACACTTAACCATTATTGAGTCAAAAGAGTACAGATCTCCATAAGGTTTGGTGATCTGGAGACCCAACTTGTCCATAATAATCTTGGGCATAACGTTATGGGAGGCTCCGTAGTCTAACATGCAATTGTGTAGCAGTTGATCATACACATTCAGAGTGATATAAAAGGGAGCAATGGTGTCTTTGGCCCCTTCAAAATGGGGACCAAAGGTGATGTTAGGTTTGTCATCTTCCAGGTTTAAAACATACGACTGGATTTCTAGCTCAGAGACGCCCATCGCTTTGGTAATCTGCTTCCGATAAATGGGGTTTTTTGCTAATTCTACCAAAGGGATGGGTATCTTAATTTTATTTATCTCATATTCAAAACCGAAAGCTCCGCTCACCCTGTCTGTTTCTTTGGTTGAGACTTACAAATCCTTTCTCTCTGACTTATTTGTCTGGACCGCTTTATCACTCATGGTCCTGGTTGAAAACGTAACTTTATTTGCCGGTTCGGTTCCTCGTGCTTGAGTTTCAACTTTTTCCACTTCGGACTCTTGTGTTCTTACCGTTTTCATTTTGTTGTTGGGTAATAAGGTCTCTTCCGAAGGAGGCTCATAAGCTTGACCTCTTTGGAGAATTTTCTTGGGTTGAGTAGTTGAGGTGGGCTTACTCTTAGATCTTAAGTTGTACTTTGGTTGAAACTCAACCATTATCATCTCAGTTTTGGGTTGAGGTTCATAGAGATCAGTGTGATCACCTTCTTCACCCTTATTCGATGGTTGTGGCGTGTTTAGAGATTTTTCATAATCTTCTTGAGTCAAATATGGTTGAGTGCAGTCATCACCGAAGTTCATGACATCATTATCCGAATCTCCGAAGTCCTGAAAATCGTTCGCTCCTATAAATTTTTCACTCTTTAAGGGAGCCTGTATCTTTTGATCTTCATTTTTGATTTGTCTTTGTTGGTTCGGGGGGTTGGGGTTCCTCTTGAAATCCTTCTTGGGGAAAGAGTCAGATTTGGCCTGTTCGAGTTCCATTCTGGATATTTTATTTGACAGTTCTTTAATCACTCTGGCCATATCGTCCACCCTATCATCTGTGAATCTATTTGACCCTGAAGGACCTGCTTGTTCTCTAAAGCGTTTGATCTCTCGATTTCCAGTTTCTAATTTAGCTTTAAGCTTACCCGAAGCCATCATATTAGACTCTATTTCTACCACATCGTCCTGCATTTGGTTTAAGGTGGCTCCCCTTTTCTCTCGCAAAAGGAGTGCGCAATCCGGTTCGAAAGCTCCGGTGAAAGTTACTTTGGCCACGGGTTGGGACGGTTTAACCTTGACTAGGATCTTATTATACAGTTTGTTGAATCTCTGAATAAATTCCATGACTGTTTCTGAGTTCTTTTTCCTTAAAGACCCAAATTCGGTTAAATAATATAGATGGTATTTTCTCTCACCCCATTGTCTGAGGAAAGCATCTTCCAAAGCATCATAAGATAAGATAGAAGCTGCGGGTAGGCTCCGAAACCAAGTTCGGACCTGACCTTCGAAGGTTTGGACAAGGAGTCTCGAATATACGTCCTCATGCTCGATACCTATAATGTCAGTGAATTGATCGAAGAAATTAATATGTTCTGCCGCGGTTAGATCCCCTTCCCCGGTGAATTTTGGTAGATTTTTTTATGTAATTTTCGGGAAGGTCATGTAGAGGGACGGGAAAAACCAAGGGAGAATATCTGGCTGCAACTTTCGCAAAAAATCTTGGAGGGGGGGCAGGCCCTTGGCCTCCATCTCCTCCTAGAGGGGCTCCTCCCCCTCCTCCTCCTCCTTCAAACCCTCCACCTCCTCCTCCGGCAGCTGCCATCGTTATTGGTGGAAAGTTATAAAGGGGGTTTTGGAAAATTAAAAGTGACTCTTTGTTTTCTTCGCAAAGAGGGAAATCCGACGAGGAAAGATAAGGGACGCGAGGAGTCGGTTCCTCAGATTTGCAAGAGATGAAATCAGGAGATCCGACGGGTGTGGAAACCAAATGTGTAACACACTCTTCTGAATTTGGTGAGGTCGGGAAATTTAACTGAAGGAAAGATGGTATGTCAACTGCCGATGAACTTTCAAGAAGGCCCTTTCCTTTGTGTACTAAGGGGATTGTCGGATGAATCTCACTCCTAACCTCGGAGTAGCTTGGCGTTGAATCTTTAGCATCAAAGAGAGGACTGAGCGAAGTTGAGGGTTCATAAGGACTCTTAGTCTTCAGTGATGGGGTTTTAAGTTTGTAAATTGTAGCGGTTGGCTTAAGAGGGCCTCTCACCTTTAGAATCTTTTTGGGATCGGTAACGGGCATAATATGCTTACCATCTGGGTTTTGTCTGGTATTCCTTCGACCGAATGCCAGTTTATATTTGTGGAGTCACCAAGTGAAATATTAGAAAGACTTAAAAGGTGTGTACTCTTTGTTCACTATCAAAGGGTAACACTTTCAATGAAAAAAAATGTCGTTTTCCCAGGGAAAAAGATTTCATAACTTCGGTCCCCAGCAACGGTGCCAGAAAGATGTTGTTCCTGAGTCTTTACTTAAGGCTTAGAAGTACAGTGTCAAGGCATCCGAAAGTGGGTAAAAGATAAAGAAGAGATAAACGTCAACCTTCGGCAAAGGAAACTAAGGGAGATTTCTATGTTGGCTTTGTCTAGCTTCCAACTGTTCCTGGATAGTTATATATTGTTCAATGGCTTCCCATGAACATTCAAGTTCGACCCGGTTAGTAGCAGTTTTAAGAATTGTGTCGAAAAGGTTTAAGGCAATGTGCGTTTGGTACGATAGTCCGGGTTCGATATTAGGTTGTGTTGGTACAGGGACAATCATGGGGGAACAGTAAAAGTGGGAAAAACTTCAGAGTGAGGTTAAGTGCTGTCTCAATTTGGTCATATAAAAGAGAATTTATGGTTTTAGAAATAAAATAGGGATGGAAATCAAAGGCTCTTTCCCGTAACTGTATTATATTTAAATAAAAGGTGTGAGGTGGGAGAAAAACATTTGGTTGTCTATAGTGTAAGGCTCCTACCAGGGGAGAATCTCAGGAATAAATAGAAGAGAAAAATTGTAAGGAAATAACCGATGTAGCAGAGAATATATGTAGAATTTTGAAAATACAGACTGGTCTTACACCTGCTGATAGCTGGTACAGAGAAAAAACAGTAAACAATTACAGAAAACCAAAATTCATTCACTATAGTAGTGGTCGTACTAAATTATAACGAAGCACATCAATTAGGAATATGAAATGGAACGAAATATGAGATACAAGGAAACAAACTTGTAACACAGTCGTGACGGAATTGAGAATCTTCACATTTGCTTGTATTAACTCTCAAATGTAAAAAACTCTGTTACAATCGACACAAAAAGGTCCAGCCCTGTTTATTTCTTTTTGTGGTATATTTATACAATTTTACAAATAAGATAGAATCTCAATAGTCACAAAATTTCAGTTATGACAGGGAGGAGAGCAATCTCTCCATTTCTCCTTCTCTGTCTTCACTTGGTACTAGGCGTTGGTCGTCGCGCGAGCTTGGTACAGGCGACACATCTTTCAACCAGCTGAGATATTAACCGAGACGGTTCTGCTTGACAGCTGGCTTCAAAGAAGTAACATTCTCGGGCTAACTGCTGCAGCCTGTCTTCCATCTGTCCATCTATGATGTCGATGGCACATAATTGCGCGCTGGGTTTGATCATGCATTTATCTACTTGGACTATGTCCACCATAGTCATCTGAGAAATATCGGTCGAATCTCTTTCTTCTTTCTCCTTCAGATCAAGCGAGATCCTTTCTACATTCATTTGCATCAACGTCTCAACATTACCTTCGTTGTCGATGCCCAACAGATCACCGTCTATAGAATTAAAGGCCTCCTCTAAGGAATTGGTTATCTTTTGGGCTTGCTGCTTGCCTTCGGCAATGTTATTCTCCCATTCCTTTAATAGAATGTTTCCTTTGGTTTTCTCTGAAATGGTGAACCTGGGAGTGCCCGCCAAAACCCCATTGTTCGTGGCTATCACAGTCTCCGGGAAGGCAACTCGAGCCGCTCCGACATCCCTTTCTCTGGCAGATAAGTTCTCAGAAGCCTGATTGACAAACAAACAGTTGTCCCAGATCGCTTCTACCTTGGCGAGCAAACTTCGCTGTGCCGCAGAGACTCTGCTCCGAATCTCGATTGCTTGGGATTTGAACATCCCGATGTCTATCATTATGTTCTTGGCGATCTCCACCCTAGCCTGTAGCTGTTCGATCAAATCCCTTTGTTGGCTCGCTTGCATCCGACCATCCCGGACCACTGGTTGTGCTTGCTCGAGCTTGGTTTTGAGCATCTCTATCTCATTTTTTTCGGCCAATCTGGCCTGCTGTATTCCCACGCTCACCTAGTCTTTAGCAGTCTCTGTTGCTGTGGCCAGTCTGGCTTCAAGGGTCCTAATTAGGCAATTTTTTCTTTTAAGTTGGTTCTTTAAGAGCCCGATTGAGAATTGATTCGCTGAGGCATATTCTCCTAGTGTCCCTGCTATTTCAGTAGCAAATTGCTCATTTTTCTTGTCTTTTCCATCGATTATGACTTTATATTTCTTGGCAGTCGACTCTCCTTCTTGATAGAATTCCCTTTTCACTACTTCCTTTCTCTTTTTATCAAAGAAAAACTCATTCGGAGGGAGTTCTTCTACTCTTATGGGCCTCAATTCTTCATTGAATATCCATCTCGCATCGATATTTCCCTGCGTCGACTGCAAGGGGGTAACTGATGTGATGGGTTCCCCAATCTGCTTCACAAATTTTCCCAGAGTAGCGACCAGACTCTGTTTCTTTGGCGGGTCGGGAGTCTTTATTTCTTCTTCTGGACTCTGCTTCTTCGGCGGGTCTGGAGTCTTTTCTTCTGCTTCCGAACTTTTTGTTTGCTCCCCCTTGTCTTGGTGTTTTCCCTGGTCGGGAGTCACATCCTTAGAACCTTTGACATCCTTCTGTTTTGTCTCAGATGTACTCGGGCCCTCACCTTGCAACACTGCAGGAAGACAGCTATGTCGATGTTCCTGGAACTTCAGAACATCGACTCTTTCTTTGGGTGCCAAGGATTGTATCCGGGCTAGAATCTCCTCATAGGACCTAGCTCCTCGGAAAATGTCGTCCGAGGGTGAATTCTCATGCTCAAATCTCTTGAGCCCACAACTTGCCAAATGGTTTCTCACGACCCTCTGTGGATCGTGCTTCTTGTATTCGATGGAGTCCAAATTTAGGTCTTCCAGGGCTACAGCCTCGGCTTTGGCATGCCCAAAATCTAATAAAGAATAAGAATTCAAATGAACAGGAAATGACGACCATACCTTCTTCGAGTACCCTTTAAGTTCTTTTCTTACACCACCAATAACCGTTTGCCGGGCAACCTCGCGACAAGCCAACTTGTCGGGAATGAACAATGGTAGCGCATGTGGGGGAACAGAAGCCCCGAAAACTCCGAGGTATGAAAATTATGCTTCCACATACCAGTCTTCTATGCTTCTCAGATTCGTTACTATGTTGTCCAAGATCTTGGGTGGTGGGTGACCAAAAATGGCGACATGCAGGGGCACCATCACCCAGTTAAAAATTTCATACAAAAAATTTTCCGCTTTATTTTCCCATAATTTTGCATGATATACTTGTATGGGTTCATATTTGGCTGGAGTCCAACTCTAGCTCATTAATGGAAATGGTTTCATAGAACAAATTGTGTCCATAATGTACGCGGACATGAAGAATGACGACGCCTTCTCATTCTCCTTCTGCTCCTGATACTCTGTGACCTGATTGGTCAAGCTATCCGAAAGCATCTTTGCCCAGTTAAAGGAACAACCTTCGGCGACTCGAAACATTAGAGGCACCCACGCAAGGAAAAAATGTGATGTGTCCTCTTTCCCATATAACCGACATGTCATCATGGACACATATTTGTACTGCGGTTCTAACGAAGCGATTGAATATATGTTGTGGGTATCAGCTCTGAACTTCACGGTGTTTGAAACCCAATCCTTTATCAAACTGGACATGGTTTTATCATACTGTACACATTCCTTCTCCTTGAATTCTTCCAAGAACTCAGCGCCATATGTGTGGTCGGACGTCGTGGGTAGCTTATACATGGTTTGCAGATGCTCCAGCCTGAAAGTCCCGATGGTGACTCTCTGCTCTTTCATGATAGTTCTGGTAGGTATGTCCACATGGTCCAATGCCCATCGGACCATATCATAATATGGAAGCAACCGCGGCCTGGCTGCTACTCTGTGCATTCTGGATTGGATGACTATTTTGTACTTGGTGGTTATATCATCTTTTTCATTGTCATCGGAGTTGCCAGAATAATCCGCCAATTCTGCTTGCAGAATATCTGAAACATATGACCAATTTGGGACCGAGTTGATACTTCGGGGTGAAGTATCAGAGACATTGTCTGAGCCTTGTCCCGAAACCTCAACATTCGCCTTTGTTTCTTTTCGCGGAGCCATGGCTGAAGCTTGCATTTTAGCTCTTCTGCGATAGAACTGCATATACATACAGAAGTCAGTTTACTCAAAGGTGATGAGCTCTGCGTGCTATGAAAATGAATTTGTTATAATGAAACACAACTCTTATATATACTCAAAAACCTCAGTACCTTTCAGAACAAGTCTATCAAATCACATTTGGAAATAAATTCTTTGCCGTAAAAATCTGATCTTATATTCATAGATTTACCCTATTTCCTCATTAATGTCATAAATTTTGGCGGTTTAAAAGTCAGTTGGTGTATGGAGAGAAAAGGCTTCCTCGTGAATCATGCAAGCATTGAAACGCAAGATATGTCTTGATTTAGCTTAATTAATCCAATCTTATCAACGTTAATCAATATTTTGGTACTCGTTATATCGGGGATTCTGTTTTAACACTTTGAATTTCTAACATCCGAGATTGCGAAGATCGATTTGGTTAATAAAAGGTAATCGTGATTTGGGGCTTGATTAATTTTATAATTATTACATTCTCCATATCGCGACTCAGAGCTTTGAAGATAAGTTTCTGGGAGATTTACATGCCGAGCTGCGAAACTGCGAGATCGCGATAACATGACTTCATTAAAAGGGAAGATAATCTTGGATTAAGTGATTAATTAATCATGTTATAATTGCATCATGATTTCGCGAGTCGGGGTTTAGACGGTGTAACTTTCGAAAAATATAACGCCGAGTGGCAAAACGCCGAGAGAAACCTTTACCATGGTTAGCTTTTTCCTTTAATCCTTGACATGGGTTATCCAAAAAAGGACCTCGTGTTCTCGGCTATCGGGGCTATGACAATAAAATTTTGGGTTTGACGAACGCCAAGGCGTGAAACCCCGACGACGCTTAATCATGGGTTAGGGAAAACTTTACCCTCGTTATTGTCTTGAGTGAAAAGTTAAAATGATTTCGCTGTTTTGTAGCTCGGGACGTTTGAATTACATGAGTTATAGTATCCGACCTGCGAGATCCCGAAGTAGAGAAAAAAGAGGAAACAATTTTACAAAAGGTAGGACTTGTTTCGAGAGTAGAATAATCATCGCTGCTCATGTGATAAATCTTCAGATATCTTGATATCTCAAAGGGAAAAATGAAAACCATTTTTTAGATTTGAAGCATTAAAAATGAAATTCGTGATGGGCTAGAAAAACATAGGCGGTTCCAACATCTGGTAAAATGACATATTTGTGATCATTCATTGCTTCTTTTAACTGTACTAATGTAGTCTGAACTTTCTCTGATCCTTTCTCTTTCTGATCTTCTAACATGCTCTTATTCTCTTGACTCATGTTCATTTGTTCAACTTAAACAATCATCCTTGGGAAATCCTCAACCTCATGACCAACAATTTTACAATAAAGACAAATAGTACCTATACCAGGGCATTCATTAGCAAGATGTCCCAGTCTTCTGTAGTTATAACATAGGGTTAATCCTCTCTTTCTATTGTATGTTCCCCAACCTCTCCTGTACTGCACACTAGGGTCATAGTGCTGGACCTGCAATCTGCAAAAAATCTTTCTAGTTTCCTGCATCCAATTATTAGTCCAAAAATTCTTTCTATGCATAGGAATAACATATCTTTCTTCATTTCTATTATCCTTACTTAGATCAACTCTTTCTTCTTGCTCCGCCCTAGCTTTCAGACTAGGACAAAATCTATTAAACATACTTAAATTCATTCTTTCGAAACAAAATTTTCACTTATCTTACTCTTATCAAAGTACAAAGCTTTACCTTTTTCAAGATCTTACCTCAGATCATGTTTCTTTCTTAGCATAGAGCTTCACAAGTCAAGTAGAATACTGCACACAACAACAACATATTTATGCACAAAGCTTCTATTTTCTTTACTTCAGTTCCCAACAATCACAGTTTCATGTCCTGACAACAGAACCATTTGTTGCCACAGGGGAAGACCCAGGGTTCAATGCTTCAACTTTGCACCAACAAAACCCTAACTACCGACCCTTTCGGCAACACCTGTGAAGCAGGCGAAGTCTCACCCAAGGTAGAAGCAGGGGGGTTACAGGACTAAGGTGTCTGTAACCAAGACGGGACATAGATATGTGATTATAATACCTTACAAAGTACTTAGAAGATAACATGCATTAGTTTCTCAACTATATTCACATTGCAGAACAAACCCTAAGAATGGATTGGCGCAGTAACACTGACAACATACACATCACACTTAGCATTATCGGTTAGATCTAGCACATTCAACATAAATAAAGAACTAAACATTCATTTATCTATCTATCATATATAACAATCAATGCAGTAAGTAGATTCACAACATAAACATCATAGCACAAAGAAAACCATCAACACATGATATACGTGGTTCACCCTAGTGAGGGGCTACGTCCACCTACTGCTTCTTCTTCTTTATTAGGCTTCAATCTCTTACATTCTTCTACTCCTGTGCAATAAGCCACAGAGTCAAGCTTCACATCGGATAGGTGATCTGCATACTAGGCACCAGATCAACCTTCCCAAAATCAGGTCAAGGCATAGAGCCATCTCCTCTATCAAGCACATAGACTTACATACATGTTCTATTGCACAAATCAACTCAGAACTACTTGCCTCTTGCACTTAGCCAATTACATCCCCTTCTACCACTACTCATCCTTACAATCTTATTCTTATTTATACTTTTACATTTACCAAAAGGCCTAATCATGGGTAAACCCATGGGACAACATCCCATAACCCATTACAAAACCCTAAGAACCCCATGCTGGGTCCACAAAGCCCACAAAACAAGTGAGATCCACGATCTCAATTCCTCCTGGGTGCTCCATCTTCGTTCAATGTGTCGAAGTCCAAAAACGTGGTCAAACCTGACCAATGTTTCCCCAAAACTTGGTCGAGGACCAACACTGATACACAACATAGACATTTGTTTTTTAATTCTTTTTTGCCACACTTGAAGTATCCTTTGAGACAACTTAAATTCCAAATTTAGGGTGAGGGTTTGCAGGCAACCTTACAGCTAGAGGAAAACCAATACAAGCAAACAAATCCAGCTGTGGAAAAGCTAAAGAAAGATATGAAGAACTTAGCATTCCAGTTGAATCAGAACAAAGGAAAGGAGAAAAGAGAAGATGTCTGGTGTATAATGTGTAGAACAAAAGGCCATCTCAAGAATGAGTGTCCATTATTTGCGCAATATATTGGAGTGGGTATGATAAAACCTTTAGCTTCAGGAGGACCATGGTGTGAGATTTGAAAAACACATGGGCATGATCCCTATCATTTCCCCCTTATGTAGAAGTATCAGACAATACCGAAGAGCACATTTTGTAACTTTTGTAATTCAGTTGGACATGAAGACAAGGACTGCATAACCTTGGAGATGATGAAATAAATGATTGTAGATACATACAGGGTGCAAGCTGAGCATGTAACATGACAACCTATGTAGCAGGCACAATATAACAATGCGCAACAACCATAATATAATCCCGCACAACATTTTGCAGCACAACCACAATATAATGCACAACAATTTCAAGGGAAAAAATAGTATGATCCTACACAACAGTGCATAGCACCATAACAGTACAATAATGCACAACCACATTATAATCAAAGACCTCGGTATAATACACAGTGCGGAGATAATCAATACAATAGAGGATTCTTCAGAGGAGGAGGTTGTGGAAGAAGAGGCTTTGGAGGAGGTTGAGGACTAGTAGTTTTTCATAACTGTAAGAAACTAGGGCACTATGCAAGAGACTTCCCACAACCACCTGCAACATGCATGTATTTTCGCACAGCATACCATGAAACAAAAGACCACCCAACACTCTTGATAAAGATATAGGACAAGACGAACCAGACTAATAAGAACGTGCAATGGATCGGGGTGGAAAACAAAGAAGCGAATGAGAATAAAATTAACATAGTTACTAGAGGTGGATCTAAGACAGGAGAATATGCAGCCAAGAAGGATCAAGACCAATACTTGTGGGTCAGGAAGAATACAACGCCTGAGCAGAAGTTTGATGTTTTCAAAGAGAACAAGATATTCATGGAAGCTAGACAAGAGTTTCTGAAAGCAAATATTGCGTCTACTTTAGGAATAAAACTAGAATATGAGATACCAGTGTATGCCATGCCTTCATTATTTGATCAAACCAACAAAGAGCAGTCTTCAAAACAAGTAAGTAACTTAAGAAACTTTTTGGGAGCGTCTGCCAAATTGCCTAGTGACAAAAATTTCTTACAAGTACTTCAAAATTTGTTAGAAAAGTGTAATCCCAGGGAAGAAGGGGTAAAAAGAGTAAATCATGCTGCTTATAAGAGAAGAACCAACAGAGAATTCAAATTGAATGCCAACATAGGAGATTTCAATATGGGGTATATCATATTAGACTTAGAATCTGAAGTCAATGTTCTTCCAAAGAAGACTTGGGAAGCTATGGGAGAACCACAATTGGGGTATTCACCTATTCAGTTGAAATTAACAAATCAACATAGAGTGGTACCTATTGGTAGGTTGAAGGGGATTCCAGTAGATCTAGATGGTGTATGCACCATGGTTGATTTTCAAGTCATTGACATAGTGGACAATACTTTGCCATATCCAACACTATTGGGTCTGGATTGGGCTTTTGATAACCAAGCTATTATCAATTTGAAGACAAGGAAGATGATATTTGAGTTTGGATAATACAACATTATTATGGCATTGGACCTCTCAGAAGGAGGAAGGTATATGGAACGTGCGACATACAATATTATTAAAAAATATGTGAATAAGCTATACAGAACTACCGTGTGCAAAGAGGATTATATCAACCCAACTGCAGATGACATGCTTATTTGGAGGAGTATTAGTTCTTGTGCTTCAGACTTTGACACGGGACTGGAAAATTGGCAGCAATGACTACATGAATTATCTACCAGGAGGTGTGCTAGAATGACGCACGCACTGAGATGGGTTAGTATAGGGGTAAGAGAACCTCCTACTTTTTATGGTTTGAATGATTTAGAAGAATTTTTAATGAAGTTTGAGGTAGAGGTTATGGAAAATTAGAGATTACTAGCATTAGATATTTCTTTAAAAGTTACATCTACAAGATGGTGGGGTACACACAAAGAAAAGATCAATAATTGGTTTCAGTGCAAAAGGCTACTGCGCATCAGATTTGACACAGAGCAGGAGCATAGATATGAGGAGAAATATGAAGGATTTGGATAACCTCAGGAACATGTCGATAAGTGCATAGTTCAATGGATATTAGTACCACCAAAATAATCACCACACTATTTTATTCACACACTAGAAGGCATTATGAAGAAATCATACACAAATCGGGAACAACGCAGAGAAACTGCTAACTGAGAAGAGATATAATAGAATTTTGTAGTAACATTTGCCTTTGAGCATGAAAGTCCAAAAATAGATACAACGTTGAAAGTGGTAAGAGACAAGATATTTGAAGAACCATAGTTTGAAATAGTCCCAACATATTAGAAGTAGGCTAGAGAAACAATTAAACAATTGCTACACTGTTATCATGTCACAGAAGAAGAAGATCCAACAGAAGATAATCCACGCAATATATAGATCCCATAATTAGAAGGTGAAAGGGAAGTAGAAGGTCCCAAGCTAGATTCAAAATATTATGTTGAACCATTAAAGATCAAGAAGGTAAACATTGGAACTGCAGAAAACCCAAGATGGCCAGTATTGGAGATTATTTGGATAATCAAACAGTATAAAGGATCACAAATTTACTACACGAATACAATGACTTATTCAACAACATTCTCAGAGATGAAGGGGTTAGCAAGATATCTAGGAGATATGAAGATACCTTTGAAGCCATAAACAAAACCTATCAGATAGAGGCCTTATAGATTGAATCCGATATACAAAGATAAGGTGAAAACATAAATTGACAAGATGCTAGAAGCTGGTGTCATAGAACCTATAGAAGAGTCAAAATGGATCAGTCCTATGGTGGTGCAGGAAAATAAGCAAGGAGGGATTATGATTTGTGTAGATTTGAGAAAATTGAATGATGCTTTCCTACATGATCCTTTTCCTACCCCATTTATAGATGAAGTTTTGGAGAATGTAGGGGGTCAATAAGTTTATTCTTTTATAGATGGGTTTTCAGGTTATCATCAGATTAGGATCGTTCCAGAAGATAGACACAAGACTACATTTGCTACAGAGTGGGGATCATTTTAGTATACAATTATGCCATTTGGATTGAAGAATGCACAAACAATTTTTTCAAGGGTAGTAGTAGCAACTTTTAAGGACTTTATTCACAAGTTTTTGGAGTTTTACTTAGATGATTGGACAATGCTCAGTTTGTTGAAGGATCATGTTGAAGTGTTAAGGATGATGTTGGACAGGTGCAGACAATGTCATATATCATTAAATATTAAGAAATGTTTTTTCAACACACCTTTTGGGATTTTTTTAGGACATGTGTTGTGTAACTAGGGTATGCTGGTTGATCCCACTAATATTGTTGTCATAGTTAACTTACCACCACCAAAGTCAGTGCGCCAGTTGAAGATTACATTGGTCCATATAGGATATTACCAAAAGTTCATAGGGGATATGCACATATTACTATGCCAATGGATAAGTTTTTAAATAAGGACACTAAGTATCAGTGGAATGAGGAATCCCAACAAAATTTGGATATTTTGAAGGAGAAGATGGTTACTACATCGATTTTAGTATTTCCAGATAGGGCAAAAGAATTTCATGTGCATGTGGATGCACCTACAATAGCATTAGGAGCAATATTAACCCAACCTGGAGAAGGTGATATAGATCACCCTAATTTATTTTCAAGTAGAAAGTTATTAGATTCAGAACATAACTATAACACTATAGAAAGAGAAGGATTATCTATGGTGTATGCTTTGCATAAATACATACATTACTTGTTAGGAAAACATTTCAAGATGTTTATAGATCATTCTGCTCTGAGATATTTAGTCAATAAACCAATGTTGGGGGGAAGGATATGCAGATGGCTACTCTTGTTTCAAGAATTTGACTTTGAAGTTGTGGTGAAGCCTTGAATATTGAATGTAGGACCAAATCACTTATCCATGATAACTAATGGAGAAGAACCTAGTAACTTGGAAGACAAATTTCCAGATGCACAATTGTTTTCAGTATAGATAGCTGATGAGTATTTTTCTGACATTATTGAGTTTTTTAGTACAGGCTTTGCACCAAGAGAATTTACTACTGTGTAGAAGAAAAAATTGGTGGTCAGAGCTGTATATTATCAGTTGATTGCAGGTCACTTATCCAAACTTGGAGCATATAACATCTTAAGGAGATGTGTGAGGAGCAAGAAAGGACTATTATTTTGGCAGAGGTGCATGAAGGGATTGCTGGAGGACACTACGCAGGAAAAAATACCGTGCAAAAGGTATTGCACACAAGATTATGGTGGCCAACAATTCACAAGGATTCAAAGGAATACTATCAAAAGTGTGATGTTTATCAAAGAATTGGGAAACCATCCAGGAGGGATGTAATGCCATTGATACCTCAAGTAACTTTACAAATGTTTGATAAATGGGAAGTAGAATTTATAGGTCCAATTAATTCAAAATCCAGAATATCAGGAGCGAAATACATTATTACAGTGAGAGAATACTTGACTAAATGGGTTGAGGCAACACCAATAAAGGATTGCAACGAAGAGACTGCAACCCACTTTTTATTTGAACATGTAGTGACAAGGTTTGTATGTCCAAGAATATTTATGAGCGATCATGGGACTCACTTAATTAATAGTACAATTGAGGTAATGCTTGAAGAGTTTAAGATACATCACCAGAAGAGAACTCCTTATCACCCTCAATCAAATGGAACAATGGAGGCCTTCAACAAGATTTTGGAGAATGGCTTGACAAAGATCTGCAATGTGAACATAGATGATTGGGATTTGAAGTTACCATTAGTACTTTAGGATTATAGAACTACTTGGAAGAAGTTAACATGGTAGACACCCTTTAGATTGGTGTATGGACAAGAGGCAGTAGTTCCCTTAGATTATTTGACACCAAGTCTATGCATTGTATCAACTATAGATATGACAAAAAGGGGCACAACGTAGGAAAGATTGGATCAACTGATGGAATTAGAAGAGGACATAATCATGGTAGGTTTCCATCAAGAGGTATAGAAAGAAAAGGATAAAGCATGACATGATAGACATATAAAGAAGAATAAGTTTAAGGAAGGAGATCTGGTTCTCCTATATGATAATAAGTATTTGCAGCACCCAAGGAAGTTTAGAATGCATTGGCTAGGGCCATATCAGATAAATTCTGTCATAGATGGAGGTGTTGTACAACTGCAAGACTTAGTAGGAAAGGAAGTTCAAGGAATGGTGAATGGTAGACGACTGAAACTGTATAGGGACAGTTGACCTACTAACCCTCAGTAGTTGCAGCGCAACAAGTAGACTTGTATATATTGTAAATAGTAGGAGTTAAAAGAAGAAAAAGGAAGAGAATAGTAGAAAAATGAAGAAAAAAAGCCAACAAGAAGTAGTTAGAGTAATAAGTGATAGATAGATAGTTGAAAATGACAGTGCACAACAAACAAAAAATTAGTGAAAAATAATTTATAAGACTGCACGTAAGAAAATAAACACCGCGTGATGGGAGGAAGAATGGATGGAAAAGTAGAAAATAGATGAACGAAAAAGAAGGGACGCGTCAGAACATTAATGACAAAGTCCATAAAGAAGGAAAAGTTGGGCATATGAAAAAAAAATGTTCTTTTTGAATGACTGAGCTACAGAGAAAATAGAGTGCGAGCAAGTGTGAGATTGTGAAAAACCCAACTGAGATCTATAGTTGATTTTTCCTAATGACAAGAAGATGGTGCCACCAAAGTTTGGACAACCAAGCTAGTTCGCATGAAGGAATTGTAGCGATAACAGACCGCTTGAAGAAATGACTAGAGTGGTCGATGTGGATGATGTTCCCATGAAAAAGACTGAATCACTTAGTCCAACAAGGGTAGAAGAAGAAAATTCAGTGAAAAAAGAGATGGAAGTGGGTCAGAGAACATGACAACGACAATAAAAAAACCCTAACGATGGGGAAAACCCTAATTCAGAAAACTTTGGAGGAGCGACAAAGATAGAAAAATAGAGTCAGGAAGTCCTAGTCAAAGACATTACAGGTCAACAAGAAACAAAGGGCGAAGAAGAAGAATAGGTCGATGAAGAAAATGTAGGAGAAAACCAAGTTGCGGGTCGAAAAAGGAAAATACCAGAAGCTCCAAGAAAACAAATTGGAATGGAGATCATGTTACCTCATATCCCAAACACCATAGTTGTAGTTGAAGAAATACTAAGAAAAGTGGTGAAATTGAAGTATGCAGATCATGATGTAACATACACGACAAATTTTCCAGACCTTGCGCAAGAAAGCTATTTATAAATAAAGGAGGAGGCAGGACTCTAAGGAAAACCAATTTTGGAGCCCACGCAGTGGATCACATGACTATATAATTCGATCATTATGAACTTACTGGAGATACAACATTTTAGGCGTGGTAAGAACATGGGACACTGTGTGAAACAATTGCTAGTGAGAGTAGATGGAGGTATCATGTGGATGGACAGGCCAGTCCATATAGATGTATAGCTCATAGCAAAAATCATAGGGTTTCCAACCAACGAGGTAAAACCAATGGATTACTTGGAGAACAAATCCAGGGATAAGGAGATTGCAGAAGAAGCCAAAGCGTAGTTTGGGACAAACAAGGGAAACAAGGGTATAGTGATAAAGGACATCAACAACCTTGTAATGGGTTTTTCCATGAAACTTGTGGCCTGTAAAAATTTGAGGAAGTGTAGAAAGGAAGAGGCCTCGACATGAGTCATATATGTAATTGCGCAATGTGCAAAGGGTATAGTATTCAACTGGGTGCCCTATTTGCTAAACTAGTTTTTGATAAACTACATGGATGCACAAGATAATGGGACAAAATTCCATTGTCTTGGCTTTCTATATTGATAGCATTGATAGGATGGAAGGAACCCAAATTCACAACCTTTCTAGACAGAAAAGGGAAATGTTGTGCAACGTGGTATGTAACCTTATGGTAGGAAAAAGACACTAAGAACCAATAGGTGAACTGCGTAGTATTTGCAATGTTCCTAGAAGATATGCAATAGAAGACAAATAATGTATGGAGAATCTTGATCGAAGTATTCAAGGAGAAGAAAGGCATTGGCAACTTTAAGGCTTCAAGACACCACATGTGGATTTAGGCCAGAAGAGATCCAAAGAAGAAGTGGCTTGAAATGAGGTACTGCACAACACGAGAGGAAGTAGAATGGATACTAAAGGACTGTCCTATGTAGTGGAAAGTTCCATCAACACAAAATAAAGGAACAAAAAATAAGGAACAAGTAGAAGTAGGTCCATCAAAGAAGACATGTAGTCCAACATAGAATACAAGGAAGGCTACAGAGTGTAGTCAAACCTTAGGAAGTAATGCAACAATAAAGAAGACAAGGAAGAAAGACATTGTGTCGAGGGCAGAAGTGAAAAGGAGAATATGTAAAGGGAGATAACACTCAGAAGAAGGAGGTACAAGATGAACAAATAAAAAAGAAGAAAACTGAGGCACAGACCTCAACCCCAACCAAGAAGAGGATTTGAACACATGAGGGAGAAATAAGGAAGAAAATGAAGTACCACAAGACTCCCCCAGTACTCACTATCACAAAAGACGATGCATAATTGTTGGATCATGTTGTCATTGATGCCATTGGTTTGATTATTTTGGAGATTGTTGGATCATATGTCATTGATGTAAATGGTTTGATTGATTGATGTCATTGATTGATTGATGATTGATGAACAATGTATATTCATTATCCTTGATGAGAATGATAGATGTCAAAGTGGAAACCAATTGATAAGGATGGATCATTGATATGATGCATAGATGAAGATGGATCAATTAGTTGTCATTGATAGATGATGATGCATAGTTTGTTTGATGAAAAGATGACTCATTATTGTATTATCATGATTGATAAGGTGCACAAATGGATGAACTCCAAAGTGGTCCCCTTATGGTGAAATTCCTCACGAGAAGACGCTTGCAGATTGATTTATCCTAGAAGAACAATTGGAGGACCCATGCTTGTATGTGGAATAATGATATGAAGATCAATGAAGTTGTTGGTGAAACTATCCTAGATGGATAGTGCTTGTCATGCCATTTATGGTGGTATGTGGAATGTCACATAACTTCTCATTGTTTGAGAGTTATGGACTTATGAAGTTGGAGGACCCCCATATGAAGGCTTGAAGCCCCCAAGGTCAAAGAAGTCAAAGTGCTTGAAAAGAAGAAATCATTATTTAAATGATAAAGTAAAGTGATAAAATCAAGATGGATTATTTAAATAATAAAGAGAAGTGAAAAAATCAAGAAGGAATATTTAAACGATAAAGTATTGGAGAACTTTCTATTCATGGAAAGTGGTTAACCCTAAAATATGGAAAATAGGTTAAGTGACCTAGAAATGGGTTAAGTAACCTAAAAATGGGTTAAGTGACCTAGAGGATGAAAGTATAAATAAGACAACTATGGTCTCTTGTTGATCATCCTTTTTGTGGATCAATGGAGAACTTCTAGTGAGATTATCTTGTGGAGTATTGATGGAGAGCTTCTTGAGCATTATTGGTGTGGATCTCTTGAGCATGATTGAAGATCTATTCTGAGGAATAGAGCGAGAAGAGGATCTCATGGATGCATAAAAGTTTCGGTAATGTCAGAGATCTTGACGAAAAAATTCTCAAAACTTTAGAAACCCTAGTTTCTGAGGTATACGCGGGTTGTCTATGCTTAGGGTGCATATACATTAAGGTATATGCAGGCTGTCTGAAGACATGGAGCATATGGTGGATAAAATGGCGAAGACTTGTGTTTGAGCTGGTGCCAAGCTCTTGGATGATTAGGCAAGTTCCAGATCTGCATTCTATGGCCCCAGATCTATCACTAAGACACTGATATGATTACATTATTGTCTTTATGAATACTATTGTTTGATGTGATGGGAATGCTTAGGGAATTCTTGGTATGGCTTCTATGATGTGGTTCAGTTTGGTTGATATGATTGATGGAGTGATCAGTACTCTTATGATTCAGTGATGACATGATTTATATGGTATAAGAGATTCTTATACATGTTTGAGATAACATTCATATTGATCTATTGTGGAGCATGAGAAAGCTATTGGAGAGCTTGGAGATGTTGTGACTGGATGTGGGTCAGTTTGGACAGTGGAAGATAGAAGAGAAAGTGATTGAAGGTTACAGAGGATCTGAGCATGTGAAGTAAAGCAAAACCCTAGTTTCTCAGAAGCATATGCATGTTGCATTATACAGTGGCCACGTGCACATGTAGGCTATAGTGAGCCAGGACGCATACACACACACGCTGCACTATTGACAGGTCATGTACCCGTTGACATATTGATATCTATTGAGGATTGTTGCCTCATCTCAGTTGGTGCTGAGGGTGTAAGCCGAGTCTTTCATTATAGAGCTGGTTCTCTTGTAGAGTTTTACTCTATTCAGTTGTTGCTGATAAACCCCAGATTGTTGTCCATAATAAAAAGAAAAATTGTACATACATCTTGTGTTCTTTGTGTTACTTGTGGTGATGACTTATTGATGATATGTGTTGCTGATATATGTTGACATCTAACTGGTTATAAATGACAGTAATGGGGAATGAATAAATGTTGAATGTTAACTAAGGAGTTTTATGTGAAGAGGGAAGTTTTTAAAAAAGAGCCCCACACTCATTCACCCCCCCCTCTAAGTGTGGTAGGTGTGTCGAACAATTGGTATCAGAGCAGGCCTTCACTACAAGCCTTAACAAGCTTGAAGGAGATCCATAGACACACAAATGGATGATGAAGTTCCAATCCTTGATGAGAAAGACTATTCTACTTGGAGAATAGAGATGACATTATATTTGAAGACAATGGGAGCAACCATTTGGAAGGCAACCATTGGTGGATTAGTTCCATTGAAGAACAAGTCAAAGTTTGCAGCTCAAAGGGAAGGAAAGAAGAATGATGCATTGTCTCTCAAGACCATTCTTAGTGGACTCTCAAGCCATATCAAAGAGAGCATGGGACAATGCACTTCCACCAAGGATCTATGGCTAAATATAGAGGAGACATATCAAAGCAAGAAGGAGAAGGAAGATATTGAAGATCACTCCATCAAGATCATCAAAGGTAAAGAATCATCAAAAACTCTTGAATGCATTGTTTCTAAATGTGATTTTGAAAACATTTCAAGTGAAGATAAAGAATCAAGTAATGATARCACAAAGGAAKATCTTGAAGACATTTCAAATGAAGGCAAAAAATCATGTGATGGTGTTGGCAAGAAGGAAGATATTGAAGGTAAAGAATCTCCCAAGACTCTTGATTGCAATGATTCAAAGTGTGATGATGTTGAATTTTTCTCAAGTGAAGAAGATGATCTAGAAACAGTTTGTGTAAAGTTTGATGATAGTTATCCCATGGAGAGAATAAAAGAAAATCTATTAGAACTTCAAAAGGAAATTTAAGAGGGTTTATACATGTATAGGAGTGATCATTTTTATACACACTATAACTATCTTTCAGATAACACTAAGAAGTTTCTTAGGAAGAGTCAAAGGTACATCTTGAAGTTAAAGGGAATGCTCAAAGAACAAGAAGAGAGTTCTAAATTAGAAGAAAAGGAAGAAGAGATCACTAGACTAAAGAATGGAAAAGAAGATATAAATGTAGATGATGAGATTAGCAAAAGTTTTGAGACCATTGTCCATCTCAAGACTCAAATTGAAGAAGCCAAAAGAATAGAGGAACTATTGAATATTCAAATAAATGAAAAGGAAGAGTCATGTTGTAAGCTAGAAGCTGAAATTGTTGACCTTAGAAAGAAGGTAGAGAAGTCAAACAAATTCTTGAATAACTCAATAATATTCGATGAGATATTGGAAAGCCAAAGACCATCATGTGATAAATCAGGTCTTGGATACAAAGGAGAAGATACACATGTTGAAGCAAGCACCTCAAAGAAGCATGATGTAAGTCCATCAAAGAAGGAAGACAATGTTGCAAAACAACCATATACACAAGACAAAGAAGATTTCAAAAGAACAAAGAAAGGAAGACATCAAGAAGCTACTTTTGGGACACCAAAGCAAAGGTATGAAAGTATTTTTCATGGGAATTTTTATTCATGTAATGGATATGGTCACAAAGCTTTTGAATGTAGATATTATGAAAGAAGATATAATGGAATATTCTATAACACCACAAGCTGTTGGATATGTGATCAAGTAGGACATATTGCTGTTCACTGTAACTCCATGAGATGCTACAACTGTAGTGGATTTGGCCACAAATCTCAGGAGTGCTAGAGCACAAGAAGAAATTCCATGATGAGGGCTTCACATAGCATGGCTAGAAGAAGGAATGAAGTAAGAAAGGGAGACATCTTTGAAAAAATGGATGCTCAAAGCTCAAGTTCTGAGGAGAAGGGTCATCTACAGAAGTGGGTGAAGAAGACAGAGCGGCCAGAACAAAATGAAACACTGAAGGGAAGCTTAAGTAAGACATCTACTGAGGCATATGTAGGTGACAGTGGTGACAGTCATGTACATATGTTGTCTGACCTTGCATAGGTCACGTACACATGTGCTCTGTTGTGAAGCAGACCGCGTATATGTGGTGAAGCCTAAGGAAAAGGGCTATGCACAATGGTTGCATCTTGATGTGATGGTATAACTCTGTGTTGCAGGGTCTGACATTGTTTATTGCAGGTTCTGACACTGTTTGCTGTAGGTTTTCATGGTTCTAAGTTATATCACACAAGGTTATGATATAAAATAAATCTTGGGTGCATGGCACTAACCCATGAGTATGGATTGATGTTGATAAAATGCTCATCTATTGGATTATGTAAAATAATCTGTTGGGGTACATGGCTGGTACATAATTGAAGTTTCATTGATACATCTTATGATGTATTATTGGAAGCATATGGTATTGTTGGATATCATGATGCATGCATTTTGCATGTGGTTGGACTACATATTGGGACATGTAGTTGGTGAGTTGAGTTGATAATCATGTTGTACATCATTGGGAGTCATAGCTTGTTGATGCATGGTTGATATACTTGCTTGGTGCAAGTAATGATGCATGATGGTACACTCATGGATGGTATTTGTTTAGCATATTGATAGATGCACATATTGGTAGATGCACATGTTGGCATATGGTGGATACAATTTCATGGATGATATCTTTTGGCACATTGTTGATGTACATGGTTGATGTACATGGGTGTTGTGCATGGTGGGCACATTTTGGTACATGATGTACTTGGTTGATATATTGTTCATGATTCTCTATTTCATTGATGACATATCT
>ML778672.1:169442-192301 GCA_009831015.1 Picea engelmannii
CATGATGTACTTGGTTGATATATTGTTCATGATTCTCTATTTCATTGATGACATATCTTTTGTTTCATGATGTATGGTATGACACAAGTTTGATGCATGAACAGGTCCAAGGATCGTCATATGGTAGCATATTGTTCATCTTGCATAGAAGATAGGGGTAGACATACCCTTAGGGGGAGTCATTCTTATTCCCATGATTCTCGAAGTAGATATTTATCAGATGAATACCTAGAAAAGAGCCCTATATTTGAAGAAAGAGCACAGAGGCATAATTCCAGGAGGAGCGATGGTCACAGGGGGAGTATGTTTGATGTATCTTCAACATTACATCAGAGTGATATCCCTTGTTCAAACAGAGAGAGATTATTCAGAGGAATATCAAAGGCATTTAGATAGGGGGAGCAACCCCAAGGAGAATGCAAGCAGGGGGAGAAACCCCAAGAGGAGAATGGCCCTTTTCCATTGATGTCAAAGGGGGAGAGTTAATCACATTGATGTGATTGATGTTTATTGATGGGGAGAGATAGTCACATTGACTATTGATGTAGAACATGCCGTATATACATGTTGACATCAATAATTGGTAATTGGGGTTGACATCAATGCCAAAGGGGGATATTGTTGGATCATGTTGTCATTGATGCCAATGGTTTGATTATTTGGGAGATTGTTGGTCATATTTCATTGATGTAAATGGTTTGATTGATTGATGTCAAGTAATTGATTGATTGATGATTGATGAAAAATGTATATGCATTGTCCTTGATGAGAATGATAGATGTCAAAGTGGAAACTAATTGATAAAGATGGATCATTGATATGATGTATAGATGAATATGGATCAATGAGTTGTCATTGTAGATGATGATGCATAGTTTGTTTGATGAAAAGATGACTCATTATTGTCTTATCATGATTGATAAGGTGCACAAGTGGATGAACTCCAAAGTGGTCCCCTTATGGTGAAATCCCTCACGGGAAGACACTTTGCAGATTGAGTTATCCTAGAAGAATGGTTGGAGGAACCATGCTTGTATGTGGAATAATGAGATGAATATCAATGAAGTTGTTGGTGAAACTATCCTATATGGATAGTTCTTGTCATGACATTTCCGGTGGTATGTGGAATGTCACATAACTCCTCACGGTTTGAGAGTTATGGCCTTATGAAGTTGGAGGACCCCCATATGAAGGCTTGAAGCCCCCAAGGTCAAAGAAGTGAAAGTGCTTGAAAAGAACAAATCATTATTTAAATGATAAAGTAAAGTGACAAAATCAAGATGGATTATTTAAATAATAAAGAGAAGTGACAAAATCAAGAAGGAATATTTAAAGGAGAAAGTATTGGAGAACTTTCTATTCATGGAAAGTGGTTAACCCTAAAATATGGAAAATAGGTTAAGTTACCTAGAAATGGGTTAAGTAACCTAAAAATGGGTTAAGTGACCTAGAGGATGAAAGTATAAATAAGATAGCTATGGTCTCTTGTTGATCATCCTTTTTGTGGATCAATGGAGAGCTTCTAGTGAGATTATCTTGTGGAGTATTGATGGAGAGCTTCTTGAGCATTATTGGTGTGGATATCTTGAGCATGATTGAAGATCTATTTTGAGGAAGATAGTGAGAAGAGGATCTCATGGACGCATCAAAGTTTCGGCAATGTTATAGATCTCGACGACAAAATTCTTGGAACTTCAGAAACCCTAGTTTCTGAGGTATACGCAGGTTGTCTATGCTTAGGGTGCGTATACATTAAGGTATACGTGGGCTGTTTGAAGATAGGGAGCGTATGGTGGATAAAATGGTGAAGACTTGTGTTTGAGCTGGTGCCAAGCTCTTGGATGATTAGGCAGGTTCCAGATTTGCATTCTATGGCCTTAGATATATCACTAAGACACTGGTATGATTACATTATTGTCTTTATGAATACTATTGTTTGATGTGATGGGAATTCTTAGGGAATTATTGGTATGGCTTCTATGATGTGGTTCAGTTTGGTTGATTTGGTTAATGGAGTGATCAATACTCTTGTGATTTAGTGATGACATGATTTCTATGGTATACTAGATGCTTATACATGTTTGAGATAACATTCATATTGATCTATTGTGGAGCATGAGAAAGCTATTGGAGAGCTTGGAGATGTTTTGACTAGATGTGGGTCAGTTTGGACAGTGGAAGACAAAATATAGAGTGATTGCAGGTTACAGAGGATCTGAGCATGTGAAGCAAAGAAAAACCCTAGTTGCTCAGAAGCATACACATGTTGCATTATACACTGGCCACGTGCACACGTGGGTTGTAGTGAGCCAGGACGCGTACACACACGGGCTGCACTACTGACAAGTCATGTACCTATTAACAGATTGATATCTATTGAGGATTGTTGCCTCATCTCAGTTGGTGCCGAGGGTGTAAGTTGAGTCTTGCATTGTAGAGCTGGTGCTCTTATAGAGTTGTACTCTATTTAGTTGTTGCTGATAAACCCCAGATTGTTGTCCATAATAAAAAGAAAAACTGTACATACATCTTGTGTTCTTTGTGTTACTTGTGGTGATGACTTATTGATGATATGTGTTGCTGATATATGCTACTGATATATGTTCACATCTAACTGGTTATAAATGATGACAATGGGTAATGAATAAATGTTGAATGTTAACTAAGGAGTTTTATGTGAAGAGGGAAGTTTTTCAAAAAGAGCCCCACACTCATTCACGCCCCCCTCTAAGTGTGGTAGGTGTCTCCAACAATAATTCGTTGCAGAAAAAGTCCAAGATAGAGGAGAGAATGTAGTACTTACAAAAAAGGTACAAAGAGAGGAAATTATGGAGAAGTTAGTAGAAGTAAATGACATCCTATATAGGTTGCATATAAGTACAATGCATCATCCTACAACGCAACAGAAATAAAAATCACAGGAAGCACCAGTCGAGAAAGAACAAGAAGAGACAATACATACAATAGTAAAGAGAAATAACAATTTTAAGGTCATGCAGGAGATGTTGTACGTAGACAAGAACACAACACAAAAACCGGTGAAATACATAGAACATCTCGATTTGGTGCTAACACACATACCCATAAAGGCATTATATGGGTTACAGGCGAGTGTCATGCAGGAATTCCAATCTAGAGCTAGAGCGGATGCCACCAACCTAGAGATCAACAGGGAGGTTAAGGAGATACTATAGGTTACTTGTGAGAAAATCACATCGGAGAAGGAAGAGGAGAAGCAACATGTAGATAAACTAGAGAAGAAACTTGTAGAAGTTTACAATAACATACTAGATTGCACGCAAGAACTACAAGTCACAACAGAAGAAAATATACAAAATATTGCATAGACAATGGAGAGATATAAGCATGAGATAACAAAATTAATAGAAAATCAGACTCCAACCACACTCCTAGAAGTAATGGAATTGACAGAGCAGGAGGCTACTGCGCACGTAGATAACATAGCACAAAAAGCAAAATAAGTTGTAGAATTGTATGATAGGACTGCACACATTCAAACCAACCTGGAATAAGATGAGAGGATCCATCAGTTGAAGAAGAGAGAAGAGAAGTTAAAAATTGTATTTCAGGATTTGATGCATCGAAAGAAGACAATGACAATATCTTTGATATTGAGGGCCACGCAGGAGATGAAAAACCTACAGGTAGAGGTAAAGGTTGCACAAGAAGAGAAACAAGCATGACAAGCTTAGTTGGATCCCTTACAAGACCAAGTAGTACAAATGATAACATCACTGGAAATGGAGAAATCCAGCATGGAACAGGCACATGCAAAAAGCAGGGAAGTGATGAAAGAGCACATGATAACATCTGATGTGGAGATACTGGTAAGAAAGAGTCTGCAGGAAAAAGAGAAAGCGACAAAGTTTGCACATAAGTTTCATGTACTAGAGATAGCATTGCAAAAAGTGAACTAAGTTTGCATGGCTCGGGATGAGCTACAAGTTAGTGTTGGGGGCCTGTTGGAGCAGGAATTTTGGGGTGTATGTGCAACAAGCAAGGAAAAGAAGGAAGATCAACGTGACAAAGGGAAAAGGAAGCAACACACGATAGGATTTGCGGAAATCCAGTGCATATGTGGACAAACCTAGCCATGTTAGGGTTATGGTTTTGGAGTCATATTGTAAGGGTTTTAACCCATTTTGTAGTATAAATAGAATATGTATAAGGTAGAATGAGTGTTGGACGTATGGGCTGACACAGGTTCTACCTTAGTTCCCCAACAAAACCCTTTTCAACATCGGCCCTTCTGGAAGACCAGAAGGCTACACCACACACAAAGTGCACAATACAGTCTCACCTGAGATGGTTTATGGGTGACTGTATGACGCAAGTGTCTGTAGTCATGGAAGGGATTGGGGTTTTTCTTCTTACTTCTATTTCTACTTAACCATGAATTCTATTACAATATTCATTAGATCCATTCATTCATTCATTCATTCATAACATTCATTCTGCATATCTATTCTAGTGCACATTGTAAGTAAAACCATTCATTCATCTATCTAACCATTCAATCATAACTACAGAAATAGTAAATACATTCAAACACATTGCACGCATAGTTTTACTGTGGTTCACCCCCTTGGGGTTATGTCCACAAAGATCTTCTGCTTCTTTTCTTATTCATCAAAAGGCATTGTGTGCATTACATCATAATAGAGAGTAGTGAGGTAGACCAGTGTCACACCAAGCTCCACAAATTGTGACTCGACCCTCATATGCATCTCCAGATTTACTCCATATGATCTCCACAACTCTCAAAACAGACTTCAACTCCAAAAAGTTTTTTCAAGTATGCAAAAATTCACACAAAGATCTCACAAATAATAGATGGGATACATAGATAGATGCCTCATTCTACCTTATAACTCTTCTATTTATATTACAAAAATGGTTTAAACCCTTACAATATGACTCCCAAACCCTAACCATAACATGGTTAGGTTTGTCCACATTTGTGCTAGATTTCTACAAATCCTACCACACACACAACTTTTCCTCAAAATATGGTGCACTCTCTGGTCCAATCTGCCTCATTTGCTGCGTTTTTCTCCCAAAAATGTCTGCTCCAATAGTCCCCCAACACTAACACATGGATCATTCTTAGCCACTCAGCCTTAGTTCACTTCTGCAACACTAGATCCAATGCATTAAACTTCTTTTCCAACTCTGTCATTTTCTCCTTAGCCTATGTGCTATTTCCTGCCAGTATTTCTAAAACCTATGCTGTCACAAGCTCTTTCATCACTTCCTTGATTTCTACATGAACCCGTTCCAAGCTAGCTTTCTATGTTTGCAGTTCCTCTATCATCCTTTTGGCCTCTTGCTGAAATGGCTCCAACTGAGCCCGCCTTGCTTGTTTATCCTCTTGTGCAGTCTTTACCTCTGCCTGCAAACTTTTTATCTCTTACACAACCTTCAATATCACAGATATGTCCATGGTATTCTGCCTCTTCTTCAAGTACTGAACTACAACGTTCAACTTTTCCTCTCTCTGCTCCACCTGCCAGATCTTCTCATCCTCTTGTAGGATGGTCCAAATATATGCAGTTCTATCATATAACTCTGCGACTTATTTTAACTCCTATGCTATGCTATCTACATGTGAATTATTCTCCTACTCTCTGTTCCCGTACTTCTGGAGGTGTGATTGGAGTTATTTTTTCTGTTAAGTCCGCTATCTCTTGTTTATACTTCTCCATTGTTTGGGCAATCTTATGTATCTTCTCTTCTGTTGTTACCGCCTATGCCTTTGTGTAGTCTGGCATGCTATTGTATTCTTTTGTGAGTTTCTTCTCCATGTGATCTGCGTGCTGCTTCTCCTCCTCTTTATCCAACGTTATCTATTCACAAGTCACCTGCAAAATCTCCCTAACTTCTCAGTCGAGCACTAGGTTGGTGGCATCCACCCTAGCTCTAGACTGAACCTCCTACATCATGCTTGTTTGTAACCCTTATATTTCCTTCATGGGTATGTTTTCTAGAACCAACTGTAGTTTTTCTATGTCCTTCACTGGTTTTTGCGCTGTGTTCTCATCTATTTCCAACATTCCTTGTGTGACCTTGAACCTGTCACTACTCATTATGACTATCTGAACTGTCTCTCCTTGTCCTCTTTTTGTTGGTGCCTCCCATACTTTTTCTTTCTACTGCACTGTAGGATGATGTGTTGTATTTAGTTGTAGGCTCTATACAATGTCATGAACTTTTGCTAGATTTTCCATATTCTCCTCTCGCACTAGTAAATTAGGTTCATTTTTCGACGACTCTTTCGACGCTCTTGCGACATTATGTCATGGATATTGTGACAAATATTGGGTATCCCAAACGTCGCTTCACGTTCCATGGTAAGTGAGACGAACCTAAAACAATGTCATAAGAGCGACGAAACTAGGAAGTTGTCACACAAGTGAGCAAGAAGAGATACCACTGCATGAGCAGAAAATAAGGGGTATTGTCGCTAGAGCGACAAAGGAGGGAAATCATCGAAAGTGCGTCAAGGAAGGGAAATCATTGCAAGAGAGACTACTAATGAAAATCATCATAAGAGAGAAAAGGTAGGGAGATCGTCGCACAAGTGACAAGCTAGGGAGGTCGTCGTAATAGAGAAAGGTTAGGGAGGTCGTTGCAAGAGCGACAAGGTAGGGAGCTCATCGCAAGAGCAACAAGGTAGGGAGATTGTCGCACGAGCAACAAGGTAGGGTGATCGTCGCAAGAGAAACAAGGTAGGGATATTGTCGCACAAGCGGAAAGTTAGTGAGATCGTCACAAGAGTGACAAGATGAAGAATCTCGCGACAAATCAACTATCAAAGGGATTGTCGCAATAGTGACAACTGTAAGGAATCTTGCGACGAAATTGCTATACAATCGACAATAATTTTTTGTTGATTGTATAGCAATTTCGTTGCAATATTCCTTGAAGTCGTCGCTCTTGCGACGACCTATATTTATTTAAAAAATAAAATAAAATTTGATTCCCTTATTCACAGTATGTTGATCATTGTTTTATTCAGAGTACGTTGAGCCAATTATAAAAGGATTTTTGAGCAAAAACAATTGCTAAACATGTATAACATTCATTAATAAAAATTCACTAATAAAACACAAGTACAATATTGAACTACAATATACCCTAAGAAATACTAAACTATATACAATGAAACAAACTAACAACCAAGCATTTAAAAATAGTGGTGTTTTTAAGCACAAGGAGGGAAATGTTCTCTAATTTACAATGGTGCAATTAGTCATTTTTTTGTACTTATGATACTAGCGCACAATTTCCTGCTCTATTTTCACCTTTTAGATTTTTTAACCTATGTTTTGATATGAATCTGAACAACGATTTGATATTTCAAATCTAATATGAAAGACACCAATGAAAATTATATCATCTAGGAATCCGAATTTTACGCAACTTGTGTACTAAAGTGGATGAATGATGAAACAATAGTCCGAAAAGTCAAAGATATTATTTTCTGATGTTAGTTTCCTTTCCTGTTTCCTGAGACTTCCCCATTTCCTAGAGTTTCCCACATTTTTTGTTGTTTTCTGTAAGATGTCTAGCCCATGTTTCCTCCTTTGGGTGGGTTCCATTTACAATTTAAGGACACTGACAGTTGCAGATAAATAATAAAACGATATTTTCCACCATAAATGCAAATTTTAAATTTATATACGACAGGGAAAATGGAGAACAAAGGCACAATATTCTATTTAACTATCTAGATTATGAATCAATAGTTGCACACAAAGAAAAAACAAGCCTTTTTCTAGAACTCATCACTCTTGTCAATGACAGGTCAGGAATATTTTTGCACATGAAAAGTCTTTTAAGGAGACAAGGAGGTTTAAATTCAAATGAAAAGGATTATGCACTTTGCTTTCATGATCAAATCTGTTATCTAATATTATCAAGGGGTTATCCATCGATACTTTTACCTGCTAATCCTCAGAGGTTGTCATTCATGCCTAAAAACTTCAAAATCCAACTAAATTTAAGATGTCTAAAACTTAACAACCTTGAATGTTTCCTCCTTCGAGTGGGTTCCATTTACAATTCAAGGACAATTAACACTCGTATATTAAAAATATAATTTCCACCAAAATGCAAATTTTAAGTTTAAATCTGTCTGGGGAGACGAAGAACAAAGGCCCAATATTCTATTTAATTTTTAACTGTCCAGATGATGAATCGACAATTTCTCACAAATCAAATGCAAGCCTTTTCTAGAACTCATCACTTTTGTAGATGACAGGTTGGGAATCTTTTGGCACATTCAAAGTATTTTAACGAGGTTTAAATTCAAATAAAAAGAGTTATGCACTTTGCTTTCAATGATAAAATATGTCATCTAATATTATAAAAGGGTTATCCATCAGTACTTTTACCTACTAATCCTTAGAGGTTGGCATTGAAATATGCCAAAAATATTCAGAATCCAAATAAATTTAAGATGTCTAAAACTTAAAATCCCTGAATGTAAAATGTCCATTGATCAAAAGAAAAGAAAAAAGAACCCATAATAATAAGAGCATAGGCTTAATGAACTTGCGTTATAAGTGCCTGACGTCGAGATGGTTCAAGGTAAAAGACAAAGTCCAAATCCAGATCCTTGAGAGTTGTTGTTTCTTCAATTTCAATTTTGTCTGTTGAGCGATCTTGAGATGAATCTTTTCGATCAAAGCGTCTATGTATGTGAATATATGAGCACAACATATTACCCATAACTATAAAATAGACCTGTTCAATTTCCCATTTCAATTTATTAGAGATGATATTTCAACTTTACAAGGACTTGAAAAAACAGTTTTGCATTGGGTAATACTGTAATACACGGTCTTAGAGACAACTACTGGAACGAGAACATTTTTAAATACTATAGACCTTGGAAACAAATCTTTTTCATAGAATTTGCAAAGATCTATATATAGTTAAACCTCAAATATTGAAATGTTATCCTCGAAAATAAGGACAATCATATGACATTGCATGTAGAACAAGAAACCTAATAAAGTACCTTATACCCTCCAACTGGATTGACAACATGTAGGCCAAAAAATTTAGTAATCAGAGTGATTTCATAGGTACGAACATGATTATAATAATTTGGTAGCATTCGAAGAAGTACTTGTAAAATGGTTGCATGAGCATGTCAGATAAGATAAGATAATTTTATTTATGTCCAACAAATGACCACAATAGTAGGTCAAAGGGACTAAAAGAGTGCCACCATTGTAATACATAGTGGGAATTCCATAGCAGCTCCTAGATCTAAGATAACAACAATAAGTAAAGAGATAACCCACTTTACCAAATTATGCAATGTTTAATAAAGTATGGATGTGTGATAATAAAATGCAGAAAATTATTCAATGACCAGAAGATAAAAAGGATATTAGCAACTAGATTTTTTTGTAACTAGATATTAGCAACTAGAATGGTTTGTGAGTCTTGTTTTTGGCTTGGATCATGCCTTGTCCATTGCTCGGACTCAGTGATGGGAGAAACCAAGAACACTGCCAATGGAATACGTTGAGGAGGAGATTCAGGAGGAACCCATCCAGGTTCCTCCAAAATCCCTTCTCTTCATAGTGTCGAATGATTGGCAGCCCCCCAACCATAATCTAGCAAGCACAAGAGCCCTAACTTCCATGGGAGGGGCCACATGTATAATTGAGGAGAAATTCCCAGAGGAATTCCTCCATATGGACTTTGCAGCCTCAATTCAGAACACAGACAGCCAAGTCGGGACAATGGCGGAGGAGGTCAAGGTGGTGGAGGCTATGGACACCTTGGGCGCGGAGGCGGAGGGCCACCTAGTCTTGGCTCCTCCACCACTTACAGATCTCCTTGATTTATTCCATGCTCCACCACCTTTCTTCCATCTGGAGCAGCTCAAGCTCATATTCGAGATAAGGAACTAGATGGCTGACTAGATACACCAGGACACCCTCATGCACCAGTGAATTAACATCCTCTATGATGCCTTCTCGAATGCATCTGTAGCTCAGCGTTGCCTGACCTGTGCAATTCATTTCATTCTCCATCCCAGGGACAACCCCTTCAGCAACACTCCGAACGACATACCCCCAGGTGCTAATGGGTATTTTATTTGCTATGGTCACCTCACACACTCTCAACTCAACTCTTTGTACTGCGATGATGCAGTTTTACAGTTCTGTCATCTTTTTTCAGTTGGTAGTTTTTCTTAGATGCATAGAATAGTTTAGTAAGAACTCGATCCACCACCTTCTTTGGTTTCTGTTTGGCAGGGTTAGATGCATAGAACAATTCAGTAAGAACTCAATCTGCCACCTGCTGACATCACAGTCTGCCACCTGTTCCGATCTCCACTAATTTGGTGGAACAGTTGGGAGACTATTGACATGTGGCATTTCTGTACTCTAAAATCTCAGTAATAGGAAACTCCTTTTTTTATTTACAAAAAAAAAAACTACCACTAATGCAAAAACTTCCATGTTGATCTTGACAAGTGATTTTATGGCTATGGAGATTCAAAAATAACAAATAGGACTAATGACACTTTATAATTGGTTCATAGTGAAATTCCTTACAACATAATTACTATAAAAATAATGAAACCACTAAAATACAATTATCATTTTTCACTTGCATACATCACACAAAGAACTTTTACACATTAAAAAATGATTACAAAACTCACAGACATTATACACAAAATTCTTTCAAATATATCCAATAAACTGATTACACACAATTTCTAGTTCTGATAATACGATGTATACACAAAATTATTGCAATGTATTCAATAGAGTGATTACACACAATTTCTAAAATCTACAGTTGTGATAATGAACTATGTTTGTGATTGTTTCTCGTAACCAAATCTCCATTTTTTTGTTGAAAGAAATAGGGTAGTTGGATACAATACACCCATTGAATCATCACTAGTGAATAATCCTATTTGATGTTATAAGCCTTACGATAAGTCTTTAATCCATTTTTTCCCTTTAACGGTTAAAACTTTGGAAGGATGCCATAAATTCTAGGTTGGTTTTGCATAGTAGGAGGAATGGGGAATCACCGGTACTTTTTTAGATAAAGGTTCCATTAGAGTATAGCGAAAATAATTCCTAGGACAATTTGCAAATTGATGCTTATGAAGGAAGTGCAATAATAAAATTAACAATTAATTGGGAAGATTGGCCCCTTGTACCATTCAATAGAAAGCTAATAACCATTATTGGCCCCTTGGCCCCTTGTGAAACCAATGAATTTTTAACTCCTTGGATCAATGATTATTGTTGACATTTGGGTTTATATAGAGAGTCTAATATTAGGTAGAATCTTAAAAGAGATGGGTGTTGTAAATCATTTGGTTCATGTGCAATTGGAGGAAGAAAAACTGAAGTAGTGAAGAAGGTAGGTGGGAGGAAGCTTACAATGTTTTGGACGAGATGGTGTCCAAGGGCTACAATCCTAATGTTGTAACATTTACTACATTAATGGATGGTCTTTAAGAATTAATAAACATTGAGGAGGCCAATAGGGTTCTTGATAAGGTGGTTAAGCATGAATATTCTTCATACTTTGTCACTGAACAACATTATTATTCATGCTCTTCATAATGCAAGGAAGTTACTATAAGAATTTCAACTTTTGATGAGATATCAAAGAAAATTTGTACTCTTGATGTGACCCAACAAACATATATTTATTTAAAAAAAATAAAATAATTGAGATAGTTTGTGCTCCTTCTAAAGGAAATAGCTTAAGGGTTGATCATTCAATAAAAGGTTACATCTCTTACTCTAATATCATCTTTGATGTCTTATGCGGGTGCAAGAATTTTATGGATGTGTTGTTGTGTCTTTGTTGAGCATTTCATATGGTTGTTATATATATATAACAACCATCACACTTGTTGTTTGGTGGTTTTGTCACATCTTCTTTATCAATTTTCAAGTTCTATTTGTTGCCTAGACTCCATAACCCAAGAACAAGGAACCAAGTCTTGCTTGGATTCCCATGTTATATCTTAAAATACAAAGATATTACCATTCTTAAAAGACAAAGAGATATAAGTTTGGAACTCTTGAAACCCACAAACAAACAAGCATGTAAAATTTAAATCCAAACTTGAACAATTCAATCTCTTAAATTTCACGTTTACCAATGCCTTCAAATCGTTAGGATGATATCCATTGAGCCACAAATTGATACATAAATTGTATGCCAAGGCCAATAGAACCAATAGAACCAAGGAGTATTGAATCAATATATACCAAGTCTAAGAGAAGCTGAAATTATCATTAAGTGTTTAACAAAATTACATTCACAGATATATACAAGCCATAGAAATATCCTTGTGTATATTATCATATGAAAAAGTACCCATAATGTCAATGCATTATATGCATCATTACATGTTCAACTATATAACGTACATCTAACTATCTTATAAAATTATTACACATCATCAATTTCTTTTAGTCTTCTTTTGTGTTTTCCAGGTCTTAAGTAATTCATCCATCTCCATGTCTTCGTTTAATGGGTGCTCTTCAACAGCCGATGTTGTTTCAATCCTTTCACACCAAGTACGTCTGGTCTCATACCCACGACGTAGATGCTGCTGTGAGGGGCCATCACCTACAAAAACAAAAAATATTAAATTTATATGACCAATTTTTAAATATCATTTAGGTAGTTCATTAATATTAAAAAAAAACTTTGCAATGTAATTATTTACCTGGTCCTCTAGTAGACACCGTTGGAATGGATACCCTATTCACCTAATCTTCAGGTCGAGGAGGATCAACTATGACATTATCTTCCATTGAAATGTTAAAATTTATAAGTACAAAATTATTAAGTATATGATTAATATAAAACCATTTTACTGTCGTGGGTCTCAGTCACAGGAACATCTTGGGGCTGCACCCCATTGGGATGGGGCTACTAGGGAGCACCATGATCTTCTGGCCGCGTTACACTATCAACGCTCTGTTGTCCAATACTAATGGTTTTGTTCATAGTGCTGCTCCTCTGATTAAAACAAAGTAAGACATTAAATTATGGACGATATCAAACATTTAAATATTTTATAAGTAATGAAAGGTTAATGTGGACTGATTTTTATTTAACTTATCCCACAAACTGGATCTTGGGGTCCACCCCATGATTTTGCTATGATCAAACATAGATTTATAACCGTACTTGTAACCAAGTTGGAGGTCTTCCTTCGTGGTTTAGTTTCGAAGTTGACGCCCTGCATTGCATAAGGGTATGATTTTTTAATGTTTTTGGCTGCAATTACCTGAAAGTTTTAAGGCGATACAAATAATATTCTTAAGATGTTTGGGTACTTATGATTCGTGACTGTAACCTCGAGTAGCCACCCTATCCTAGCTTGTGTTGGCCATGTTTGAAAATCCTTGCTTTTGTTTCCTTCGAAGTGTCAGACAACCTATCATCAAAATTTTCAAGTATGTTATATACAACCACACTTTTATTTAGATCTAAAGAAAATTAAATCTAGTATTGAAATCAAAATATTGTAATTAACCTTGGTGTACCAATTATTTTTTCTCTTGATTTTTTCAAAATATTTTCTTTTTCATCATCAATGATCGCCTTCCACTCCCTCTCTGGAATTGAGGGAGGACGCTCATACCTAGGATTTCCTGCCAAGCTTCGTCTATAAACATCCCACATATATTTTAAATATTCTCCCCCTGCAGAGGTGACCACTTTTTTATTGAACGTGTCTACTCCAAAGAGGCCTTCAAGATAATCCATAAGTTCCTTTTTGAGGTTGGAATTCTGGCAATTCCACCTCATGCGTAAGGTTTCCCCAAAAACCAATAAGTTCTTGCTCTGTACGTGCCTATAAAAATGGTCGTTTTCGACACACAAAAAGATATGATCATTAATTTAAAATTAATAATTTAGATAATTTGTGTATGAGATGGACAACATGAAACGATTAAAATATGAAAAAATACCTGGGAGTCTTATTTGTTTTAATGGAAGTCCATTATCGTCAACCAAAAATGTGCACAGAAGGGTCCCCGTGCTTGTCACACGTTTAGCTCCAAGAAATGAAACCATGTCAACCACATCATCAGCCTCATCTCTGTCACCATCTTTAGACTCTGATGGATGTGTGGATGTTTGGTAGTGCATGTCATGGATCCTATCTAAATTAGGTGCGGAAGATGGAGAAGTAAATAGTACTCTAGGAACTGTATGACCGCCCACATCAGGATTCTGTGGCATTTCTGCAGCGCCACTACTACCAACACCGGGTTGAACAGTCTCCAAAAATCTCTTTATAAAAAAGAAAATGTTTTTTCGTTAGATAATATAAAAGTTAAAGAACAAAGTTTCATAATTGAACATATGAGTACATTAGAAACAAATAGTTTAAATTATGGTTATTACCTTATATGTGTTAAGTTGTGACACAATGAGATTGATCTTTTCTAGGACGTCGGGAGTTTGATCAGGATGATCTAATAAGCTAGCAAGTTCTTTGTTTGCTTTAATGATATTTTTTTTTATTAATACCATCGGATCAGGGGATGAATACAACCCCTCCTCATTGATGGAATCATGATCAACATGGCCTGTCGACTACATATAATTTCAACAAAAGCAATGTTATTTCAGTAAAATTATATAAGCAAACAATAAAATTCACGTAAAATGAAAGTGGAAATTGATAATCATTTACATGTTCTGCGGTTGACCCTTTTCCACGATCATCTTTCCACATTATAATATAATTAGAACCCCCAAATATTTAAAAAATTGTTAACGATAACAAAAAAACTGATTTCCACCCAAATAAAATCAACCTCAACGATCAAGCTCCCACATTATTATAAAATTGGGACCGTGAAATATTTAAAACAATGTTAAAGATAAAAAAAAATATAATGCAATAAGTAAAGGTTTCTTAAAGAGGTGTTGCATAAGTACCCACACACTATTAGTTGATGTTTCTATTTGATTCAAATGGTAATCCACTAATAACTCTTCCCCGAGAGCTATCTTTTTTATTGCACACAGGACTACCCAATTCTCTTCGTGTCCCTCATATATGCAATTCAATTGCCTGTTTGTTGTCCCGGGTCGTGTGTTTTTTATAAACCCTACGATATTTCTAGAAGCTTTAGGCCTTCCATCAATATAGATAGTCACTCCCTTATTTTTATCCTTGTTTATTAGTTGTATATAATTTGCAGCGAGTGCATATCTCCGCATACTTCGCATGTACCGGACCAACCACATCCAATCGTTATAATTGTAACATGGTCTGACATAGTCCATCAATTCAATTAATGTATTGTATTTTACAGTTATTCCATCCATGGAAAATATCCCCAGGCCATGCTATTGTAGGTGAATCCCCTTGTGGACAAGTGGATTCCCTCTTGGTCTATATAATCCTAAGGCCAAGATAGAAAAGTGCTTAACATGGACACTGAATTCCTTTTATATCCAATCAAGTTAATAAATGAAAGAGAAGGAGAAATATATGTACCTTATTAGTGATGTTTGTCCCTGCAAAGTCCAGGCTGAGCTTTGATATTGAGCTCCCTGATAGGGCCTGCAAAACAAACAAAGATACAATGGACTTTCTACTCTACTGAGATTATCTCAATCATAGATCCATCTACTGTAGACAAACTCATATGGAACAAGCACAAGTTTGAAAGAAACAGGCCAAGCATTGATTATTAATGAGAACAAGTAAAAGTCCTTACAATCTTTTGAATGAAGGTGCAACAACTTCTTCCAGTTCTCCTTGTCCAACCCCTTTGCTCAAGTAATCTCCACTGATTGATTTGATGGAATCTCACTCATGAGATCATAAGTTTGATGTAATTCCCAATCTCCATTGTACCTTTCACCATGAGAAGGTCTCTTTATATAAACTTGGAGTGGTCCAACCACTTGAGAGATCTTTGGGATGAGTTGAGGATCCCTCTCCTTCAGTTGAGGATCTCCCCTAAGATCATGCCTTGACCATCTATTCAAATCCAACTACCTTCAGGAATTGAGGGATTCTTCCCTTATTTGCCTCAACAAACCTAGAATTTGCTAAAAAAAGGGTAGCGTTCCCCAAAAAGGGTGCACAGGGCACTCAAGCACTCCCCCAAAGAGGCTCAGGGAGTGCCAGCACTCCCTGACAGTGGGTAGGGGAACTCTCCTCTCCAAAATTCATTTTTGAGTGGTTTTTCCAATGGAAAAAGGCTTGTACTTGCTGTCAAGTGATTTCTCTTCTTCCAAACTAACCTTTGAGGTGTCTTAAGTGTCTTTATGATGTTGTTAGAGGCACAACATATGCAAGATGAAAGTATGATGTTTGTGACACTTGCAACACTTGTGGTCAAGATGCAACACTTGCAGACAATATGTGACACTTACAACTCTCGTAATGATGAAACTTGTGACACTATAAGAGTGAGTAGTTTTGAGGTGTAACAGATTGCCCCTTAAAGTACAAAGTTAGAAGATGATGATGACTAAAGTACTTTATAGAATTTTTCGAACAAGGGTATGGACGCAGAGAAACCAGAAAAAGCTGCCCACAACCATCAAACAAATATTATGACATGTTTCAAACCCAAGGTAGACATACCTATGCTTGAGTGATAAAGAATTTTTAGGTATGGCCGCCATAAAATACACAGGGGCTCCATAATTATATTGACAAAATGGTATAGCCACTGCAGATACAATGTGGATCTATACTCCTATGAACTAAACTAATCGTAGCCATGAAGAATACACAGTGGATCTACGAGATGACAAGACATAGCCACGACCAATACAAAGTGGATCTATGTAACATTATATGTGTCATAGTTCAAAAGAACTCCTTCGCAACCTGGGCAAAGTATACATAAGAGTGAAAACTCAACCCAGGGTCTTCTTATCGATCCCAATGTAGTACGAATCTAACCATGTGAATAGATGTCCTGATGTCGAACATGGTAGAAACCACTTGATTATCGGTCAATGATGTAAACCGTTAACAAGCGTGAGGGAGATCACCATTAATGTCAATGATTCCCAAGGTACTCTAGTACATTCCAATGAATGTGAATGAATGAGATGAAGTCGAACATCTGTGGAATCATCCGATCAGGGTCAATGATTTAAACCCACCGTCGAACACGAGGAGGCCTGCCATTGAGACATGCAGGTCCCAAGGTACTAACTGGTTTCTAAGTCTAGCTCCTGGATAATGTGCTGAAGCTGGCAGGAATAGAATCATCGAAGGAGGGCCTTGATATATCCCCCATCAATGACATGAAATAGATATAGAGATGTAATTGGTAGATCAAATGAACATGGACTGACACAGGTATTGAAACATGATATTTGTCATGGCTGACTCTCGAGGCAGATACTTCCCTTGAACACTAAGGCACATCAACAAAAACTTGACGTGGACCAAAACTTGATGATGCAGTAGATGCTGTGAATTTCGTCAGGTGACCCAAAGGAGTAAAATAAACTCAGAGGATTGGCTCAGTGCAGAGGTTTAGCGGATTAAAATGCGTGCAAAGACAAAGTGTCGTGTTCAAGGGCGACTATAAGAGTTACTGGTAGTGTTCTCAAAAACTGTTTGGCTTGCTTCTTTCAATTTTTCCCCCATCCAGATAGATGAGTACCTCTTTTTAATTTAACGAGCTCGAGGAGGGTAACACATGCTCGATATGACTCACCTTTGGTAAGTCCCTCTTCCTTTATTTAACAAATTGGAAGAAGTAAGGGTTCGATCCCATATGGGCCCTTCAATGTATGATTGTTTAACGAGTCCAGAGAAGGTAAACTCGGTGGTTTTCATATTTAGAGAGTCTGAAAACAACTTAAAGATGACTCCAATGTTGTCCTTTTTCGTAATTTTAGTCTGATGAGGCTGAAAAAGAGATAAATTATCACTCGAAAGACGCCCTTTCAAACCTTTTAATGAGTGGGAAAGGAAGCAAGATCACTCGGAAATATTTTCATGTTTAGAGAGTCTGATAAGAGATCAAAGAAAACTCCAGGGGGTTCCTTTTTTGTTTATCCATGTAGGTCCGAAAAAGAGATAAAATTATACTCAGATGCATTCTCATGTATTTTACGAGCACGAGAAAGAACAAAGACTAAGATCGGTATGCCCCCATCTTGAAGCTAGTGGCTTAACTCCAGAATGATCATCAAAGACTGGAGACATACCCTCCAAGCTTCAATTCATTCACCAACTTTGAGGTTGTCACCAATTTCTGTACTATATGGAGAAAAAGGATACAGGTGGATTAAATGAAGGTTCAAATATGAGAGATAACAAAAGACTCGACTCGACATGTAGGAGATCTAGCGAAAGACTCGACCTAACAGAAGAGGTGACTATTTCATTTTTTAATGAGCTTGACACATGAAAAGAACTATGCTCTGGGCTTCGGGTTCAATCCCCAGATTTCTGTTTCATTTTTTAACGAGCTTACCACAGAGAAAAACTATGCTCAAAGATTTTGTTTCATTTTTGAACGATCTTACCACAGAGAAGAAAAACTGCTCTCGTGGACCTCTGTTTCATTTTTTAACGAGCTTGCCACAGAGAAGAAAAACTATGCTCGTGACCTCAGTTTCATTTTTTAATGAGCTTGCGAGAGAGAAGAAAAAACTGTGCTCATAGAATCTTCTTGATCATGGCTTCCAAGAGAATAACACTATGGAAGGATACCATGTCAAGGGACAAAACTCGGTCATGGCTTCCAAGAGATCTTCACTGGATGGAAGAAAATCACTCTAGAAGGAAAAAATGTCGAGGGTCGCAACAGGGGTAAGGATATTAGGCTCCAATAACCCTACCGAAGAGATCACCATGTCAACTATCGGATCCAAATCATTGGAAGTTGAAGGCATGGGAGACAATGCCACATAATTGACATGTGGTGGGGGTGATACTTTCGTCATATAAGAACCATTTAGGGAGGTAATCCAGTCAGGACTGATGAATGAAAGTTGATTAATAATCACCATTCTTCCATCGTGTGGGAAAGATATCACACGAAAAAGAGTGGATACAATAGCTTTCATGGCATAGACATTATCCCGCCCAAGGAGTAAAGCGGAATCCAAGGGGTCTCGGACTACCATGACATCAATAAAGACAATTTTCCCTCCCAAAGTTACAGGAAACTGAGGAAGGGTCCCTAAAGTTTGACCAGTTCTTTTGTTAAAATCTAAGAGATTCTATGTAACTGGCGCAAGCTGAGGACAACCAAATCGTGCCAAGCGTAATAGACGCACCTTCATCTATTAATGTTTGAGGAATGTCTCGACCACAAACTTGTACTGTAATCTGGAAAGGAATGTGAGAGGGAAGACGAGGTCTAGTTAGCGCACCCCAATAAAAAAGGATGGCCTCATTGCTTGGAGGGGGTTTCATGGGAGAATGAGAAATGCCCCCCAACACGGTAGATTCTGTATCAATGAGAAAAACGTGGGCAGTATCAGGTTTACTCTCTAGAAGGAGAGTAGGATCGACCGATGATGGGATCGGATCGACCACGCTGGCACTCTTCAGAGGAAGAGTAGGATTGACCGATGATGTAACTGGAGCAATCACTTTGGAATTCTTCGGATGAAGGGTGGGACTGACCGAGGAAGGGATTGGATCAGTCACTTTGGCACTCGTCAAAGGAGGAGTGGGATCGACCGATGATAGAATTGGATCGACCACTTGGGTTTCATTCTCCAAGGAGAGAATGGGGTCGATGGGTGGAAACAAATAGACCGCTTTGGTGTCACTCTCTAACGAGAGTGGGGTCGATCGAGGATGAAAACAGATCGACTACTTGGGTTACACTCTTTTGATGAAGAGTAGGGCTGATCGATGACGGAACTGGATCAAGTAGTTGGGTTTGTGGTTCAATCGAGGAGGAAACTAGATTGATCACCTGATCAATCGGACTGACTAGGGATGGAACCAGATTGACCAGTCCATCAAATAATGATGGGTTGGGGGAAATATTACGATAACCTTTTGGAAGTTGAAGTTTTTCCAAAAGAGAAGAAGCCTCATCCATGCGAGGACAAAAGTGAGAATAATGATCAACTTTGCATAACATACAAGGGAATTTGACAGTTGTATTCTTCTTACCAACCTTGACGTCACTAAGTGATGGGGTATCACCGACATGTCCAACAGAGGCTGATGACATGGAGGACCACATTTCTAAGACCTTGGGAATACCAAGGCAATCCCTTAGAAAGTGGTCACCCTTACAAAGACTGCAAGGGAATTTGGGTTTCAGATTCTTTATTTTAATCTTGTTGACCTCATCAACACCCCCAATACTATTAGCAGCAACTAGTTGCTTGGATCCAACATTTGATGTTGTTGGGGCCTTGGTCCTTTTTGGGCTCTTCTTCTTCTTCTCTTTCCGTTTCTTCTTCTTCTGATCAACCTGGCTACTTGCTTTAAAGCTTTCACTAGATAAAGAAGGAGAAAGGGAAGGAGACTTAATGGGTGAATAAGGAAAAAATTCAACATGAGGTTGATGCATGGGTGGTGTAGTGACATATAAAGTATTAGGTGCAGTTGAAACATCAGGAGGATTCGAGATCATCAGAGTGGGGAACAACCAAACTGGTAATCCGATGGTGAGTCCCGGAAGACTCAGTGTGGCAATGTATGGAGGACCAAAGTTTCCAAACGAAGGAAAGGTATAAGGTTCCCTAGGAGAAGGGGTTCCTCCATTGGTACTCTTAGGATTTGATGCCATTAAAACTGACTCGACCTAAGGTCCACTAAGTAACACAACCAACACATGCTATGAATTTGAGAAGCAAACAATCAAACAAAATATTCCCACAATGAAACCACTAGTTGGTGATGAAATCCAATGTCGCGAGATCAAAATAGGAAGAGGAAGGGGTAGAGCGGGTGGATCAGTTACGTTGGTGACCATATTAAGGGAATTATTCCTTGGTGCAAGCTTCCATGTAGTAATTGTGGATTTACCCTCCAAGGAGCCTGAGTGAGTTTGACCAACGTCTGTTCCAGGTACAATGAGACTTCCCTTCACCGTCACCTTGTGTGAGACTCCAAATATTATGGCTACTAAGGTCACCAACTCGCAGTCAGCCCCTGGGCATGTATAGTCGACAGTCAGATCCGAACGTATGGGTAGGATAACAAGTCCGAAATCAACTCGAGAGGCTCCCACACATAATCATGGGTATACCCTCAAGTGACCCCCAATATACGATCCGACCACTACAAACAGTTGAACCATGGAGGGATAATCTCCATAACTCTCCCGAATGCGTCCTCATGCGTAACCCCTGTGTGAGAGGGTGATCCTAGAAATCCTATATGACAATTGGATTTTCTCTCCCTATCGCAAGATGCTAAGTTTGTTTAATATCTTTGGAAAGTTATTGTTATCACTGAAATTTTGTCCGCACATGGCGACAAGAACTCAGCATCGTCAAACAGTAATGAAGTCATTCATGGCACTCAATTAATTTCATAGCATTGCAAAAAGGTCAAAAACTATACAAAGTAACCAAAAATTGAAGGGCGCTTGACAGAAGCTTGGTGCGCGCGCACATGCGCGGAACATGAACATACCATGCGAGCATACGCGCATGATGCACGACTGTTGGCGCAAAAACCTGCGCACCTGCTAAACGATGCATTTATTGAAATGGTCGGCCTCCCAACCACTTATGGATCAACTCCCAAGCCGATTTGACCCTCAAATCAGAGCTGAATCCGCATGGTAGGCTGGTCAAAGACCTAATGAAGCCCTAAAGACCCCCTTTTCACACTTCAAAGGAGTTACATAATCACCGAATGCTATGCTATAAAAAGCCATGAAGAAACATCATTTTCTCAAGGAATTTCATGTAATGTTATGCTGCTTAGATTGTTTTAAGGACTCACTCCTTGGCAATAACACATTAGCACCATTTCATTGAGCTATCCACCTCTACATTGAGTGGATGTGCTAGGAGTTCTTTCACCATCATTCTCATTTTCTTATTGTAATGAGAGCAAGTTTGTGAGGGCCTCAAGAGCCTTCCATTGGAGAAAGAAGGGACTCATAGTCCCCTTTCTTCATTGTGCTTTGATTTCATCAATTGATCAGCCTAAAAACATTGGTGATATTGGTATTTTTGTATTTATTATTTCTTTATCCATATGCTCGTAATTTTAGTTTGTATTAGTTTAATTCTTGTTTATAGTTTTGTTGTTCTTTTTCTAACTCTTTCCTCTACAGCTGTCATGCTCAACAAGACCCAACTGGGCATGTAAGCACCCATTATTTTCTCACCAAGGTGACGAATTGGGTGCAAAAAGATTGGTGACCATACTGGGGAGAAGGTATCAATTCCTCCCTCATTTGGGTTTATTTTGCTTTCCTTTTAGTTTCATTAACTTGCAGGTACACAAACCGACCTCTGTCGACCTGCTAACCAGTCAATTCACAAGAGAATTGAGAGAAATCCATCCGGATTTTTCTTTCTCGACCGTTTGTCACAGGTGCGTGGGTATTCCACCCCACAGACTCGCATCGTGCACACATGCGCCTGAACAACAATTTTTCTACGCGTGCATGCGCTTTCTGTCTCAATTCTGATAGCGCGCATGCGCTCTATGCGCCTCTGTCTACACTAGGGGCCGTGCACCTGAACTAAATTTCACATTGTAAGGTCTTGGGATGTGGGGAAAGTCATTTTCCTTCTTAAGAATGATGTTATGCATGCTCTAAATACTGCACCACTTAGACCCCTCATCTTATAAAGGGGATAGTCAAACAAACATAGGCACT
>ML778672.1:192612-205495 GCA_009831015.1 Picea engelmannii
ATTTTAAAATTCCGCAAGGTTGTACCAATGACATCTAGCTAATTAGGTAATCAAACTCTTGTAAGGACCAAGCGAAGTCCACATGCAGCAAGGTGACATCTAATTAACTAAAAATTGGCACACTTTCACTCACACACAAAAGTAACTTATCACCCACATAGATTCTTCTCGAAATGTGGAGGTCTAAGTACGTTTCCTCCAAAGGGATTCCGAAAACACCCCATCTTTTCTTGACAGGACTATCCACTCTTGCTTTTAATCAAACAAGGTTTGTTTTCACCCCCAGCCTCACAAAACAACTTCATCTAAAAACTTTCTAAAAAACTCACTAAGTTTTCCTCCATAGGAGGTGCCAAAAGACGTTTTTAGTCTAGGTAGGATTTCGGGGATAGGCATCCAAATAACTCCCCGTTATTTGGTTCTCACATTTTCAAACATAGAAGTTGACAAATAGGGAACTTCAAATCCTCCAAGTCAAGTGTTCCAGTCACCATAAGGCAGGGAGATACCTATGAAGGGTCGAAGGCCGAGGTCCGGTTGTTCTGTGCGTCCCCCCTTGAGGCACCCACCTCTTGGACGGGATCCAGCCCATGACCCATTTCTTAGGTCGAAAATCTAAATGCCACACTTTGATCGAGGTACCTAGTGACCAACTTTAGGACATCTACCCAGGTGGCGATTGTGGGCTGCAATCACACCTTGATTGGATTTTGTGTGGCTATTGGGAAATATTACCAGCTCTTTCGGGATATGCCCCCTCTACCCCTCATTATAACCAATTATTTCATCCTTCACTAGTGTCTCTTCCGGTGACTTCAAACCCCACTGTTGAGTACTATTGGAAGGTCCAATGCTATTTGAGAGGAAGGACGTTACGTATTCTAGGACACGAGCATTTGTTTTCTTTTGATTCCCCCACGCGGACAAACCCCACTTACCCACATATATGCTTCTTTCTCATTTATGTATGATGCACATCTGATTACAGTTTGACTTTGATATATATATTGTGTGAAACAGTCACAACAAAGGCTCTTGTTTCTATATTTCTCTCACCACTTTTTGCACACATTGCACACAACTAGTCTGACATCATAGGGGAACCACAGAACCCCCGTCGTTCACGACGCTTACTCAACCTCCCTCCTCTATTAGGGGGAGTATCTGGTCGTACCTGCTCATCGGTACCTCCTTCACACACTCCTGTGAGTGCTACTATCTTAGGATCAACTTTGCTTGGTTCTACATTACTTGGGTCAACTTCCCAAGGTCATCCATTCACTCGCTCTCCTTTGCACGGAAGTGGGGGACCCACTTCCTCTCAAGGAGGGAGCACCAACCCACCTAGTCCCCATCAAGGGTCAGGCTTACAACACACAATGGCTGGAACTAACCCTGCCACCCCACTACAGATGCCATATTTGGCCTCTCTCAACATACCGGATCTCACCAAACTCACGAATGATCCTATATTGCATGACGCCACATGCCTTGCAATGCCAACAAAACTTCCTTCAGACATACCAAAGTTTGAAGGAAAGGCAGGGGACGACCCCACCAATCATGTCATGACCTTTCATCTATGGTGTTCTTCCAATAACATTATGGATGAGTCCATCAGACTGCGATTATTTCAATGCACACTCACTGGCCCATCAGCCAAATGGTATGTCGAAGAAAAATCAGGGTCCCACACGACCTTTGAATCATTGGCCAAAGCATTTTTGACCTTCTTCCAATTACCCATCTGCCACGACAATGGTCTCGAACTATTGTCTAACTTCAAAAAAACCTCAACCACACACATCGCTGACCACATTCACGAGTGGCGTAGGCGACGTAGTTTGTGCAAAGCAGAAACCACCAAGCAACAATGTCTCGACTGGTTTCTTAGATCACTTGTCTCTCTCCTTGGAAAGGATGTAGATTCCACCTTCCCGCAATCTGAAGAGGAAGCCATTAGTAAAGCCCAATAGTATGATCTCAGCTATGCACAGTCAGGGTACTTATACACGGTACTTCCTGATCTTCCAAAACCTGTGCCATTTGGTCAAGACAAACCTGGGATGTCTCACTCAACAGACAGACTAATAGGTGCCACCACACACCATAGTCCACAACCCCAACCACCACCAATGTATGGAACACCTCAATACCCACCGGCATATGGGGGCACTTCTTATTATCCCCCACCCCCTTATCAACAGCCATACCCTGTTGCTATACCTCCACCCATTAGTGGACCGCCACCGGAACCTCCCATACATCCACCTCCTCCAGTCACCAGTGGTACCCCCTCAACATCATCTTATAGTACTAGCGAAAGAGCCATGCCTTCCTACGTACCTTATGGATCAATACCACCATAGAATCCATACTTTCCATTTCTTGGTCCTCCACAACCCATGGCTCCCCCACATCCTCATGCGGGGGTAAACTTTGTTCAAACTTCTGCTGCTCAACAATACCAAAATTTTGAACATTTGAACACAGCCAATCCAACCCATCCATCGAACAATGCCAAGAAGAAAGGACAGAACAGGAATAACAACAACCCTGGTCAAGGCGGGAATCAACCCCCACAACACCAACCCACTGGAGGCAATCAGAACCAAGGGAACCAAAACCCCCAAGGGAGCAACAACAATAAATGCCAAGGGCAGAATAATGTTAAAACCATCTTCCCTTGTGCCCTTTGCGGTGAGTTCGATCATTACACTCACCATTGCCCCCAGATCGCTGATTTCAAACGGTTGAAAGACTCTGGGAGCCTTCCCCCTTCTCCTACGCAACCTACCCCTCAGCAGGCACCACAACAATACGCGCAACAACCCCCTCCCGCCGTGCTACAAAATCCTATTCTGCATCAAGGTGTAATAAACACCCAATAGGACACGTAGCATCCCCCACCTCAGGTGGGTTAATACCATAACCCTAAAAACCCAGCAGAGCGAACGATTCTCCTCACCAGTGAGGAAGAAATTCTTCTGCAAACACGCAATCGTCAATATCAGACACCAGCTGAGTCTACCCCTATCTCTCTAGAGACAAACCCTACACCGACGGGACCCCCATTGGTGATCCCTCTCCCTTCCGCCGAACCACCACTTCGCATCCCTCGCATCCCCTTGCGCAGGAATGTCCACAACCCATAGGCTAGGGCCGCTCATAACTACAGTTTGGTAGATGACTTAGCACAATCACCAGCTGCCATGTCAGTCTTGGAAGTCCTCCAGACTTTCCCTACGCAATGAAAATCACTACTTTCCGCCTTGGGGGCAGTCGACCCTGCTGATACTCGACTCATCACTTTTGATCTTGATAGTTGCGAACCTCGTCTTCCTGCCTTGGTCGCTATTCAAATACCAGTAAAAATACGGAACATCACCGTCCATCGGTGTATCATCGATGAAGGGGCATCTACATTCATCATGTCCAAAACAGTATGGCAGAAACTTGGTTCCCCATAACTCATACCCTCCGCCATCACATTACGAGCTTATGACTGACGACCATGATCTCCTGAAGGGCTCTTCCAAAATGTCCCCATGGAACTCGGGGGAAAAACTATTCTCATTGACATCGAAGTTATCGACGCTCCACTCGATTACAATATCTTGTTTGGACGTAGCTACATGTATGCTATGAAGGTAGTGGCATCCTCCATCTTTCGCACAATCATGTTCCCCCACAATGGGAAGATTGTGACCATCGACCAAGTATCACATTATGAACCTAACCCATCTGCTAATCTCGATAACATTCTTCCTCTCATCCACACCAACAAAGATGCATATCCACTCGTTCAGATGGGTCCTGGGATTTTCAAAGATCCATCCTTATTAGGGACATACCATGGAACACCACCACTCCTTCCCCCTAATCAAGTATGCATCATCTCATCTAACGAAACTCACACGGAGGATGCTCGTCCTCCTCAGGAGGCTTCAATCATTCCTAACATCTCAATAGTCACAGAACCACTCCCATAGGAGCCTCCTGTGCACTCATCGACCCCTACGGTCCACAAATCTACATCCCCTCAGGGGCCTAGTCCCATTTGGGAGACAGTTCCCCAACCCCTCACTCAAATTCCCTTCTTTTACCCTCCACCCGGTATCGAAGCTTTCTAGGTAGCCGCAACACTCACACTACCTAATATGGTGTTAGCCATCCCAGTGTGGTATTTACATCCACCAGAGATGGTCCCTCACCCATCCCTTCCCCCACAGGAAGGCCTCCCCATGACGATTCCCATCCTTACCCCCACTACCCCCATACTTCCAACCCCCCCTGCTACAGCTGGGGGCAAGAGAAAGAAGAAGGAGCCCACAACTCCCCTTCCTCCACGCATCCCACCACCTTGCGCATTATGTGAGAAAGAGGGTCACCAAACCAACAACTGCCCATCATTGTCGGAATTACGGAATTTGATTCCTCTCAATCAAACTTCCACAACACTCGTCACTACTGCTAGTCCCACTACTACCACTCAACCTTCCAGTAGTAAAGGGTTGAGGATCAAATATGCTTGCGCTATCTGTTCTGAGTACGGCCATTATACCCATCATTTCCGTACACTGCCATGCTTCCGGCAGACATTAGCTGCTATACGCCAAAACTTCCAGAACAACCCATGCCCTGCTACGTCCTCTTCAAATATCACTGACATCCGTTATGTCACCACTTCAGTCAATGAATGCATGAGATGCCCTTGTTCTCTTTGTGATTCATTGGCTCATTTTACATACCAATGTCCTATGATCCTAGAATATAGGCAACGTCAATTGGTTCTGCATCACCAACCCGCAGAGGCGGTAATCGACCTTTCCTCACCACTCGAGGATCTTCATGTAATTTCTCTTGAACCCGAGGCACTCCCAACACCTCCTTGGTTCTTAGATGACGTATCTGAGGATTTACCCCGTAACCCACCCAAATCTCCTACTCATTCCCCTACGGAAACTCTCCACCCAACCACCATGGATACCCCTCAGTACTTCAACATATGGTTTATGTCGAGTGAACCCTCACCATATCCTAGCATTACCCCCTCTGTTTCTTTAGCAGGGGGCAATCACACTGTCACTGAGATCACTCCTCACGACCCATTATATTCCCGTCATTTCCAATGCGACGAATAAATACTGGAAGAGCTAAAACGCCCAGACTCTCCCTGGGACGCACTACATCATCGTGCACTCTTCCTTCCATAGGAAGCCCTCATACGTCCTAACCAAAACCCCATTTACGCGGTCGAAACCAAATATTTTATCCCATCCGGGCCTATCGATTGGTTCAACAATCCCATTCCTACCCCCGATGCTTTTGAAGAAGGTAATCTGGCCAACATTCCCCCCACTATCAAAATCGACATTTCCATTAAAAACGACATCGTCGAAGAAATCATCATTGGAGCTGCTTGCACTCCTCAGGAAATCGCCGCATATAAAGCCCTCTTCCATGAATATAGGGATATTTTCACCTGGTCATACACCGAAATTCCTAGCCTCGATCCCTCTATTGTCGAGCATCGCATCGACACCTGCCCGGACATCACACCAGTTCGCCAGAAATAGCGACTGCTACACCCATCCAAGGCCGCGGCTATCAAAGCCGAAATTGACAAATTATGTACGGCCGGATTTATTTACCCCATCGCTTACACTTCATGAGTTTCCAATCCTGTACCCGTCGATAAAAAAAAGGGCACTATCCACGTTTGAACCGACTTTTGTGATCTCAATAACGCATGTCCCAAAGACAACTTTCCAACGCCTTTCATCGATCAAATTATCGATGATTGCGTCGGCCACGAGGCTCTCTCCTTTATGGATGGCTTCTCTGGCTATAACCAAATTCAAATCCACCCAGTCGATCAGTATAAAACTGCATTCATTACCCCGTGGGGTACTTTTGCATATTGTGTCATGCCCTTCGGCTTAAAAAATGATGGCGCAACTTTCCAGTGGGAAATGACATACATCTTTCACGATCTGGCTGCCATCATCCTCGCCTACTTGGACGACCTCACAACTCGGTCCAAGAAATGAAACCAGCACCTCGATGATTTACGAATCATCTTTCGATGGTGTCGTCAGTTCAACATCCGCTTGAACCCTCTCAAGTGTGTTTTCTGTGTCACCGCAGGGAACCTCCTCGGTTTTATCGTCCCCCAAAGAAATATTACCGTGGACCCCTTTAAAGTCAAAGCTATCACCAAAATTCCACCTCCTCGGAATTTACGACAACTTCAGAGTCTACAGGGCAAAGCTAACTTTCTTAGATGCTTTGCTCCTGATTACACCATACGCGCACATGGTTTCCTTCGCTTACTACGTCACGGCATCCCTTTTCATTGGGATGACTACGCCCAATAGTCATTTGACGATCTTAAAGTAGCGCTTTCAAATGCACCTTTGATTAGCGCACCTGACTACAATCGCGACTACATCCTCTACGTATCAGCATCAACTGTATCAGTAGCCGGCGTCCTCGTCCAACTCGGAGATGACAATCATGAACATGTCATTTACTACGTTAGTAAGAACCTCTCAGGGCCACCCTTGAAGTATAAACACGAAGAGAAACTTGCTCTTGCAGTTGTCCTCACAGTCCAGAAACTGCGCCATTACATTCTGCTTCGCACCACCAAGGTCGTCGCAGATTCCAACCCTATGCAATATTTGCTCAGCCGTCGACAAGTTAACATAAAATTCACTCGATGGATCGTTATCCTTCAAGAATACGACCTCGAGTTCTCAACACCGAAGAGTAAGAAGGCCCTCGTTCTCGCCGAACTTGTCACGGCCCTCCCCTCTGACACCATCAGTACCCCCGTCAACACCGACTTTCCTGACGAACATCTCTTTTACATCGCTTCCGATGATCTTTGGTATGGATACCTTCTTGTCTACCTATGAAATCAAAATTTCGGTACTCAGCTATCACGCGATGATCGTCGGCGTATTCGCCATCAGGCCCCCCGCTATCTCCTCATCGGAGACATCCTATACCGACGGGGCATCGACACCATCCTTCGTCGATGCCTGACTATTGATGAAACCGACAGAGTCTTAAACGACTGCCACATCGGTGCATGCGGGGGCCATCTTTTGGGTATATCCAATGCTCAAAAGATTATTCGGGCTGATTACTTTTGGACTACCTTGTTTCATGATTGCATTCATGCCGTGAAACGATGTGAGCAATGTCAGCTCTATGCCAACAAAGCCCGTGCTCCCCCCGCTCTTCTTTACCCTGTCATTACTGCAGGCCCCTTTTGTAAATGGGGCATCGAATTTATGACTTGTAATCCCCCCTCCAACAATGGTCACAAATACATTGTTGTCGCCGTTGATTATTTCACCAAATGGGCCAAAGATATGCCCACTTTCAACAACACCGCTGACACTGCAGTGCGTTTCTTCTTTAACCACATCATATCCCATTTTGGAGTACCACTCCAACTTGTTTCCGACCACGGGAAACACTTCGAGAATGAGATCTTCGTCGAACTCTCATCTCGGGTAGGCTTCTCTCACGAGTTTGCCTCGCCATATTACCCTCAGTCAAATGGACAGGTCGAGGCAATAAACAAAGTCCTCAAGACCATGTTACAGCGCACGGTTAATAAACATAAAACCAATTGGCATCATATGTTATTTTCCACGCTATGGGCTTATCGAATGGCAGTAAAGACCGCTACAGGTTTCACGCCATTTCATTTAGTCCATGGGGTCAAGGCAACTGTTCCCATCGAGTGCGAAATTCCCACCCTACGCACCGCAATTGAGCTTTTACCTGACACTGCTCCAATAGAGCAGCGCTTGCTGAACTTGGAGTCTTTGGATGAAGATCGTCGATCTTCCTTACAGAACAACGAGGCAGCTAAAAAACGATCCAAGGCTACCTTTGATCGCCATGTCAACCTTCGATCATTTCGCGAAGGCGACCTCGTCCTGGTCTATGATATCGCCCATGATACCTTTGGCCATGGCAAGTTCGAATCACTTTGGCATGGCCCTTACATCATCCAACATTGACTCACCAAAGGCGCATACATCCTGGCCTCCCCCGAAGGCCTCTCCCTCAAAGAACCCGTCAATGGGTTGTATCTCAAGAAATTTTATGCTTAAACGTAGTCATGCTACTTCAGGTTATTTTCTTTTCTAGCGTTTTTTAATCTTTTTTCTCCTACCCTCTCATCTAAACTATCCTTTGTGCTATTGATAGATGCTTCCTCCACCATCTTACCACATCGGTTACGCTGATGGCACCAGCCGTTGGACACAAAATCTCACTTCGACGGCGTGGGCTCTCTATACCCCCTCACATGAAATGCTACATTCAAGCGACATCTGTTTGGGACCAACAACCAACAACCAAGCCGAATACACTGCGGTCATTGGCCTCCTGGCCGATGCCCAGCGTCATCATATTCGCCACCTTAGCATCTTCCTCGACTCTCAACTAGTCGTTGTCCAGCTCAACAATGTATACCGAGTACGCGATCCATGCCTCTTTCGCAAATACCTACAGGTTAGACTATTCTCTCGACATTTTGATTCCATTACATTTACACATATTCCAAGACAATTGAATCAAACAATAGATGAAATAGCTAACATGGTGTTAGATTGGCATATATCACATCAAGTTACATATACATAAACATCTCACAAATCCTGTCACAGCATATAGATAGAATAGACATCATCATCATTAACAAAACACACATGTAGACAACATCAGGATCTCAAAATATGTATACTCATCTATATATATCGGCCCATTAGGCCATCCGCATGTTTACATACAAAAAATACATGTATCCGCAGGCCAATACAACACCTCGGTACAAAAACCGGCTCACCAGCCTATCAACAACAATGTATACATCATACATCAATTAGGGTGCCTCTATCGCACCCCCACCTACTCCTCCCTCAGTAGGAGGTGGTGGCCCACCACCACCTACCCCAGGCGGTGGTGGCAGACCACCCACAGGACCCTCCTGCCCCGACGGTAGGCGTCCACTCGTCATCGCAACCAGCACTGTTGCTCGCCGCACTATGGCCCGCCATGGTGGCGGCACCCCCACACACTTCTCCAGGAAGCTCTCATCCTGGATACGAGTCCATATGCCCTTAGGCACGTCCTGCAACATCGTCTCCAGACGATGGCGTATATCCTCAAAATCAACTCCGGCCGCCGTCGGAGGAGCGTGTGATGGCCCCGCACCAGGGTCATCAAACCGACGCCTCCTCGCTTCCCTCTCGGGCTCTGCTGGTCGCCCCGCGGCCTCATCCCGCCAACGTCTCTCTCCATGCAGCAGTCTCTCCAGTTCTCGCCGAGCCAACGCTCTCTGCATCTCTACCTCGCGCTCACGAGGTGCCACATCTGCACATGCACAAAACAACAACAACAGATCGTATCAACATCTATATCATATACATATGGACTGATATCTCAAAACATAACATAAATAAAAAAAAATACACAAAATCAACGTACCTCGATGGTCAAAAGCCTCCCCTGGAGGCAGCACCATGTCCGGGTCACCCCGGAAGTCAACCCCAGCATAGGGGTACCGAAGTACTACCTGTGGCATCTGCCACCATATCTGTGCCGCCTGTGTTGAAAAGTAATGGCCACCTTCGCCACCACCATGGCGAACCAAAACTGCAGACCACCACCTCAAGCGCGACTCTCGTGCCCCTGGCATCTCGATCAGAACCCTCAGGCGCAACATCGACACCCTCTCCAAAAACCAGGCTACCAGGATCGAGCCAAATGCAAACTCTCCTGCACCTGTGGACCGACAACAGTCCAACTGCGTGATCATCCGCGCATGCAGCGTCAACCCCCATGCGAACCGCTCACGGCCCACCACCACCCTCTCCAGCACCAACAACTGGCCACCACTAATCCGTTGGGTCGCAAGTGACCTGTATATCCGCACAATCATCGCCGCTATACAACGATGTGCTAGGGCATCAATAGAACTGATGCTCACCACCATCCCTAACATAAAGTCTGGGCCTGAGCAGTATCACACGCCAATCGTGGCAAGGGCTGTATCCATTGGCAGCACAGGCTCTGCCGGTAGATGCGTTCCCCGAAAGGGAAGCCCAGTCAAAAAATATACATCCTCCACCGCAGTGAAGGGGATCTGCTCTCCTCGCACGAGGAAGCAGTGCAGCTCCGGATTCCACATCTGGAGCAGGAACTGTAGCAAGTACTCCTGAGCCCGTATCAACGGGCACTCAAAGAACTTTAGCAACCCACAAGTTTCTAAAGTCGCCCGCACCCCAGGCCCCTCATTGGCCATGGCCTCTCGCAACTGGGCCCAGTCCCGCTTTCGCCACCGCACTGGCATCGTCACTACTGGCCACCTGAAAACAACACAGAGTCCTATATCATCTCAGATACCCATCAATAGCATCAAACAGACTCATTTTTTACCCTTAAAACCTTGCCTCCAAGGCACGGTTTTTTCACCCACAGGCGCGCACATGTGCGCACCTGTTCACTATACAGGCACGCATATATGCGCGCCTGTTCACTGCACAAGTGCGCTCCTGAGCATGGCTATTCATCATACAGCCGCGCACACGAGCGCGCCTGTCCAACTCATAGGTGCGCACTGATGCGTGCCTGTCCACCTCACAGGCGCGCCCCTAGGGCACGCCTTAAATTCCTTCTATCGCGCACTCATGCGCGTGTATTCGGTGGACAGGCGCGCACCTATGTGCGCCTTCCAGCGGATCACCTACGCATGTGGGCCCACACCCCATACAAAATCCTATCAAACCCTCTATACGGCCCTCCGTACCTACCCTGCCCAACAATTGAAAACCTATTTCTATGCAGGATGATCAGACCACTAACCTGAAACTCGCAGAACGTCGATCGACTACCTCATCCTCCCTGAATCTCCAAATCTCCGCTGAAATCTGCTCGTCCAGTCACTGTTGCAGCAGGTACAAATGAGGTGGCAATGTGGGCCCTACAGCTATATATAGGCCTTTTGCCAAACTTCCACTCACCATTCTGGGAGCCCAAGGTGTCCATTTTTCAAACCGTCTTCAGCCACAGGATCAACATCCTGCCACCTACATCACAGCTATCCCTGGGTCACTTTTCATCCTGAGCCCCCGGGGTGCCTTTTTTTCATATCATGGTCAGGTACGCACGCGCATTGTCACATTTATCTCATACATCCTCATATCTTTGATTCTCTTCAGATATTGTTCACTTTGGGTATTTGGTTGTTCTGTGTGCAGGTACTTGATCATCCTCCCTCAACATCATTCCTTTAGGTATATACTCATCATTGGCATGTAGTCTCTCCCGCTGTATTGCATTTACATTTCCAGTCACACCCTCTGATATTGGCCTTTAGGATACCCATTCCTGGCTCTGCAGTACTCACCCCTCCGTTTGCATCTTCGGTACTGTTAGCCGATAGCTTTCTTACCCACATGAGTTGTCCCATTCATAGAACCTTTTGGCACTTTTGACACTCATGATGTTCTTCATTACCCTTTAGGGATGGGAGTCCCGATAGTTTTTCATCATGTTGCGAATCAACCACATACTCCTTCTCCTCATTTTGCTAGCTTCCCATATGGACGCCCAGATCATCTCTTTATGGTTCTATTCTTTTTACTTGCACCTCCGCAGGATCATGAAACCTCCATTTCATCCACCATCAGTTTGCCCATCTGCGAACCTATCTTCATTTCACCTACCTCATACATAAACTCACCACTGGGGCCCCCACCCTTCATCAGTTTTCCAAGAAATTTCTGCCCTCCCTGGGGCACTCATTTCACACTGGGGCACCCGTTTCTGTATTTGTACATTTTTACCCAAATTATTCATTATTTATTGTAAAAACGCCTTTATTTCCAGTCATTACATTTTCTTTTTTCGTCACCGTTGGCGACTTGCTTCCTTTTTGGCCACACGCAACCCATGTCACCCATGGTTGGAGCATTGCTTCTCATCTACCCTTCCCGCATCGTCCATATCTTCAGAGTACTTCATAGGTCACTTGCCTCTACCCTCTGAATTTGTTCACCTTGTCCCGCCTCTGGCACAACTTATCCTCAGTCTTGGCATCCCCCTGACACTCGACCTTGTCACACGGTTGCGGCCACTCATTATATCCTACACCCTCCAACCAAGGGCAGTCTTGAGTCTTCCCACTTTTTGACTTCGTCCATGTACCTCTGCCACTTCCTCACCTTAGTAGATTCTATGAAGCCCTTTGCTTCTGGGAGTCGCGCTCCCCTTTTGTCGACAACAACACACTTTTTTCAGAAGGGCGACAGTATCTTGATTCTCATTCTCCATTTAATGAGAGATCTCGGATGGCACAGGGTGAAACACCATTGCTCCCTGCTGTCATTGGCCCCCATAACATTCAACGCCAACACTTTCTCATGTTATGGTGGGTCTTACTTTGCGACTATTGCAGTTCTTTTTATCATTTGTCGAAGACCTCTGAACCTGGTAGGGCCATCAATGCCCACATCATCGTCGCTGCTTATTACCGCGATCATTGCCTATTGTTCAGAATATATTCCTTTGCAGAATTGTCTTCTGCCTTTATCATTACCACCCCCGAGAGAGCTGCAGTTATCTACACCAACACTTCCGTCATCTTTTGTCCAAGTTACATAACACGAGCATGGGGCATGCCCGCCTCGTTTGTACACAATTGTATATTGTTACACACCTTATGGAAGGTCGGGTTCTACCGGTTCCTTTCTTCTCCAAAGGATTGCTCTACACGGTCCCACTATTGCTCTCTCTTACAACAACATTCTCAGTAGAAGAAACATTGATGGATTTCGGCTATACGTATGCTCCT
>ML778672.1:206317-217193 GCA_009831015.1 Picea engelmannii
TCTCATTTTCTTATTGTAATGAGAGCAAGTTTGTGAGGGCCTCAAGAGCCTTCCATTGGAGAAAGAAGGGACTCATAGTCCCCTTTCTTCATTGTGCTTTGATTTCATCAATTGATCAGCCTAAAAACATTGGTGATATTGGTCTTTTTGTATTTATTATTTCTTTATCCATATGCTCGTAATTTTAGTTTGTATTAGTTTAATTCTTGCTTATAGTTTTGTTGTTCTTTTTCTAACTCTTTCCTCTACAGCTGTCATGCTTAGCAAGACCCAACTGGGCATGTAAGCACCCCTTATTTTCTCACCAAGGTGACGAATTGGGTGCAAACAATTATCCTTTCAACCTTATTCCAAAGCCCTACACCTTAAACTAATGTAGGTTTGCTAACAAAGATGTAAAAGGTCTGATAAATTTTAGTTAAGCGTTGATTTTAGTGCTTGTTGTTTACTCAGAGGTGTATGAGAGTGAAGACTGATGATATTATGACTCAGTTCCCAAAACATGCATAAGAAATGATAAACAATCTTTTCTTTCAATGAATGTCTAATTAAGGGAAGGAGAAGGATTTTCCTTTCACTGTCAAACACTAAGATGAAATGACCTCATGCAATAGTTCTCAATAAGGAATCCCATGCAATGTTAAAATGTTTGTGTGTGACTAATAACCAATAGATGTAAAGCTTCTTATGCTAATCGGACTTCAAGAGTTGTGAGATTTAAGCAAACTGGAAGCAAACTTCACATAAACCAAAAGACGCCCTTGTTGTGATCAAACAAGAAATAGAAAGCCAAAAACTCAAAATGAAGGAGAAAGAGATTGGACAAGATGAATCAAATATCAGAAAGAAAAGTACAAAAGACCTTTGAAACCCCTTACAAAGTTCTCACTCATTCAGATAAACGAGAAGAAAACGACAAATTGACTCCAAATCGTGAAGGACAAATTGAAAAGTAAGGACAAATGTCAAAAAATCCAAACAAAAGAAGATGAATCCTTAGAAAACAAGGTGTCGAAGGCCAATATCAAGATGGACTGAGAGTATGGGACCCTGAGCAAAATCCAAAACCAAGAAATAACTTTAGAAGATGAAAATTTTGGAGAATTTCTCACAAAAATGGGGTAGTGCTCTGGTGTAAGGGGCACCATAGCGTTCCAGTGCTCTATGTAAGACTAAAAGGGAGTGATAGCACTCTGACAACAACATGAGGGAAGTGCTCTGCTCCAAAAACTCAGAAAAAGCCCAGAAACTCAAAAAATCAAGGAAATTCAGTCAATCAGGGTGATCCTGATGACATGAAGAGGCAATCAAACAAATATAAGAATGAAAAAGATGATGTGGAGAAGATAAAATCAATGGGAAAAGGGACAAAACAATATCTGGGAAAGGAAACAAAAATCATAGCTCCTCCCCAATGGAGTCGCCAATTTATGTTGTAGGTGAATCCCCCTGCGGACAAGTGGATTCCCTCTTGGTCTATAGACTCCTAAGGCCAAGACAAAAAAATTCTTAACATGGAAAATGACTTCCTTTTAGATCCAATCAAGTTAATAAATGAAAGATAAGGAGAAAGATATGTACCTTATTAACGACATTTGTCCCTGCAAAGTCTAGGCTGAGCTTTGATCTTGAGCTCCCTGATAGGTTCTGCAAAACAAACAAAGATACAATGGAATTACTAATCTACTGAGATTAGCTCAATTATAGATCCATCTACTGCAGACAAACTCATATGGAACAAGCACAAGTTTGAAAGAAATAGGCCAAGCATTGATTATTAATGAGAACAAGTAAAAGTACTTACAACCCTTTGAATGAAGGTGCAACAACTTCTTCCAGTTCTCCTTGTCCAACCCCTTTTCTCAAGTAATCTCCACTGATTTCTTTGATGGCATCTCACTCATGAGATCATAAGTTTGATGTAATTCCCAATCTCTATTGTACCTTTCACCATGATAAGGTATCCTTATATATCCTTGGAGAGGTCCAACCACTTGAGAGATCTTTGGGATGAGTTGAGGATTCCTCTCCTTCAGTTGAGGATCTCCCCTAAGATCATGCCTTGGAAATCTATTCAAATCCAACTACCTTAAGGAATTGAGGGATTCTTCCCTTATTTTCCTCAACAAACCCAGAATTTGCTAAAAAAAAGGTAGTGCTCCCCCAAAAGGGTGCACATGGCACTCAAGCACTCCCCCAAAGAGGCTCAGGGAGCGCCAGCACTCCCTGACAATGGGTAGGGGAGCGCTCCTCTCCAAAATTCATTTTTGAGTGGTTTTTCCAATGGAAAAAGGCTTGTACTTGCTGTCAAGTGATTTCTCTTCTTCCAAACTAACCTTTGAGGTGTCTTAAGTGTCTTTATGATGTCGTTAGAGGCACGACATATGCAAGATGGCAGTATGATGTTTGTGACACTTGCAACACTTGTGGTCAAGATGCGACACTTGCGGACAAGATGTGACACTTGCGGACAAGATGCGACACTTACAACACTCGTAATGACGACACTTGCAACACTATCAGAGTGAGTAATTTTGAGGTGCAACACATGCAGGGAGGATGGTGCAATGCGATATGTCCTATTGTTGACAATGAAGTCAACATCTATAGGAGGTAGTTCCTTAGGTACCCATTGTTTCACCAGATGCTTATACTTGAGTGGCACCTCTATGTCTCCTATGCTCTCATCATCATAAGAGAATGATCCTCCTTCGACAAGAAAAAATTCCATGCGTGTACAAAATTTTCTTCTGACTTTTTCACCTCTAGTCCTTGTTTGTTTATAATATTATCTACTAGATGCAGTCACATTTCCATCTATTTGTCCTAAGATTTCCTCACTCGATGAAGAAATATCTGATAGGTACCTATTTGGTTGTACCTTCAGTTGCATGTGCACGTGTTGTTAGTGAGAAGTCCATCCTCATCCTTATAGAATTTTTGAACTTTTTTTTTCTATATTCAAAGTTCTAAATAAATTTTTTATATCTTTAGTTTTGGATGCACAATTAGACTAGGGTGCAATTACCAATATTAGTAGGAGCACTCATGCATACAGTGGATTCCCAACTTAGTGAAGGGTATGAATCTCTAGGTGGGTGCACCTTAATTCGACTCACTTATCCATGCAAGCAATATGCACTATGGTTAGATTTCACACTATGGAATAATGGTCAACCACCTAATGTAATATGATATTCCTCTTGATTTTGGACATATTAAGGACATATTAATGTGATAAAACTAAGGACATGATAAGTTAATCATATGGATATAAGAAAAAAAAAGTAGTAAGGTTGTTGTTTGTTGGATTTGTGCAAATTATAATTATTATAAAAAATGTCCATTGAAGATGAGGGTCAATGCTATGGAGCAAGAAATCCAACCATCAGTTGGTGTGTTGCAAATATTGGGTGCTTTAGTTGGCAATAAGTCTAAGGCAAGCCAAGAGTAGAACTATACAAATATCAGTTTTGTTCAAGACAAGAGTAGAACTATACAAATATTAGTTTTGTTCAAGCCAAGAGTAGAACTATACAAATATTAGTTTTGTTCAATCCAAGTTGAAGAATAAGTTAGTTATGACGATGGTTAACAATAGTGCAACCCACATTTTTATGTAGGAAGTAGTGGGTGTTAAACTCAATGTGGAGTTGAAATTGGTGCAGTTTTTTTTCAAGGCAGTAAACTCTAACACAGATAGGGTGGTTAGCTTGGCTAAAGGAGTCAACTTATAGCTTGGACACTAGAGTGGAACTACTAGTTTCAAAGTGGTACCCATGGATGAATTTGAAGTTGTTTTTGTGCAAGAGTTTATGAGGATGTGATAAGTGGCACCAATCCCTCACCTTAACAATTTGTTAAACTTTGATGACACACAACTTCACGTAATTATGATGTTGAGGGGGAAATAGAGTGCAATCACTAGGAGACTATCATGACTATGATTAAAACAACAAATCATGCAGTAGTTCAACCTTACAAAGAGGAAGTTGGAGGTTTTAAGAAATCAAAGAAGATCTTGAGTGTAGGTTTTTGGTAACCTTTGGTGGATGAAGGCCCACACAAAAAGTTGTTTACAAGGTTTGAATCCATAGTAAATAACACTATGTCTACAATATCCAAAGTAGTGGATATCTATTTAAAGAATCAAGATGGTCTAAACTTTTGTTGGATGGTTCATTTGACTTAAGTAGTTCTAGAAAAAATGATGTAGACTTTAAGGAAGGAATGAATTCCAAAGGAATGAATTCCAATGTTAGTGTTTCCAGTGGCATTGGTGGCCACTTTCCATCCTTTTATCACAAAAACAAATCATAGGATGACTCACTAATAGCTTGGAAAGTAGTGGAGCCAAAGCACCCCACAAGGAAGTAAGTTCCTAGTTTGGTGTAAGTTGGTAGGAATTAACATATTGTAAATGCGAGATTAGGCACTTGAGTCTATTAAAGAGAGAATCACATACAAATAAGTGCATTAGAAAATCTGATTAGGAGTGTTTGATTCTACAACACACGATGATGTACTTTTATGGTTTTCAATGTAGAATTGGACTAGCTACCTAGCTTGTTTGAAGGAATGAAGAAAAAGGTGTACTAAGGCATGGGAAATTGGAGTACAAGTGTGTGTGGCAATGTGAAGAAATTGAAGTGAGTTTAGTTGAAAATGGATGGTGAGTCTGTGTAGTATAGTAGTTAGTTGATAGAGACATGCAGAATTTACGAGGATGTTGTTGGGGAAAAATTGAACATAAGTGGGGGAGGATGTAAGGGTTTTTGTTTTCCCATAAAGAACAAATGAACTTTCCACATGTACTATCTTGAAGGTGAAGGAAAATGGGATGAGTCGGTTGCGACTTAGGACTTGACATGGTGTAGCCACACACATTACAAGCTGCATTGCATGGGTGAGGTGCTCACTAGAGTGAAACAAGTTGTGCATATGGTGCATAGCGATTTGTCTTAAGTTGCGATGAAAAAAGTATCATTGTCTTCGTGGAGAAAAGGGATGATAAATATTGATGGAGAATAAATCCTTGTAAAATATGGAAGAGTGTGAATTTATACATTGGGTAGGTCTGCGCCATGATAAGGTTGTAGGTAGCAAGTGAGTCACTAGAAAGAACACCACAACAAGGAACACCTTAGTGGAAGTGTTTTGGGTTGCAACACTTGACATGCGTAACTTAGTTGAGAATATGGGTGTGGGAGATGTTGAGCTCCAATCTACCCAAGTAAATTAGAGTGTAAATGATTGTCAATCCGGTGTTTGTAAAACTTAGAGGCACGTCCAAAGTATATGGATTTAGAGATAGTTTTTATCTTTAATGGAGATAAACCAAAAACCTATTCTAAGGCTGAATATGAAAGAGATGCTAAGCTTCTATTCAGAAGTCATCTTCATAGATCTCATAACAGTAATTAGCACTTGTTTTTTTTTAAAGAGTAAAAACAGTAAGCATTCAAGAGAAAGTTTTAAGACCTATCAAATGTTAGAAGAACAAAACTCTTATTCAAGAGATGCATTCATTGTCTTCTTTCATTCATTCATTAACAACTATCATCAAATCAAATCAAAGTACTGAAAGCATGAATAACTCAAAAGGCATTCGAAACTATCTTAATGCTTGAAGTCAAACTACACATTGAGTTCTCATTCAAGAAACCATTCACAATATGAGTAAGGCTTGAAAAAATTAAGCATGCAACTGAGATATGAAATTCATCTACCTACAACAAGATAAAACTCATCTACAACAAACAAGATCTAAAACATGTACTTGAAAAAGAACACAAGGAAAGAGTGTACTAGTTGGCAATGGGGGCCCTCCAATGCTTCCCTGGTACACTTTAGTTGACTTCAGCTAAGAAAGAACTCCAGTAGAATTCAAATCATCATAATCATTCACATGAACAAAACACAGAGCTGATCTTCAAGAGTGCAAATTCTCAAGTGTCTTCATTCATATCAAGATTGTCTTACTAGTTTAAGCTTAAGAGTATTTATAAAAGAGTCTTAAAACCAAAAATTCTAAAATGTCTCCTAAATATCATGATTAGATCCACAATATCCTAGGAAGGTCGAATACCTCCTTTGGATCCACAATATATGGTCAAAATCCCACGAAATCCAAAACTGTCCAAGATTTAAGGCTGAAACAGGGCACTTTCTGCTGAAGTGGCCCTGTTTGACCAGCGTTGACCGGACATATGGAAGGCTCAGATTTTGAATCTGATAGCTCATTCTCCATCCTTGTACATTAGGGAACATGACCCAAGTGTTATATTTCTCCCAGGTGTCCTGAAAGTATACAAACCACAAAGCTTTTATGGGATTTGGTCAAATCCTGTAATTTCTGGTAAATTTTCAATTTTAATGCTAAAATTTAGAAAACTCAATTCTTAAGCTAAAGAATGAAAAATATAACTTGGATAGGCTGTTTCATGGAAAATGTGGAATGAAATGAAGGCAAAAAGGATATATAAAGAGGCAAAAGTATGGTTTATGGAAGCACAAAAATGGACTCAACATCTCCCCCAAGAGGAAGTCCTTGCATGTCCTCATGCACAAAAATGTCCCTAACCTGTGTTACTGATCTTCTGCCACTTCTGCTACCTGTAATAAAGTTTCCACATTCACCTGAGATGTATGAAGTGCTTTCATCTTTTGATACTTTTCTTTATAAGCCTTTTTCTGCTGGAACCACTTATAAGCTTGTTTGGAAATTAACTTATTCTGTTTTTGAAGGATTTTTTTTTTCTTCTTCAAAAGGTCATTCTCCTCTTGTGTTTTGTGGCTTTGAGTTATCAACATTTCATTTTTTGTTTTGATGTATCTTTCTAAGACTTCAATTTCTTTGATTTTCCTCTTCATCTTTCTTATTTTCTTGTTCTTCCTGTCAAGTTCAGATGTGGATGTACCAGCCACCTCTTCCATTTGAGGTTCTTCTTTCATGTCCCTGATTAGTTGTTCCATATTCACTCTCATCTGTTCATAGGTAGAAGTTTCATGTTCCTCAAAGCCATCATTTCCAAATGATTGTTCTTCAAGAGACTGGATATGTTCATATTGTGCCTGTTGTGCTTCATCATCTTTCTTTTGTATTGGGCCTTTTTGAACTTGTGGCCGTTTTCTTGTCCTCTTTTCAAAACCGGTAAAAATTTTGTCTTTTTCCTCAAGTTCCTTTTCTTTTAATACCATACTTCTTGTTTTTCTCCTCCCCATAGGCGGTTTTGGGCTTGTTTCCTTGGGGTGCTGTACCTCTCCTTCATCATCAGTCACTACTAGAATTTGCTCCTCTCCTTCTTCCTCTTTTATGGTCTCAAAACAATTTTCAATGGTAAACTGTTGCCAAATCATATTTTGCTTCTGAAGTTCATCTTTAATGATCATTTTGATAAGACCACAGTGATACAAACTCCTCTCTGTGTTTTTTCCCTATTTCTGGACAGTCTTGGCCATTTTGGAAAGGCTTTGTAAGAGAAAGTAAGGCATATTGATCTCATAGTCTCCTCTCAAATGCTGTAGCAGTTTAATATGATATAGATAAATGATGCTAAACCTTCCCTCATAGGTTATGAATTTTTGTATAAGGTATGCCAACTCATCCCAGGGATGGACCAACCAACTCCTTGGGATTCCTTTCTTCCAGTTTACTGCTGCTGCCCTTGACCTTGAAATAAAAGGTACCCATGATTTATCCTTGAAATGTTTGGTTTTAAAATATCTCTCTCCTATCTGTGGTAGTCCAGTGACAAATTCAAGGCTATCTTCAGTGATCCTGAGGGTAAGGTTCCCAACAGTAGCTCTTTCCCCATCAAATATTTGAGCAAATTCTAAGGCAATTCCTTCACAAAATCCATCAACTTTTTCAAAAAAGCTTAACCACTGTTTCTATTCCGAAATTTGCATACAATCTCTGTGTATTTTTGATGCTACAAGCCTCCCAGGTTCATATCTTGATACCATATTTCAAAATTTTTCAAAAACAAGACCTAAAAATATCCCCACTGTTTGAAAAAAAACTTCAACTCTGCAATATTTCTCAAACTTCCATCTCTGTGTGAATTTTTAATTTCTGTGTATGGTCTTCAAGAAGAGTTTCTGGTCAAATAAGCAAAATAAATCTCTTATTTTTTATTCCTAAGCTTATTCTATGTTCATGAAAAATTGCACAGGCATACCTGGTAAATTTGAAAAATTCTCGGGCTCCTCTGTTGAACTCTGACTCAATTTCCTTCTTTAAATTCAGGCTTTGCTAAACATAGACTAGCTCGTTTACAATTGTATCCAGAACGTTGAATTTATACTTGGCTGTGTAAATTCTGAGTTTGGGCTTACCTTCAGAGGACGACTCCTGTTTTGATACGTTTTCTACCCTTTCTTCACCACATACCTCTTCAATTCCCCCGCGTTTTCTTCCACAGAACGAAATCTTGTATGTTGACAGTGTGATTGTCAACATACAATTCATTTTCTATCAGAGGATTTCGGAGTAGGGATAGGTCAATGTGCTATAGTGTAGGGATTTAGGATACGTAGGAGGAGCAATGAACTAAAATGTAGGGATAACGAACTAGAATGTAGGGATTTGAAATGCGTAGAGAGAACAACGGGGTGTGTAATTCGAAATGGTGGTAGTGTATGCAGAGGTGCGTCGGCAGTTCAAATCTCGGGGTATGCAAAATGAGACACAACGTGCATGTTTGGTGAGGCTCAGCCAATATGAAAAACTAATTGAGTCGTTTTATTTGTATGAAGAGGGAAAAACGTTGGTGGAGATTTATTTTTGAAAATGGTTTGTACATCAATCACAACTGAAGGTGCTACTCTGTTCGTACCTTGTACTCTTCTCCCCTTTTGAAATTATTATGAGATGTGGTTTTTAAAGAATGCTCATTTTCCATATAACTCCCGAATTTTTCAATTCCTTCATCAAATATGAACTTCTTCTTATAACCCCTTTTGAATGTATGCAAACCATCCTTGATTTATACAATGATACCTTAGTCTGTGTATATAACAGAGCTTTAGACAGCTTTAAAACAAACACTGTGTTTTGGTAATTGAAACCCAATCCCTCCTTATAACTCCTTTGGAAACTAAACGTGGCTCTTCTGAGTACCATTTTAAATTCTTTTGAGGATGAAAAATGGAGTGATGAAAGGGTAATGTAGGGAGAAAGGAAGGATAGGGCATTTATCATTCCTAGCTTAGGAAGAATTCTCAAAATTAAAGCATTAAAAAGAAAAATATACTAACTTGTTTGCTCCTTGTGTTTTGTTGATTGATGCTGGATGGGATGCTGGTGTAAGTCCTTAGATTCCTCTTGTATTTATTTTTCTAATATCTCAGGTCCTTTTTATTGATTGAAATTGATATCTTCTCAGGTCCCTTGCTGATTGAAAAATTGATATTTTCAGGTCCCTCTACTGATTGAAATGGCTGTCTTCATCAGGTCCCTCTGCTGTTTTGAAATGAATATTTTTATCAGGTCCCTCTGCTGAACTTGAAATGGATATCTTCATCAGGATATCTTCATCAGGTCCCTCTGCTGATTGAAATGAGTGTCTTCATCAGGTCCCTCTGCTCTTTTGATCTAAATGTCTTTATCAGGTCCCTCTGCTGAACTTGAAATGAAGTTGGCTCCTTTCCTTAATGCATGATGTCATCTGTAGAAGGGTTTGAAGGGTTTCCAGATATACCTTATCCCCCTCAGCCTTATTCATTGACTTGTCCTCAAGTCAGAAAAAAAACTTTTGAAGCTGAACAAATAAAACTCAAAATTGATGATGAAAATTTAATAGTATTTGAAGAATTTTGATTGGCCAATGTTACTTGGTTTTCCAATCAGAATTCGAGTTTATATTGTGCTAGTTACTTGGGTTTTCACAACTAAACTCCCTCTTTCTTTTTCTCTTTTTTTTTTTCTCTTTTTTTTCTTTTTTTCTTTTTTCCTTTTTNNTATGTGTTTTTTTAAGTAGAATGTGGAGGAGACACATGGTTTTGTTTCTCCAACACTTCCATTTCATTCTGTTAAGATATTTGATGTAGAAAGTCCTCTTTGTTTACAGGCTTATTGTAGAGCTTCAGCCTGTGTCCATTGACTATGAATGAGCTTGCCTCATCGTCTATTGTTTGTAATTTGACTGAGCCATTGTCATATACTTGTGCAATCTCATAAGGACCAAGCCAATGAGTTGTAAATTTAGCTTTGAAATCTTTAAATTTTGAATCAAATAACAAAGCCCAGTCTCCTTTTTTGAATTGTTTCTTCTTGATATACTTATCATGCCAATGTGCCCTTTGCTGTTGTATCAAAGTGTTGTGTTCCACTATTTCCTGTCTCATCTCATCCAATTGATTTAATTGCATGATCCTCTCTTTTTGTGCTTCGGAAAGATCTAGTCCTAATTCAGCTGCTAATTTAAAAGTATGTATTTGAAATTCTAAAGGTAGCAAAACTTGCTTACCATATACCAGCTGATAAGGAGTGAACCCAATACTATCTTTATAGGTGATTCTGTATGCCCATAAAGCTTCTTGAATCTTGTCTGACCAGTCTTTTCTGTGTGTTTGGACTGTCTTGGTCATAATTGCTTCTAGAGTTTTGTTAGTAGATTCCACCTATCCATTTGCTTGTGGATGATAGGGTGTAGACTTCCGATGCTTGATCTGATATTTGTGTGCTATGTCTTTCACCATTTTAGAAGTGAACTGTGCTCCTTGGTCTATTACAATCTCCCGTGGTACTCCAAATCGAACAAATATTTCTTCAAAGAGGAAGTTGACCACTGACTGTTCTGTAGCTCTCACTAATGCTTTTGCTTCCACCCATTTTGTAACATAATCAGTACATACTAAGATGTACTGCTTC
>ML778672.1:223109-241675 GCA_009831015.1 Picea engelmannii
GCTAAAATGTCTCCTAAATATCATGATTAGATCCACAATATCCTAGGAGGGTCGAATGCCTCCTTTGGATCCACAATATATGGTCAAAATCCCACGAAATCCAAAACTGTCCAAGATTTAAGGCTGAAACAGGGCACTTTCTGCTGAAGTGGCCCTGTTTGACCAGCATTGACCGGACATCTGGAAGGCTCAGATTTCGAATCTGATAGCTCATTCTCCATCCTTGTACATTAGGGAACACGAACCAAGTGTTATATTTCACCCAGGTGTCCTGCAAGTATACAAACCACGAAGCTTTTACGAGATTTGGTCAAATCCTGTAATTTCTGGTAAATTTTCAATTTTAATGCTAAAATTTAGAAAACTCAATTCTTAAGCTAAAGAATGACAAATATACCTTGGATAGGCTATTTCATGGAAAATGTGGAATGAAATGAAGGCAAAAAGGATAGATAAAGAGGCAAAAATATGGTTTATGGAAGCACAAAAATGGACTCAACAGGAGAGTCACCCATTAATGAGTGGTGTGGTAGCAATTGAAGCATTGTGTTCAGTGCTATAGTGTCTTATGGAAGAATTCAAGGTGTGACAGAGTTTGCACTGAAAACAATCAAACGAGGGAGAACACTTACAAGATATTCAAGATAACTACTCCAATTTGAGGCCTACAAGAGGCAAAAATCAGTTTCTGTAAAGCAAGACTGCAATCAACATGTAGGTCCAAGTTTGCAAGCAGGACATATAGAAACACTTAATGACTACATGGATTTCCCCCCTACTTTTGAAGGTGGGAATATGGTCTACTATGTTGCTAATTCCCAAAAGGTGGTGGGGGCACATAACTCCTCCCTACAGGTAATTTCCTTCTGCTTGTCTAATCAATTGAGTTAAATAGGCTAATAAGGGCTTGGAAGTCTCAAATAGTTGTGTTAGTTGAATTCCATCTAGTTCTTAGTCAACTTAGTAATGTAGATTGGGGTTGTAAATATGATTTTAAAGGGGTCCTCTTTTATTATATCCTATCATAAGGTAGTATCTAGTGGAGTGCTTGTAATGTGGAAAGACATTGGTAAAGTCAACCAAATAAGGTTTATGGTAGAAAATTCAAGACATTAAGCTTTGGGTGGTGAAGATTTTATGTGGTGTATTTACAATACAACTACATTCCTTGGCAAAGGTTTGGAGTAGGAAATTAACATTCATTGGCTAAGGTTTGGAGTTTTTTTATTGTAAGGGGCCAATTGTTGTTTCTACACATTTACTTTGCTTGTTTAGAATATATCAAGGATAGAAGTTCAGGGTAAAGTTTGAGGAACCATCAATATAGATGTACCAAGACTCATGGATCTAAGGGATAATGGAATGGTTGATGGGGAGACCCAAGGTTCAATTGGGCCATGGATAGTGAGTGGAGCAACCACTTGAAAGAAAGAAGGAAAGATATATGTTCCATCAAAAGGGGGATATGTTGAAGAGGCCGGGAGAGGGTCAGATCAAGGGAAACAACTATTGATATAAGAGGAGGTGCTTCCCTCTTGCTTGGAAGAGAGGTGGTTTTCAAGCTAAGAGGGAGGTTTAGTGATTTGAACGTGAGGACCTCACAATATATAAAGGCCTTGCGAGAACTCTAGCTCGACACCTTGGAGGCAAACCGAATAGTTTTATATTCCCACCTTCGCCTCCCATACTTGGATGAGTACGCAGTCATATACCATGGATGCAAGAGGGTGGAATGTTGAACATGTTCATGATTGGATTCTAGTTTCCCTAAACATTAGTTTTGAGGCCGCATGTATTCCTGTCTAATAGGTTGGGAGAATGTTGGGAGAAAGAAGAGGAACCTCACTTATTTTTGAGAAAAGGGACACAACACTCCCTATTGTAGGGGAAGGCTAGTATAAGAAGTAGAATTTACCATATAGAGGGGGGATAATAGTAGTCTTTTACCACTTACATAATGGGATCATCCTTTTTAAGCAGGACAAGGACTAAAATATCTTCAAGGAAATTTTATATATTTCCATCAAGGACATGGACAATTCTGATGTGGACAATTTTCATGAAATATTTTGAATCTATGGTGCATGTAAAAATATGTGAGAGGTGGGTGTTATAACCCTAAATTTCACCACACATGCTTACCTGGAATCAGGCTAACTCATATCCCTTCATTGCCAAAACATCTGTTGAAAAACATCTTTGAAAATCCTCTTGGGTCAAGGTACACGTGCCCTAATCCACTACTGCATGCGTGTGAACGTTGGAAGGCCTACTACAGCCCGCGTTTACCTAACAAAACACAAAAATAGGAAAGTTGCCGATGGGACAAAAAGCTATGGCTCAATTAACTAAAACTCCCGGCCATGCATGGCCGAGAGTTCGTCCAAAACCCTAGCTCCTTCTAGTCTATAAAAGAAGGGGTAGGGGTACCATTTGAAGGAGGAAAATTATAGCGAAGAAACTCTGCCCATTTGCCGAATCCATTTGTCCCAACCCTTTAGCCTTCCCTCAATCCTAAGGAGAATTAATGCAAAGAAGTTGGAGGACAAAAGAAGAGGAGGAGCCCAGGATCAGGATCAAGGAGCGGTGGCCGGTCTCGACTTTGATTGTAAGTTGATTCATTTTGAAAATAATAAAAGAATACTTTTCCCATCCCAATGCATGAGTTATCTATGATTTGTGTAATTTATGCTTAATTTCTAACCCTCAAGTAGAAAAGTAGCATGCATGCGTAGTGTTTTGTCTTGATTGCAGGTTAACTTTGGAAGGAGCAGCGCAAGTAAGTGGGAAAAGCGCAACAGAGGATCTACACCAAACATCAGTAAAAAGGTTAGTGGTTCCTTTCCATGCATGTATCACAAAAGAGGGGTTTAAGTTTTGGGTGGTAGGATAAAAAGTAATTTCTTTTACGGTCAAAAATCTGCATGCAATTCTGACCCTAGTTTGCTAGTCCGTAGGGTATTTTTCCCAACAACAGAATTGGTGACCATACTGGGGAAGATACTCTTTAGGGTTTACAGATTTAGTCAAGGTTTTTGGGTAGTTCAAAGGATTAGATTTTCTGTTTCTTTGTTTGTCTGTTTTCTATTAGGTCAGAGTTAGCAGGGAACCTGGTTCTTTATACCAGTTTTTCCTTGACTGTTTCTTGATGGTAATTATCGAGACACATAGAGGTACACGCGGCCTGTAGAAGGCCTGGACGCGTGTACCCGCACCCTAATCTCTTCCAGCACACGTGTGAATTCTAGCTGTAGAGGTTTCAGTAGTGTGTAGGAGTCAGAGAGCTTGAGAGGCAGTCCTCCTCTTCCCTGTCAGAATTTTACATTCTCAGGGGGCTTTTTGGATCCTATCTGAGTCTTGCTGGTTCATAGTCTTGTCTCAGTTTTCTTTCTTGCGTTTTCTTATTCTTTGCAATTATTTTTCTTTTCTGTTGGAAGAAGCATCCAAGCCTTCAAGAGACCCTGGTTATCAATACCAAAGGCCTCTTCCTGGTCTGGGCTGCCTATATTTATTTTTGTCTTAGATTTTATACATACCCGCGGCCTGTGCAAGTGCAGCCTGCAGGTACACGTGCTCTATTGTAGCTCAGCACACGTTCGCACGCGTGCTGTTTATGTGACAGTAGCTTGCTTGACAGGCTGCTTTTCAGTCAAAGGGGGGCAGTCATCCTCTCCTGTGGTGAGAAGTGTTCCTCTCAGGTGTTTGAGTCTAGGGTTGAACAATCAATAGGTTAGGGCCTCTTACCCTTAGCCTGTTTTTTCTTAGTTGATAGTCGATAAAAAAAATAAAAATAAAATAAATAAATAAAAATTGTTTTATGGTTTTTAGACAAGCGTAAGAGTTTGTGCTTTCTTGATTTCCATTGGGTGTCTTTGCTCTGATTCTTTGTGATCTGCACTTTAAGCTAGAATTTTGTTTTCTTTTCTTGGTTTTGTGCTTGTCGGCATTTTCCCTTTGTTGCCCCATTTAACACTTAAATAAAAAAAAAATTCTTTTCATTTTCTTCTTTGTTTGAAGATTGTGTTTCTGCATCAATAGCTAAGGAGAAGTCTTTTTGTTCATAAGTTTTTGCAGTGCATTTAGAGCATAAGTAGCTCGTAGTCGAGTGAAATTCCTTTATGTTTGATGCATGAAATCTTAGAAAAATTGAAAAAGAAAAAGAAGTCTTTCTTTGTGAAAAGTTGTTGATTTTTGCATTTAGTAAAAGTCTTTTGTTTCCATCATTTTTTCATTCATTTTTGCTTTGAGTCTTTACAAATCATCAGTTTCACCTTCATTCCCCGTGACGTAAAAAATCCCATAAAAGCAACGCTAATTTAAAATCTATTAGACTTTTTGTTTGTAGGGTTCATATACTAGTTCAGGACTAGGGCCTTGGATTAGGTTGGAGAGGAAACTCTCCAAGGCCACTCAAAACCAAACATTGGAGTCTTTGATAGGGAGTGTAGAAGTCTAGTTTCGTGGAAGTTATCCGGGACCCCACTCTAACACAGGGGCTAAACACGAGGTCACGTAAGGAAAGGCAGTGGAGATAACCCCTCCAAAGCGGGACCAAGCGTAGTGGAGAACACATATCGAGGATTTGTTTTGGGATTCCATCGTTTGCATTTGACATGGGGTTTTGTGGGTCTCGAATCTATTCGAGGTCCTCAGTTGTCTTCCGGACCATTTTATCTCGATACCCTTGACAGGTTTAGGGCTTGATACCTTGCTCATTGTGGTCTACCCGACTTTCGACTGTACCTGCCTGGTGACTGTTTGCGTGCTGGCAAACTAGTTGCCAATCTTTTTAGGGACATACACAGGTGACTGCGGGGGTATACCACGGTACCTAGGACATACATCGAGCCACGCTTTGCAGAGTATACTCAGAGGGTGCTTCCGTATTCGAGTTTCACTTGCACCGGTAAGTTTCTCTAGTGTTTTTTGTTGTAACTGTTCTTCAAAATAGTTAGTGACTGCCTGTCTTATCTCTTAGGGGCTTCTTTTTAGCGTGTGTTACTATTTGAACGTGTAAAATACCTTAGCGTGTTTTGGATATTCTCACACAGTGGAGGATCCCGAGCTCCACCGGTCACGAAGGCTTCAGGGCCTGCCGCCAGTTATACTGGAGCCACCCCCGCCACCATTGAGGCGGAAGCTAGACCAACAAGGGTCTTTCGAAGCAACTGGGTTACAAACCATTGTGCCCAAACAACTCCCAGAGGAATCAACCGCCAATCTTGGTTCAGTTGAAATCCCAACCACTGATACTTGGCCACAAGTTATTGTACCAATTCAATTTTACGAATGCCTGTCAGTGCCTCACACAGCTATGGAAACAAACGCTGTTACTTCCTCTGGGAATTTTTCCATTCCCACCACCGTTGCTACCACAGGAGAAGCATCTCCTAACTTGCCATCTTCGATCTGGGCCATGTCGCACATTGGACCGATCTCATCTATCGCGGCGGCCACAACTCCCTTCACACCCAGTGCGATAGGCTCTCTGTTCTCATATGGTATGCCTAGTTCGGGTACAAGTCCTGCACTTACTCACTCCACTTTACAGACTTTGGGTCTGGGGGCAGGGAGCTCTAATGCTCCTTTGCAAGGTCAACTTGGGGGCATTCCTGTCCCTTTTAATGCTTTTCCTTATGTTGGAGGTCATATCTCTCCTTCGTCCCCTTCGCTTGGTGGTCTGCATCAGCAGTCCGTTGGGCAGCCTGCACACACTAGTTCATTTGGAGCCGGGAGTCAAGGAACACCTGCGCAAACTATGCCGGTCGGTTCGTCACCATTTGTTTGGAACAAGACATTTGGTAACAACACTTTCGTATCCACCGCTTTCCCATCTGGGGGCACTCCCATTTTTGGACAGTCTACTTCGGCGCAGGGTACTATTCCTGCGCAGGGGGCACATATAGAAGGACCTTGGAACTTTGGACAAGGATCCGTTCCCTCCTGTAGAATGCCGTTCTGGGGTAGTTCTTTCCACAGTCAATGGAACCCTGGACAGACTTCTATGCCTCTCCCATTAGGACCAGCATGGGGCAATCCTTCCCAAAGTCCTTCAAACACGATGCATGCCCAACATCCGATGTCTTTTATGGGGAATCAGCCAATGATGTCTCCACAGATGAAAAATCCTTACGTTGGTCAGGGCCATGGTTTCTACCAGAACTCGGGCCAACAACCAAACTTTTCCTGGCAACCTGGTGCTATTCAAACTCCAGGACCCTTTTTCCCAGGCTATCAGCAGCAACCCAAACTACCATTCCTGGCGACATTACACTTTCCAGATTTGACAAGGTTGTTAAATGATCCTATTTGTCACGATCCACATTGGCCTCCTATGCCAACGAAGTTGCCTTTGGACATTCCAAAGTTCGAGGCCAAGCCTAACGAAGATCCATGTGATCACGTGACTACCTTCCATCTTTGGTGTTCATCTAACTCATTGAAAGATGACTCCATCCAGTTGCGATTGTTTCAACGCACTCTTATTGGGAGTGCCACGAAATGGTACATCGAACTCGATCGCTCACGATACTCTTCCTTTGGTGAACTAGCGATGGCCTTCCTTAACCATTTCTAGTTACCTGTAAGATATGACGCTGGCATAGAGTTGCTTGCCAATTTCGAACAGACAACAACGGATCATATCTTTGATCATATCCGAGAGTGGAGACACTGGAAGAGTCCAATCAAAGTACCAATCCCACCAACATTCCTGCTTCAGTGGTTCCTTAAGTCTCTGGTCCCACAATTATCCAAAGACGTCGCAACTTCTGGAGTTTTCTCCAAGGAAGATGCCATCATGAGGGCTCAACAGTTTGAGCTCATCTATTCTCAGTCTGGTTTATTATACAACATCCTACCGGATGCACCCTGATCGATTCTAGATAAAACTAGACAGAGAGCTGGACCACATGCCGACGGTATTGTTGGTTCAGCACAAACCAAGCCCGCTGAACAATTGACGAAACAATTGCAACAATTATCTATCCAACACTCAGCGGCCAACTAGACTACTGCTTTGGCTGCTCCTCCTACCCAAACATCGGAAGTACACTCCATGCAGTCGACTAACCCAAAGGCCACCCAACAACCTGAAGGGAAGAAAAAACAATGAAAAAAGGGTAAGGGGGAGAAAAAACCCACTGATAATGCTGGTGAGGGCACCACAGAAAAACGAAAGGTGAGGTATCCATGCAACTTGTGTGCAGAAGACCACCCGACCCATCTTTGTCCTTGACTTGCAGAGGCCCAAAATTTTGTCACACAGCAACAACAAGCCGTGTTGACTAATCCCTTTCAGCATGGGAAAAATTTAACTCAAGCCTCTACAAGTGTCGAAGGGGGCAACCAAGAAACCTGCCCTCCTCCAAACAGTTCCTCATCCGCGAACGTATATATGGTTAGGGGTGATGCTTTAATAACAACTAGAATGCATGACTATAGTAAACCAAGTGCCTCTGAGAAGGGTAAAGAAGCTGAGATCCCATCTCTTCCTCTACATATTGAGAAGACGTTGGGCGAAAAAATGACACGCATTCCAAAAGGTGCATTTAAGAAAGCTTCTCACAACCCAAACGCACGGGCCGCCCATAGTTACTCTGTGGTGGAGGATTTATCACAAACCCCTTGTGCGATGTCTGCTTTGGAAGTCCTCCAAAGCTGCCCTGCTCAGAGGAAAGCCTTGTTGACTGCTTTAGGCTCTACTGAGACTTGTAACCCGGGTACCATCATGTTAGATACAAATGACTTAAAACCTCATTTGCCTTACCACGTAGCATTTCAGATAGTAGTGGCTCATCCCACGAAAACTTTTACATGCAATATCTTCTGCACGGTGGTCGACGAGGGTGCCTCGACATGCGTTATGTCATTAGCATGTTGGAAGGCCATTGGCCAACTTGCTTTGTCTCCGTCACCTACTCTCCTCACTGCATTTGACGGTCGTTCTTTTCGACCACATGGCATCATCCCTTCTTTCCCTGTGCAGTTAGGAGGGAAGACCGTGTGTGTCGAAGTAGAGGTAGTCGATGCTCCCCTAGACTATAACCTCTTGTTAGGTTGGAGTTGGACTTATGCTATGCAAGCTGTGGTTGCTACAGTTTTCCGAGTCTTGTTGTTTCCACACGAAGGCCGGATAGTGACCATCGATCAATTGTCCTTCTCTAGACCTGACCCATCTTTGGGGGCATCCATGGTTCCCATGATTGATAATCCTCAACCCAGTGTCGTTAACGTAGGAGTTGGTTTGTGCCATTCCTTGATGGGTACCTTTGATTACCCACCTCCTCATGATGATCTCAGGTTTATATCTAATCACCACAAGGCTGGGATTTTTCAAGTTTCGTCGTTCTGCATGACTTACTTTGAGGATCCATGGATTCTTCCTTCCCCATCAGCCACAATGGATGAGACAGGGCACTCCGGCATGTCCATGCCTTTGTTGGCCGTTGAAGTAGCATACTCTTTAGTCCAGCAAGCTTCAACTAACTCTGATCCGACTCCCGCACAAGAGTTGGATCCACTTCTAGAGCCTATTTGGGCTTAGGGTTCTCTTGCTACCATCAATTCATTAGACTTAGTCTTGCCTTCTGACGAAGCAGTAATCGAAGCAATGACTAGTCCAGACAAACCTTGGGAAGATCTTCATCACAGATCATATTTCCTCCCAAAGTTAAGCCGAATCAAAGTAGGAGAATTCACCATGACTAGGACTGGAGATAGGTCTTTTCATACTAATCCCTTAGCTACACACAAGATCTATGCTGAGGGTAACATGGAAACCATTGTTGCAACGATACCTATCAATATCTACAGAACCCCTGGCGTCATAGACAATGTTTTCGCCGGAGCATACAACTCCCCCGAGGAGATGCCAGGCATCGACCCACACAGAGTCTATCATGAGCTAACTTTGTTGTTTTTCAAGCTCGCTTTGAGATATGAAAGCAACATCCGGCGAGACTGCATTTATGCTTTTCGATCTCGTCCGGATTAGCTGAGAAAAGTAACCATTATGGAGTCTTCTTTAAGCCCTTTTCAGACTCCTTAAAGATGAAAAGATTGTTGAGTGACCTTGTTTCTTCACACTCGTTAAATTGGTCCAGAAGAAAGTTCCTTAAATGGGTCTCCTTTTAAGCCCTTTTCAGACCCTTTAAAAATGAAAAGATTGTCGAGCGATCTTGTGACCTTTCACGCTCGTTAAATTGAAATTTGAAGTCACATATGTCCGGCGGTAGTTTACCCCTTTTTCGGTCCGGACGGTCAACTGTACGAACAAAGGAATACTCTATGGAATTCCCATTCTTTAGAAGAGTATCCTCAGGTATAATTTTATTCCTTTTTCAGGCCTGAGGGACTAAATTTACGAAAAAGAAACCCCCCCAAAGTCCATAGTTAATCTCTTTTCAGACTCCCTAAAATTGAAAAGATCGCCGAGTGACCTTATTCTTTCACACTTGTTAAAATGGTCCAGAAGAACATTCCTGATGGAGTCCATAGTTAAGTTTTTTTCAGACTCCTTAAAAATGAAAAAATGGCCGAGTGATCTTGTCCTTGTCACACTCGTTAAAATGGTTTTGAATTGACGTCTAATCGGTGCTAGTTTACCCCTTTTTTGAACAGACTAGACTATTGTCGAAAAAGGTACCCCACTGGAGTCTCCTTTTATGCTTTTTCAGACTCTCTAAATATGAAAAACCACTGAGCTTCCCTTCTCTAGGCTCGTTAAAATAACATCGAAGGACGTTACCATTGTGTGTTCTATCAACTGCATTTTCATACCTTACCCATCAGCCTTGTAACAGTTTGCTTCTGCGTCTTAACACCTTTGGGCACTGGAGGATTTTTTTCGAGTATCATTTCCCAGAACATCAGTCTTGTCCTTGTGCCTTGAGATTGTATGTTTTTCATACTCGTTCCTCCGTTGTAACGTAATATTCCTTTATTCTTTTTCAAAAACTATAAAAAAGAACAAAAAAAAATCAAATATACCCCAAAAAGAGGATGGGAAAAGTATTTTCTTTATTGGCAGCATAATGAGTCGCCCTTGGATAAAGCACATCTGTTTGTTTGATTATCAGACTAAGGGATGTAGTACGACCTTAGGAATCTTTTCCTCGCTATATAGAGTTGTTTCCTCCACCGTTTGGTTACTCTTCCAAACATATGGAGAGTTTGCGTTGCCTCCTGCTTCGTAGACTTATGATTAACAAGATATGCTGCCCGGGTCTTATCACTTGTCATGCTATTATCCGAGGGAAGTTTGTCACTGAGCCTGAGTTAACCCCTCTGCAATATGTCTCTTGTCTGCATACCCGACCATATTGAACATCCAATCAAGTCTTTGTTCGAAATCACTGAAGCCTTCAGTCTGATCATCAAGATTATCAAGTCCATAACCGACGAGCCGTCGAAAACCTCTGGGTAGTGTAGTCGTACACTCATGTTACACTCCTACCCAAGTTTAGAAGATTTTGAAGTTGTTTCTTGAGATCTGAAGTACAACCATCAGGCTGAATCAACTTCTGGGAGATGGATACTTTATATGTATATCTTTCTGATTTTGAGATGTAGCTCCGCCGTGTATTATTCGCGGCTACTCTTTATAGTATTTGACATGGATCTACAGTGTATTTGATTGGTATCCATGGTTCTATTTTATCCCGATCATGGGTATGCCCGCCTCGGTGAGACATTTGTTATTTTGCAGACGACACCTCCTGATTCCTGATTCTTGGGCTCACTCATTCAACATATTAGTACAGATTGGTAAAAGAATGGTAATGTATTTCGGCCATCAGATGCTCTTCTGACCTCACACATTAGGGGGAATCTTTTATAACCCTAAATTGCACCACACATGCTTACCTGGCATCAAGCTAACTCATATCCCTTCATTGCCAAAACATCTGCTGAAAAACCTCTTTGAAAATCCTCTTGGTTTAAGGTACACGCGCCCTAATCCACTACTGCACGTGTGTGAACGCTGACAGGCCTACTACAACCCGCGTTTACCTAACAAAACACAAAAATAGGAAAGTTGCCGATGGGAAAAAAATCTATGGGTCAGTTAATTGAAACTCCCGGCCATGCATGGCTGAGAGTTCGTCCAAAACCATAGCTCCTTCTAGCCTATAAAAGAAGGGGTAGGGGTACCATTTGAAGGAGGAAAATTATAGCGAAGAAACTCTGCCCATTTGCTAAATCCATTTGTCCCAACCCTTTAGCCTTCCCTCAAGCCTAAGGAGAATTAATGCAAAGCAGTTGGAGGACAAAAGAAGAGGAGGAGCCCAGGATCAGGATCAAGAAGCGGTGGCCGGTCTCAACTTTGATTGTAAGTTGATTCATTTTGAAAATAATAAAAGAATACTTTTCCCGTCCCAATGCATGAGTTATCTATGATTTGTGTAATTTATGCTTAATTTCTAACTCTCAAGTAGAAAAGTAGCATGCATGCGTAGTGTTTTGTCTTGATTGCAGGTTAACTTTGGAAGGAGCAACGCAAGTAAGTGGGCAAAGTGCAACAGAGGATCTACACCAAAAATCAGTAAAAAGGTTAGTGGTTCCTTTCCATGCATGTATCATGAAAGAGGCGTTTAAGTTTTGGGTGGTAGGATAAAAAGTAATTTCTTTTATAGTAAAAAATCTGCATGCAAGTCTGACCCTAGTTTGCTAGTCCGTAGGGTATTTTTCCCAACAACAGTGGGTTTATGATAATATTTTGAATTCTCCAATCACATTCTCCATTGACCTTGTGTAAACCATTCCGTTTGGTGTTTGTTTCACTAAGTGTAAAGAACAATGTTGGAGAATTATAAGACGTAAGTAAGGTATGAGCTATTTTTTACCTCTTTATTCCCTTTTATTTTAATGGTATCCATATTTTGTATTAATCAAATGAGGAATTAATCCGGAACTAATGCCATTAGACACAAACTTAATCCCAAGGCCAACTAAGGAGAAAAAAAAACACACACTAATTAATCTAGGAGTCAAGCATGCAAACAAACCTTCTCACAAAGAAGTGCTACTTGGTGATGGAATCCAACATCACATAATCAATGCGCGAAGGGGATGAGTTTCGATGGGTGGGAAATTTACATTGACAACCTACTTACCGAACTAACTCCCTAGTGCAAGTTACCTCACCGAGTAGTGGGAAACCCTCCAAGGAGTCTGAGTGAGTTCAACCAACATCGATCCCAGTTACACCACCACATTCCCTGTGCTGTCACCTTGTGTAGGAAGTCTAAAATATTATGGCCTCTATGGTATCACCTACTATACCAAAGCAGAGGGGGACAATCGACAATTGACACCAAGACCAAAAAAGCAGGGTTGATTACTCTGAGGGCCCCAATGCGACCTCGTGATTGACCCTTTTGTTAGAAGGGATTCCCAAATTCAGTGATATAGCAACTGGATTTCACTCCCTAACTCAAGGCTTTATGTTTTTTTAGCAACGTTGGAAAGTTATTCTCACAATCTTATTCCAAATATCTACACCTAAGATAAGATGGGTTTGAAGAGCCCTAGAAACGTTGCTAGATAAATTTTAATTAGCGCATGATTTTAGGTTGTTGTTACTCAAAGGAGTGGTTGTGAAACTGATGGTGTTTTGAATCGACTCTTTAAACCATGCAAGAGGAAAATGAAATGTAAGAATTTAAACTTCGATGAAAACTAGCTATGGGAAGGAGCAAGAGGTTTTAAGCAAATAAATAATTTCTTGATAGATTACTATGTGTGCAGTATTTCTAATGACAAAAAGTATGAGCTAATTATCCAGATAAATGGGAGCAAAATGACCCAAATTTTAAAAATACCATGCAAATGTCATAGTTCACTTAGTACACATTAATCTAAATTTAATCTAATTCTGCATTAAAATGAAAATAAAACATTATTATTTTCCTTCTCCCACCCCTTCATACATCTATGGCCCTTTGAAAAAGTGAGGGAACACATTTTGGCTAATAAATGAGGAAAATTGTGTTTGCAAAAGTGCTAGTAAAGGCCCAATTCTATGTAAGTGATTAATAGTAAGCATGTGAAATTAGGCACGACTCTTAAAATCTTTTTCATTGTAAAACAATCTTAATTAAGAAAATTCATATGGGTTTTGGGATCAAATTCATATGGGTTTTGGGTTTGAACTAATGAAACATGATTCCCATAACAACAACAATCATCAATGTATGACATACATGGGAAACATAACCCAAAACTAAAGCTTATGCTATCATTTATAAGGTAAGACAAGAACTAAAACAAAAATTCAAACGAGACATGATAGATTGCTTATGCTTGAGTATGGTGCCCTTTTAATATTTTAAATCTAATGCAAGGAGGTGAAATGGTGTTTGATTCAAACCTCACAAGTGTTGGGAAATTCAGATGCTTCGTATATGCCAAATTTTTCTCATACCTGTAATGAGTAATATAGGCCAAAGTATGCTCATACTTATAATGAGTAATATAGGCCAAAGTATGCTCATACTTATAATGAGTAATATAGGCCAAAGTATGCTCATACTTATAATGAGTAATGGAAATTAAAAAAATCATTTTGAGGTTGAGTTTATAATGATAAATACAAAATCAAATAATATCCATTCAAACCCTTTTAGTGTTGGTAAATATCACAATGAATATAATAATGGTTTCGAGGCCATGGGACTATTATATGTGCAAAAATATTCAAGGTACATGAAGTAGGTAAGCCCATGTTGAACATAACAGCAATGAGAGAATTGGGTTTGTTATCACTTGCTCATAAATAAAGGAAAATGGACCAAAACTAAAAAAATAATATAATAATATGCTTTCGGTTAAATTATCCATAATTGAAAGAGGAAAGTTATAGATCTGAATAGATCTTGAAACTGCATGAAAGAGAAGATAGGAGAAGAATAAATTTCCATGTTAACGACACATGACATATCTCCTTCCATGACCCTCAATTGTAGAGTTTGGTTTGATATTATGGCCTTAAATTTTTCATTTCGAAGAGTCATTGAACTTAGCTAGGATTTCATGCTCGATTGCAAGAATGTGGGCTTAGGGTGATGAAGAAATACTTTCCATCGGTCTGATCTTTCCCTACTTTCCCTCGGTCTCAAATGTACCTCTCATGCCTCTTTTCCCTCGACAGTCTCACCTTAAATAAATCCCGCATTACCAAATTCTGTCTCCTCAAAGCGTATGGGTGCAGACCCTCGACACTCTCACAACTCCTTTCCCTTGATAATACTCTTGCACCTCCTTTCTCGGTATGATCAGTCTCGGATGACCCCGCCCTTGATTAGAGTAAGCAGGAGATAGGTACCAGAGTCTCCTTGCTTGGTCTGCTCAGTTTGCTCGGTCTCGGTTGGGCTTGTTTGCTCGGTCTTGGTCTCAGTCTGCTCGATCTCGCCTTACCAAAATTCGTCTCGGCCTCAAAGTGTATGGGTGAAATCAAATTATGTTTCTGCCTTAAAAAAACCCACCTTAATAATTTAGAAATCTACCTTACCAAACCCTCTCTCTGCCTCAAAGCATATGGGTGAAATCAAAGGTTATTTCTACATTTGCACATTGAGTAGTGTACATATACAAAAATAAGTAATAATTATTTGAATTAAAGGATTTTAAAATTTGTTTTTTTAAATTGTATTAAGAATAAATATTTACTCTTTGATTTTTTTATGAAGGGGTAATTTATTTTAGTAATTATCACTATAATAATTATAAAACTTAGGCGGAAAGATGGGAAAATAACCCATACATGAACCAATAATTAGTATTAAGGTCTAACCAATGTCAAGGGATATAAGGGCCCTAAATGACTCTTCTTAGTCTCATTCATCATGAATAACACCTAGAAACCACAACATAATTCCTCTCTAGGGGGTCCTTAGCATCAGAGTTGGATAAGGACACCATTAGAAGGTTTTTTGCAGTAAGGATGGGTAGAGAGGCCTTCATAACACATCACTCATTTGTAAGGCTTCCTTGAAGGCCTTCAAGCTGTAGGATATAGGTGCCATGAGTGGGTTTTGTTTTCTAGAAATGGGTCTTAACACCTAAAAATGGTTAAGGGGGGAGTAAAGGACTTAAGCCATAATTGAAACTTATCAAGCTCATGTGCCATGAAAAACACCTAGACCATCACCTTTTATATGTTTTTCATACTATATACATATGGGTCTCGTGGCCATGACCATGGTTGTGGTAGGGAAACAAGCCTCAAGCCATTAACCTGCATGGTCAAGGGATGGAAACAACAAATCAAGCCCCAAACATATCATTTCTAGCTCAAGCACCATGAACAAGTCCTCAGGTCACCACACAAGACCATGGATGGGTGAACAAGTTGTCATCAAGAGCCTTGAACAATTCCTCAAACCAACATAACATAACTTAATTGGCCTTTAAGAGGGATATAAGCATCATGATTAAGTTTTGTAAATTGAAAATGGGTGTAGAGGAATAAACATGGAAAGTTGGAAACAATGGCCTAAATCCCTAACTAAACCTTCTCAAGCTCATGAACCACCATCGACAACACCTAAAAACCATGACTCGAGTCCTCTCTAGGGAGTCTTTGGCATCCAATTAGTTGAATATGGGTGACATTATGAGGTCTTCTTGATCATCATGGATGAGTCTTAGGTTCATGACTATATTCCACTTGTATGCTAAAGGTCCACTTTAAAGGGTCTATGTTGTGGTTTAAGGCCTTGATTGTGGCACATTAGATCAATAATATTAATTTAGGGAATAATTCCCTAGATTTCTCCCTCGAACCATGGTATGAGACCCACCATTCATGTAAAAAAACTTCTAATGGAACCCATATCCCACTCTAAGGATATTGACCTTCTAATATAGAGGGCATGTTTTGTGGTTAATTTGTAGCCTTGTGCATGTCCATTAAGATCCCTTACAATATCCCACCTAAATTCCATATATCCCTTAGAGAGGATATGTATGGTGGTTTGAGGCCTTGTTCATGGCCATTAAGATCAAGAAGATTTGTTTAGGGCCTAAGGCCCTTTATTTCCTCCCTTGGCCATGGTATAGGTCTTGAAAGCCATTCTTTTTATTCAAAACATACTAATGGTGCACATATTCCCAAATATAGGCATTTTTCATGGCCATTAAGCATAAAAAAGATTCATTTAGGGAAGAAGGCCTGATTTTATTCCCTTGGTGATGATATAAACCTTGAATTACATATATGGTGCAAAAAAATTCCTAATGGCACCCATATCCCACTGGAAGGTCAAATATCTCTTAAATAAAATCTACATGGTTATTTGAGGCCTATTTCACAGCCCTTGAATTTGATAACTTTCATTGTGAGCTTAATGTTCTTGTTTTCTTCCCCTAGACATGGTACAAGCCTTGATAACCATTCTTATTATGAAAAAAATACTAATCTCACCAAAGATCCCACACAGAGCCTAAAGATTTCTACACAGGTCTTGTGTTGTTTTTTGACGACTTCATCATGAAGCTTAATCCTAAGAAGATTTAAATAGAACCTAAAAACATTATGTTCTTTCCCTGACCATGGAAAAGACCTAAGTTCCATACATGGTGTGAAAAAATTGTGAATGGCACCCATATCCCACCCAAGCACCATATAAGTCTATTAAATAGGATAGATGTGGTGGTTTGAGGCCTTGTTACTGGCCTTGATGATATATCCCTTCTTCTCTCAACCTTATGATGATATATCCCTTAGAGATGAACAAGGCCTCAAACCATGATACATATCCATTAATCTCACAATGAAAGTTCTCAAATTCAAGAGCCATGAACCAGGCCTCAAATAACCATGTAGATCTTATTTAAGAGATATTTGACCTTCCAGTGGGATATGGGTGTTAGAAAAACAAGACCATGGAGAAATAAAATAAAAAAAATGCGGAAACAAAACATAGAAGATACACAATACAATAGAGACACAGATTTCCTTGGTTCACACAATGTGGGCTACGTCCACTAGAGAAATTGCCAGGTCCTTCCTTTATTATTATCCAACATATGAAGGGATACAACCTACAACAAACCCATTGTAACTTCCTCTTCTTTCTCTCATAGTCTCCTATCTCAGAATATAATATTCACCATCAACCATAACCGCAATACATTTCCCTCATAAAAGAGGGTTGCCTTCTAGGGAAAAAAACCCTAACATAATCTCTATCGTTAGATCTGAGACCTTATAATGAACGGTCCAGATTTACAATGAAATTACAATTTACTTTTACAAGGAAAATTTTCCTTCGGGGGATTTTCCCTCGAACCCCCGTCAGGGGACGTTGCCCCCGAACCCCCGCTGGGGGCCCACTTGCCCCCGGACCCCCTAGCCGGGGGGATAGCCCCCCCCGGACCTCACAGAGGGGGTACCCCCCCTCTGCACTCCCCTGCGTGGAAGAGTGTACATACTTCTGGGGTGTAAATACTTCTGGGGTGTATATACATTAATGTATATATAATTTCAACGTTGGCCCCATTCACAGCTCACTATTGCCCGTGTCTAGTCCTAGTACAATTTCCATTGCTTGTTCCTTGTAAAATTCGTTCGACAATACACACGTCCCCACATATAGTACTGGAAGGGAGTATTTTTATGGTGTTGATTAAGCAATCAACGAAAAAGAGGGATTTTTGATCACAAATATGACATAGATACATTTTATATAAATTAATGTAGAACCTGAAAGAAAAATGAAGAAATACTAATGAAAGCTTAAAACTTGCGTCAACCAATTTGTGTACTTTGAAAGAAAATTAGGGTTTATGGTTTACATGATGAATTGATGATGGAAGATAGTGGGTGTGTGAGTCAAATTTGAGTCCATAAACCCTCCCATATCGTTAAGTCATGCGAATAGTCTATCCATGTCAAATTTCAATGCATACAAAAATAATTTGAAAAAATTTCAATGTTGGCCCCATTCACAGGTCATTGTTGCATGTGTCTAGTCCTAGTACAATTTCCATTCCTTGTAACTTGTAAAATTCGTTCGACATTACACACGTCCCCACATATAGTACTGGAAGGGAATATTTTTATGGTGTTGATTAAGAAATCAACGAAAAAGAGGGATTTTTAATCACAACTATGACATAGATACATTGTATATACGTTAATGTAGAACCTGAAAGAAAAATGAAGAAAGATTGATGAAAACTTAAATCTTGCATCAACCAATTTGTGTACTTTGGAAGAAAATTAGGCTTTATGGTTTACATGATGAATTGACGATGGAAGAAAGTGGGTGTGTGAGTCAAATTTGAGTCCACAAACCCTTCCATATCTTCAAGGCATGCAAATAGTCTATCCATGTGAAATTTTAGTGCATACAGAAACAATTTAAAAAATTTAAACGTTGGCCCCATTCACAGGTCATTGTTGCCCAGGTCTAGTCCTAGTACAATTTCCATTCCTTGTTCCTTGTAAAATTCATTCGACAGTACACACATCACCACATCTAGTACTACAAGGGAGTACTTTTATGGTGTTGATTAAGCAATCAACGAAAGAGAGGGTTTTTTCATGACAACTATGACAC
>ML778672.1:259476-283179 GCA_009831015.1 Picea engelmannii
TGTATATACATTAATGTATATATAATTTCAACGTTGGCCCCATTCACAGCTCACTATTGCCCGTGTCTAGTCCTAGTACAATTTCCATTGCTTGTTCCTTGTAAAATTCGTTCGACAATACACACGTCCCCACATATAGTACTGGAAGGGAGTATTTTTATGGTGTTGATTAAGCAATCAACGAAAAAGAGGGATTTTTGATCACAAATATGACATAGATACATTTTATATAAATTAATGTAGAACCTGAAAGAAAAATGAAGAAATACTAATGAAAGCTTAAAACTTGCGTCAACCAATTTGTGTACTTTGAAAGAAAATTAGGGTTTATGGTTTACATGATGAATTGATGATGGAAGATAGTGGGTGTGTGAGTCAAATTTGAGTCCATAAACCCTCCCATATCGTTAAGTCATGCGAATAGTCTATCCATGTCAAATTTCAATGCATACAAAAATAATTTGAAAAAATTTCAATGTTGGCCCCATTCACAGGTCATTGTTGCATGTGTCTAGTCCTAGTACAATTTCCATTCCTTGTAACTTGTAAAATTCGTTCGACATTACACACGTCCCCACATATAGTACTGGAAGGGAATATTTTTATGGTGTTGATTAAGAAATCAACGAAAAAGAGGGATTTTTAATCACAACTATGACATAGATACATTGTATATACGTTAATGTAGAACCTGAAAGAAAAATGAAGAAAGATTGATGAAAACTTAAATCTTGCATCAACCAATTTGTGTACTTTGGAAGAAAATTAGGCTTTATGGTTTACATGATGAATTGACGATGGAAGAAAGTGGGTGTGTGAGTCAAATTTGAGTCCACAAACCCTTCCATATCTTCAAGGCATGCAAATAGTCTATCCATGTGAAATTTTAGTGCATACAGAAACAATTTAAAAAATTTAAACGTTGGCCCCATTCACAGGTCATTGTTGCCCAGGTCTAGTCCTAGTACAATTTCCATTCCTTGTTCCTTGTAAAATTCATTCGACAGTACACACATCACCACATCTAGTACTACAAGGGAGTACTTTTATGGTGTTGATTAAGCAATCAACGAAAGAGAGGGTTTTTTCATGACAACTATGACACAGATACATTGTATATACATTAATGTAGAACCTGGAAGAAAAATGAAGACTGATGAAAAATTAAAACTTGCGTCGACAAATTTATGTACTTTGGATGAAAATTAGGGTTTATGGTTTACATGATGAATTGATGATGGAATAAATTGGGTGTGTGAGTCAAATTTAAGTCCAGAAACCCTCCCATATCATTAAGGAATGCCAATAGTCTATCCATGTCAAATTTCAGTGCATACAGAAACAGTTTGAAAAAATTTCAACGTTGGCCCCATTCATAGGTCACTGTTGCCCGTGTCTAGTCCTAGTACAATTTCCATTCCTTGTTCCTTGTAAAAGTTGTTCGACAGTACACACGTCCCCACATATAATACTGCAAGGGAGTATTTTTATGGTGTTGATTAAGAAATCAATGAAAAAGAGGGATTTTTCATCACAACTATGACACAGATACATTGTATATACATTAATGTAGAACCTGAAAGAAAAATGAAGAAATACTGATGAAAAATTAAAACTTGCGTCAACCAATTTCTGTATTTTGAAAGAAAATTAGGGTTTATGGTTTACATGATGAATTGATGATGGAAGAAAGTGGGTGTGTGAGTCAAATTTTAGTCCAAAAACCCTCTCATATCGTTAAGGCATGTGAATAGTCTATCCATGTCAAATTTTAGTGCAAACATAAATAATTTGAAAAAAAATTCAACGTTGGCCCCATTCACAAGTCACTGTTGCCCGTCTCTAGTCCTAATACAATTTTTGTTTGGTTCGAAAATACACAAATTACCACATCTAGTATTGCAAGGGAATATTTTTATCGTGTTGATTAAGCAATCAATGAAAAAAGGGGATTTTTCATGACAACTATGACACACATACATTGTATATACATTAATGTAGAACTTGAAAGAAAAATGAAGAAAGGTGACGAATTGTATCCCATGTGTACATTTTAAGATACTTGCGACGAATTAGCTATACTTGGAACCACATCATCCATTTCCTTTGTTTATCCCATGTAAAGATTCTTGCGACGAATTAGCTATACTATCGATGAACTTTTTTCGTCGATAGTATAGCTAATTTGTCACAAGATTATTTACATTCGTCGCTCTTGCAATGAAAGTTGACCAAATCAATTTTAACTTTGTCAAAGAGTATAATGGTCAATATGTACTTTATCAAATAGTATAACGGTCAATAAGTTCATCGCAAGAGAGACAATCGTCCATTATCTTCATGATCGTCGCAAAAGAGATGAACGTTTGATTCCGTCGAGAGAGCAACGAATACGGGCTAGATTTATAATAAAATTGAAAAATTAAACTTTTTCTCTTGAATTTTGCGACGAAAGGGTACTTTCATCGCAAAATTTTCAATATGTAGTAGTGTCGCTATGCGTCTACTGCAAGTAGTGCATTTTCCCCTCTATCCTATACTTTATCTGTGACAAATTCTGCATCGTTTTCTATAATAGTAAGTACTGGAGGGTTCTTTTGATACTTCATCTTCTTCCTTATTTCTCCATCCTATGTTCGAGTCCTCTTCTTTAGTGGGGTTGAGGTCTGCGCCTCAATTTTCTTCTTTTTTTCTTCCTCATCTTGTACTTCCTTTGGATGAGAGCTACTCCCTTTCTCTCCATCCTCTTTAACTTCTTCCATTGAAACAATATCTTTCTTTCTTGGCTTCTTTCTTGCTGTGCTACATCTTGAGGCTTAACCGTGGTCTGCAACCTTCCTTGTATTTTTTGCCAGACTGCTTGTCTTCTTTGATGTTCCCTCTTCTGCTTGATCCTTAGGCTTTGTTCATATCTTTTGTGTGACTGGGACCTTCCACTGTGCATTCCAGTCCTTCACAATCCAGTCTACTTCCTCGGGTGGTGTACAATACCTCATTTCCATCCACTTCCTCTTTGGATCCCTTCTGGCCTGAACCTACAAATGGTGTTTTGAAGATTTGAAGTTGGAAAACCCTTAATTTTATTGAAATACTTCAATTGGGATACTCCAGACATTGTATTTCTTCTGTTTCATATATTCCAAGAACATGGAAAATACTGTGTTGCTCACCTGTTGGTTCTTAGGGTCCTTTTCCTACCACAAGGTTTCATACCGCACTACACAACATTTCCCTTTTATGTCCAGAAAGGCTGAAAATTTGGGCTCTTTCCATCCTACCAAATCTATCATTATAAATAGCCAAAAATAATGGAATTATGTCCCATTATCCTACACATATCTATAGTCTACCAGAAACTAGTTCAATAAATATGGTGCCTAACTTAACACTACACCTTTTGTGCACTTCTCAGCTACCACTATCAGTCCTACCGGGGCCTCTTCCTTTTTTCACTTCCTCAAAAATTTGCAAGCCATTAGCTTTGTATCAAAATTTTTCAAAGGGTCATTGATGTCCTTTATTATTATATCCTTGGTTCCCATGTTTGTCCCGAACTGCGCTTTAACTTCTTCTGCAATTTCTTTGTCCCTGGATTTGTTGTCCAAATAATCTTATGGCTTTACACCACTGGTAGGAAAGCCTGTAATCTTGGCTAAGAGACCCACATTTATGGGGACCGACCAATCCATCCACATTATACCTCCATGTACCCTGGCCAACAATTTCTTCACACAAAGGCCTACATTTTTTCCAAGCCCAAATGTGGTATGTATAGAAAATTCATAATGCCCGAGTTGTATAATCCTATGATCCACTGCGCAGGATCAAAAATGGGTTTCCCTAAGGGTCATACCTCCCCTCTGTTCTCTAAGTAAAATTCTTGTGCAGAGTGAGGAAACTTTGTTGTATCTGTCACATCATGATTTTCATATTTTAACTTCGACACCTTTCGCAACATGTCTTCCACTGCAACTACAATGTCTGGGAGATAAGGTAAAGTGATTTCTACTATGCCTGGTGCTTTCCTCCTTTGGCTCACAACTAGGTTTCCTTCTGCAACTTCATTCTCAACTTCTTCTTCTTCTTCACCCTCTATTTCTTGCTGGCTTCTAATATCTTCGACTAGGACTTCCTCCGTGACGACTTTATGTTTCTATTTGTCCATTTTCTCTGCTTCTGCAGGGTTTTTGGGATTAGGGTTTTCTTTGTTGTTATGGTTTTCCATGATCTGAACTACTTGCACGAATTTTGCGGTTGATGTTTCTTCCTCTGTCCTGGTAGGACTGATAGATTCAATTTCTGATGTTGTAACATCCTCTAGCTCCATGAAACTTTCCGACCCTGTCATTATTTCCTTCTTCCTTCCTGTCTGTCGGGTCACTCTTACAAATCGATCAAGAGCGTCAACCTTCGAAGGTTCCATCTAACTTTCCTTGTACACAATCAACTGTTACTCTTGCTCAATTACCTTCTGTTTGTTCTCTTCAGTTCTCTATTGCTAAAAAAACTGTCAAATGTCGAACTTTTTCATGATTTTCCTTTTTATAAACCCTGTCATTAGTGTTCTAACTTTCTTTTGGATTTTTCAGTCATTTCTTCCTTCCATCATGCAATATCTAATTTTCCTACGCACAATCTTCTGAATTATGTCACACCAATTTTCTGTATGCTGCACGCTGTCATTCCTAACTACCACTTATTCCTCTAACTACTTCTTTTTGGCTTTTTCTTCATTTTTCTACTTTCATGTTCCTTTTTCTTCTTTTAACTCCTATTATTTACAATATGTACAAGTCTACTTACTACATTGTGACTATTGAGAGTCAGTGGGTCGACAATCCCTATATAGTTTCAGTTGACTATCATTCACCCTTCCTTGAATTTCCTTTCCTGCTAAGTCTTGCAGTTGTACAACACCTCCATATATGACAAAATTTATCTGATATGGCCCTAGCTAATGCATTCTGAGATTCCCTCGGTGCCACAAATACTTACTGTCATAGAGGAGAACCATATCTCCTACCTTAAAATTATTCTTCTTAATATGTCTATCATGCCATGCTTTATCCTTTTCTTTTTGTACCTCCTAATGAAAACTCGCTATGATTCTGTCCTCTTCCAATTCCATCCGTTGAGCCAATATTTTTTGTGTTGCACCCCTTTCTGTCATATCTGTAATTGCTTCAATGTGCACACTTGGTATCAAATAATCTAAGGAAACTACTGCCTCCTGTCCATACACCAATATAAAGGGTGTTTTCCCTGTTAGCTTCTTGTAGGTAGTCATATAATCCCAAAGTACTAATGGTCCTTTCAAATCCCAATCATATCCATTTACATTACAAATATTTGTCAAATCATTCTCCAAAATCTTGTTGATGGCTTCCATTGTTCCATTTGCTTGAGGGTGATAAGGAGTACTCTTCTGGTGGTATATCTTAAATTCTTCAAGCATTGCCTCAATTTTACTGTTAATGAAGTGAGGCCTATGATCACTCATCAATTTTCTTGGACATCCAAACCTTGTCACTGCATTCTCAAATAAAAAGTGCATTGCAGTCTCTTCACTAGTGTTGCCTCAACATATCTGGTCAAGTATTTTGTCGCTATAATAATGTATCTGGCTGCTGATCTTCTTGATGGTGGATTAATTAGACCTACAAAATCTATTTCCCATTTATCGAATACCTATAAAGTAACCTATGGTCTTAATGGAATCTCATCCTTCCTGGATGGATTCTCAACTCTTTGAAAAACATCACACTTCTGACAATATTCCTATGAATCCTTGTGCATTGTTGGCCACCACAATCCTACGTGATACCTTTTCCAACGTAATTCCCTTTTGCAATTCCTTCATGCACCTCTACTAAAATGATAGTCCTTTCATGCTCCATCACACATCTTCTCAAGATGCTATCTGCTCCAAGTTTTTATAAATGACCTGCAATCAACTAATAATCTGCATCTCTGACCACCAATTTTTTCTTCTACGCAGTACGAATTCTCTTGGTGCAAATCCTATACTCAAAAACTCGATAATGTCAACAAAATACTCATAAGCTATCTATACTGAGAAAAATTGTGCATATGGAAAGTTGTTTTCCAAGTTACTGTGTTCTTCTCCATTAGTTATCCTAGATAAGTGATTCAGTCCTACATTCAATCTTCCGGGTTTCATCACAAATTCAAAGTCAAATTATTGAAAAAAGAGTAGCCATCTACATATCCTTACCCCCAACACTGGCTTATTGACTAGGTATCTTAGAGATGAATGATCTGTAAACATCTTGAAATGTTTCCCTAACAAGTAATGTCTGTATTTCTACAAAGCGTACACCATAGCTAGCCCTTCCCTTTCTGTAGTATTATAGTTCTATTATGAATATGATAACTTTCTACTTGCAAATATAATAGGGAGATCTATATCACCTTCTCCTTATTAGGTTAATGCTGCTCCTAATTCTATTGCAAATGCATCCACATGCACATGAAATTATTTATCCCAATCTGGAAATACTAAAATCAATGCAGTAACCATCTTCTTCTTCAAAATATCAAGACTCTGCTGGAATTCATCATTCCATTGATACTTAGTATCATTCTTCAACAATTTCTCCATTGGCACAGTGATCTGTGCATATACCCTTATGAACTTTTTGTAATACCCTGTATGGCCCATATTACTCTTCAACTAACACACTGACTTTGGTGGTGGTAAGTTAACTATGACAACAATTTTAGAAGGATCCAACATACCCTGTTTACACACCACATGTCCTAACAAAATCCCAAAAGGTGTGCTGAAAATACATTTATTGATATTTAATGATATCTCACACTATCTACATCTTTCCAACATTAGCCTTAATAATTCAACATGATCCTTAAACAAACTGAACACTGTCGAATCATCCAAGTAAACCTCCAAAAACTTATCAATAAAGTCCTTAAAATATGCTACTACTACTCTTGAAAAAATGGTTGGTGCATTCTTCAATCCAAATGGCATAACTGTATACTCAAACGATCCCCACTCTGTAGCAAAATTTGTCTTATGCTTATCTTTTGGTGCTATCCTGATATGATGATAACTTGAAAATCCATCTGTAAAGGAATAAGCTTCTTGACCCCCTACATTCTCCAAAACTTTGTTTGTGAATGGGGTAGGAAAATGATCATGTAGGAAAGCATCATTCAATTTTCTCAAATCTACACAAATCATGATCCCTCCTTTCTTCTTTTATTGCACCACCATAATACTGATCCATTCCAACTCTTCTATAGGTTCTATAACACCAACGCCTAGTATCTTGTCATTTTTTGTCTTTATCTTCTCTTTGTATATTGGATTCAATTTGTACGACCTTTGTATGATAGGTCTTGTTTCTGGATTCAATGGGATCTTCATCTCTCCTATATCTCCTACTAACCCCTTCATTTATGAGAATGTTGCTAGAAATAAGTCATTGTATTCGTGTAGTAATTCTGTAATCCTTTCTACTGTCTGATTATCCCAATAATCTCCAACACTTTCCATCTTTGGGTTTTCTGCAGTTCCAATATTTACCTTATTAATCTTTAATGGTGCAATGTAATCTTCTGAATCCAGCTTGGGACATTCTACTTCCCTTTCATCTTCCACTTCTGAGATCTGGATATTGCACGAATTATCTTCTGCTGGTTCTTCTAATTTTGTGATGTGATAACAATGTAGAGATTGTTTAACTGTTTGTCTAGCCTACTTCTGATATGATGGGACTATTTCAAACTTCGGTTCTTCAAATATCCTATCTCTTACCACTTTCAATGTTGTATCAATATCTGGACTGTCATGATCAAAGGAAAATGTAACTACAAAGTTCTGCTATATCTCTTCCCAGTTAGCAGTTTATCTACGATGTTCCTATTCTGTGTACTAGTTCTTCAGAATTCCTTCTAGTGTGTGAATAAAATGGTGTGGACATTCTTCTGGTGGTACTAATATCCATTGAACTATGCATTTTTCTACATTTTCTTGAGTTTGTCCAAATCCCTCATTTTTCTCCTCATATTTGTGTTCCTACTCTGCGCTAAATCTTATGCACAGTAACCTTTTGCATTGAAACCAATTGTTGATATTTTCCTTGTCTGTACCCCACCATCTTGCAGGTGTAGCTTTTAAATCAATATCTAATGTAGGTAATCTATGATTTTCCATAACCTATACCTCAAAATTCATTAAAAATTCTTCTAAGTCATTCAAGCCATAAAAAGTAGGAGTTTCTCTTACCTCTGTACCAACCCATCTTAGTGCATGTGTCATTCTAGCACACCTCTTGGCATTTAGTAACTGCTGTCAATTTTCCAGTCTTGTGTCAGAGTCTGAAGCACAAGAATTAATACTCCTCCAACTAAGCATGCGATCTGCAGTTGGGTTGATATAATTCTCTTCGCGTGTGATAGTTCTGTATAGATGATTCACATCTTCTGTCAGGATATTATCTATAGGTTCTGAATACCTGCCTACTTTTGATGGATCTAATGGCACAATAAATATGTATTCTCAAGAATCAAATATCATCTTCCTTGTCTTCAAGTTGATAATAGTCTAGTTATCAAAATCCCAATCCAGAACCAACATTACTGGATATGGCAAAGTATTGTCCACTATGTCAATGACTTCAAAATCAACCATGGTGTGCAAACCATCTAGATATACTAATATCCCCTTCAACCTCCCAATTGGCACCACTCTGTGCTGATTTTCCAACTTTAATTGAATATGTGAATACCCTAATTGTGGTTCTCCCATAGCTTCCCAAGTTTTCTTTGGCAGAACATTGACTTCAGATCCTAAGTCTAGTATAATATACCCCATATTTAAATCTCGTATCTTAGCATTCAATATCAATTCCCTACTAGTTCTTCTCTTCTTACAAACATGATTTACTCTTTTTACCCCTTCTTCCCCAGGATTACACTTTTCTAACAAATTCTGAAGTTCTTGTAAGTAATTTTTATCATTCAATAATTTGACACAAGCTCCCAAAAAGTTTCTTAAGCTATGTACTTGTTCTGAAGACTTCTCTTTCTTGGTATAATCAAATAATGAAGGAATTTCATAGAATGGTATCTCATCTACTGGTTTCGTTCTTGAACTGGACACAATGTTTTCCTTCAAGATCTCCTTCCTAGCTTCCTTGAATATCTCTTTTTCTTTGTGCACATCAAACTTCTGTTCATGCACTGTATTCTTCCCGAACCCCTAGTATTGGTCTTGAACCTTCTTGGATGCATATTATCCTATATTATCTCCACCTCTAGTCACTATGTTAATTTTCTTCCCATATTCTTCTCTATTTTCCACCCTGATCCATTGTCCATTTTGATTAGTCTGGTTCCTCTTGTCATGCATCTTTATAAAAAATGTAGGATAATCTTTTGTTTTATGGTTTGCTACAGGATAGTACATACATGTCGCAGGTGGTTGTGGGAAGTCTCTTGCATAGTGCCTTGGTTTCTGACAATTATGACACATTACTGGTCCTCGACCTCCTCCAAATCCTCTTCCTCCATGAACTCCTCCGATGAAGCCTCCTCTATTGCTATGATTTTCTCCACGTGATGTGTTACACTGAGGTCCTTGATTATACTGCAACTTTTGGTTATTATACTGTTGTGGTGTTGTGCATTGCTGTGCAGGATTATACTGTTGTTTCCCTTGAAACTGCTACGCATTATACTGTGGTTGTGCTACAAACTTCTGCGTGAGATTGTGCCGTGGCTGCTGTGCAGTGTTATACTGTGATTGTTGTGCATATTAGCTTATTACATGTTTAGTATGCACAATATATGTATCTGCAATATTTTCTTTCATCATATCCAAGGTTCTACAGTCCTTCTCTTCATGTCCAACTGACTCACAAAAGTTACAAAATGTGCTCTTTAGTACTATCTGATATTTCTGCATCAGAGGGAAATGATAGGGATCATTCACATTTGTTTTTCAAATCTCGCACCATGGTCCTCTTGAAGCTAAAGGGTTTGTCATACCTAGTCCAATATACTATGAAAATAATTGACACTCATTCTTGTGATGGACTTCTGTCCTGCACATTGTACACCAAAAATCTTCTCTTTTCTTCTTTCTGTTGTTATGATTCAATTGGAATATTAGGTTCTTCAGATCTTACTTCATCTCTTCCACAACTGGATCTATATGCTTGTAATGATTTTCCTCTAGCTGTAAGGCTTCATGTAGAGCCTCACCATGACTTTGGAATTTTTGCTGTCTCAAAGGATATTTCAAGTGTGGAAACATAGAATTAACAAACAAATGTCTATGTTGTGTATCAGTTATGGTGTATTTTAACTTACCTTTTAGCCTCTTGAAATTCTGGTCCACTTCCCAAACTGATTCTCCTAGTTTTTGGTCTTCTGAACTTGGATTTTGAAATTCATTTATTAACTTCCTCTTCACATCTGCTACAGTTGTAGGCATTCCTGATGGATCATGTACCAGTCTAATGCGCAGTCTCTAAAATTTATTGCCAACCATGCAACATTTGTGTCCTCGTCTGTAATCTGCTTTGCTGCCCATATATTCTCACATATGAACAAATGTTTTTTTTGATCGCCCGACCTGTCTCCTCGGAAATCTGGTAACCTAATAGTTGGATCTTTTCCTACCATTGTGAAATTTTCTGAAATACCACCTCCGCGCGGTTCTTATACTTGAATGCTACTTGCTAAACTTTCACTTATGCTACTAGACGACCAACATCCTATAAAAATGATTCTACCACTAATCACTTGCTGGTTAACTACTTTTTCTTCTTTAATTGTCTTTGTCGCACATGGGGTTGTGGGTTCCACACTAATTTGGATCTAGATTGGAGAGCCTTTTTCTGTGCTGGACCCATGACATCTGGTTTTCCTCTCATATGTGGCACAAAATATATCCTCAATATTCCCCGTGGCACACAGATCCTCTACCTCTTCCACATCACTGCCAATCCCTCTTGCTCAACTACTAACCTCTTCTTCATATTCATCTTATACTCATAGGGTCATCTGTTGCACATCACACCTGCATTACTTATGATTTCCCTGGTCTACTCATTATCCATCATGATGGACTTCATTGCTTCCTTCTTCTGTCCTCTCTCCAGAGTCTTCTCCATATCTCATATCCTCCTTAGTGCTTTCCCCAACTCCCCCATGTGCACATAGTGATCTAGCTGTCTGATTCCATGGTAATCACACCTTTATCATGTAATAATATCTTGATCAACATGTAAAGAGACCTGATGTACCTCCCTATGGGTCCCTTCAAGAAATCTTGCTCTGCAACAGTATATGACTTTGCTGTATCTACTACAAATTTAGTAATAAACCTTGTGTTGACACCCAAAAGCACAATGTAGGGTACCTGCTTGCAAATGGTTGCAACAACTTATTATTTATTTATATTTAATAATATACTAATAGATGGGACCCCCTGTGTGAATATGATGAAAGGACTACACATATGTTTTAGGTGCTTATGACTTGGTTGCGATATGAGCTCTACAATTATTTTCTTTTAATTTGTTTCGAAATAAGTGACCAAATGATGCTATGGGAGATATGATTAAAAAGGGAATTATATTGTCTTTATATATCCCTCACAAGTATTATTATGCTACATTTAGTTGATGAAGGATCTAAACTCCATGTTCAAGTTATATGTGTGATATGGCGATTTCATGCTACAAGGATTGCGTGCATTGTTTGAATTGGAAGTCTAAAGGTTGAGACATGGTATCCCTAGCAAGTTTTTGATATATGTCACATTGGAGTTTTAAACAAAGGTTGGCACATTTGTTAAAGTTTGAGACTTGGGATATGGTGGTGTATCAAGCTTGGAGTAAATTTTTAATGGGTTGTGCGCTGTATGGTTATATTACTCATACTAGCTATGGATGAATATGTAAGTTTATATGCGACATGTAGTAAATGCATGTCATTCTAACCTACCTCGAGCCCGCCACCCTAGCCATTTCACATTTGGTATTTTGTTGGTTTCTGTTACTCTTCTTTGTTCGGCTATGGAAGAGGTATACAGACTTGGTTGATTTTCCTTGGAAAATTTTACACACAGGTATGTGGTTTCTTGCTTCTCCATCCATGAATTTTTCGATCTTCTCTTTACTTAAGTCAAAAGTTGGCTCTTGAGTTTGCTCACTGTTTGTGCATTTCTAAGTTTACAATTTATGGATTTCTGAATGTATATGGATGGTTGTTGAGGATTGGCCTTTGTGGAGTTTGTATGTGAATTCATCATAGTTAAAATGGTGCGTGGGTGTCTCTTACTGTCTGTAGTTGCTTCGTGCTTTACCTATAAAAAAAGGGGATATTTTTTGGGAAGCTCTCGGGCCTGCCTTACCTTTGGTTTCTTTTAGTGATTTCTCTGTTTGTTAAAAACGTTATCACTACTCGTGACCCTGTATAATATCTGTAAATGTGACTGTGGGAATTCATGGTGGTACTAGACCGTTGAAGGTACCCCTTTGACCAAACCCTCAAACCATTGGTTAGCTCATCCTCCTATATCACATCCCTGTTGATGATTATATATCGAACTTTGCATTTGAAAAACGATGTGGAGGTGGCCAACCTAGAATTTAATAGAGACGTTGTTTGTGGTCTTTTCAGTCATGGGTTTTGTCCATTTTCTTACTGTGCAATGATAGAAATAATGCCAAGATTATTTAAAAAAAAAATAGATATGGTCTGTCTTGTGGAAATATTTGGGTGATGACAACATTGCAAATTCATTGTTTGAAGAATACAACTTGCTGTGTGTTGTTTCCATATGCAAAGAGTACCCTTGCGGATAAATTATATATGCATTGAATGAGTCTTGCAAACCAAAATGAAAGGGAAATTTAGAAGCATTGTTATCTGAAGTATCAATTGAGATTTTAATACTGGTGTCAATTTCGTGGACCACAATCTATCCATTTCTTCAACTGTTGGTGGTGAATATTATTGTAATAGTTTGAATGTTGTGTCTCCTTGACCCTATTGTGCACGAGCTGTGTCATTATTGTTGAGTGTTTCTTGGGAAAAAAATTATGACATGATTCCTATGCAATGAAACTTCTAAATGCAAATGAACAACCTTGAAGTGAAATATCAATTCTAAAATTTGGAAACAAAGTGTTAAGTTTCAATTTCAAAACAGTAAAGAGGTTTAAATTGTAATGTTGGAAATGCAATTGTTTGATATATGATAGAACAATGTCCATGGGAGTCCCTTCCATTATATCATTTTACGCAAAATAAACTCCCCTCATTATCCCAATTACATTTTTACACTCCATGTTATGTTGTTAATCATTTTTAAGGAAAATTCTGTATGGAAATAAAATAAATGAGGTGGAAGATAATCGATGATTGGTATTCTGGGAGCTGGTTGTATACATAGTTTGATTTTTTTATTTATTGCTTGAACAATATTCATGAATATTCCTCCCTCCATGATATCATTTTATGCACAATACAAACTCCCCATACTCCCAATGACCCTATCAATCCCCTGTTCACATGGAAATTAATTAATGAAATTTGTATGGATGAATTGCATGGGTTTTGTGGTAAATAATAGAGCCAAATATTGATTTATTTAAGTGGGGTTTCATGTATGGGTTATTAAGAAATTTTCATGACTGATTAAATATTGCTACAAGATGATTTTTTTCCAACAGGGGAAGTAATGGCCGGAATAATAGAGGCATAGGTAATTGGCAGCGAGGCCATAGAAGGCCTCGATTTTCTATTCACTTTGATGCTGATCAACACGAGTTAAACCAACTATTTCAAGCTAGATTTTTCAATTTGGTTGGCCATGGTATACTGCACCCCTGACCTAAAAGACCCCCATTTCAACCTCCTCTGAATTTTCCCAGCATTCTTGTTCCTCCACACGTATCAATGCAGCCCCGGGGGTCTAACCAACCAAAGGCTGTCACAAAAAAGTTAAGGGACGACAAAAATGAGAAGAGGAAAAATGCCTCACACAACAAATATGGATTTTGATGTTGTTTAGTAATGAAGATAATGTTTCATTATTTTGACCAAGTTTTTGGACAACAAGCTTTTATTTAGGATTTTTTTGAGGATAAGATGGATATATTATTTTTTTGGGGCATGGTCATAATTTTTGATGATATTTAATATTTGATTTAAATGATGAGCATGGGAGTTACAAGGATGTTATGTGATTCGAGTGATTAATTTTATACTTTATATTTGATGATTATCAAAGGAAATGAGCATGTGAGTCACAAGGGGTCCCACATATTTAGTTATTATTAATTAAGACCCTTAGTTATATATTATTATTTTTTTCTCCTAACTAATTAGTTAAGTTAGTTTGAATTAACTAAGGAAAGTAGTTGAACTACTTCAACTTATTGGGAAAGAATAAAGGCTCAAGGAGATGAAGATAATAGTGGGGGAACTACAACACTAAGGTTTTCTCTCTAGTTAGTGAGATAACTTCAATTTTCATTCATTTATGGGTTTAATTGAAAGCCTAATACTCTTGATGACAACATGGTCTTATTGAAGGCAATAGGATTCAAAATGGAATCATACATTTCATCAGCTTGTTTTAAAGGTGTTTGATTTATCTTTGATAGTATGTGTATTCTTGTTTGTTTATGAATTAATTTTTATGGCTGATAAGAATATCTTGCAGAGTCAAGTGGAAAAATTTTCTGGCAAGCTGATCCAGATCATTAGTTTCAGTTTTATTTCACTTTCAGGGTATTTTTGTATGGTGCCCATCAAAGACTTCTAAATCTGACTTTGGTCCATACCCTCGTAGGGGTTTATAAAAGATAAATACAGTTTTGTATCTCAGAATGAAATAAAATCAGATTATTGTTCTATCTCATACATGTGTTTTCATGAATTGGTTCTCCCTTTCACTTTTGTCTCCATGTTTACTTCAATGTAAAATATGTATACATTCACCTAGCTTTGTTTAAATTTTTATTTTTACATTGTTACAAATATAAATCATAAAATCAACCTTGATCCTTTTTAATTGATACTTGTGGATTGAGTGAAATTTTTAAGGCTATAAACCCCGGGTGACATTCCCAACTATCTTGTCCTAGCTAGAAAAGATTTGAAAATGATTGAGTAAGGTATTCCATACCTTTTCCTCAACACCCTGTAATAATACTGTCCAACCATAAATCTACTGCGCGTGTGAATTTATTATTAGTCCTTTCCAACTGTGAAATATCTTAATCAGTCCACTCAACTGGTCTAATCCAATTTGTGGGATGGGTATCCTTCAACCGTAATATCAACTTTTGCAATAACTCTAGAAATAGCATAAAAATGCTTCATGCAAATCAATAAACACACACCTCTGCAAATACTGGCACGATGTATACCTGGAACCCTTATTATCTTTCTGCGCGAACTCCAACTTCTTTGTTTCCAACTATATTTAAATCTCTTTCTTAGTAGTAGGATTCCATGGCATGAACATCCCTTTTTACCACTGCATCTTCTTCACCAAACCCCTTCCTGGCTCTCCTTCTGAGTTCTAGATGACAATGAAACTACTTTTTGGATGTATGGGCTGACCAAGTTTCTACCTTAGTTCTCCAACAAAACCCTTTTCACCATCGTCTCTTTTTCTAGACCAGAAAGATACACCATGCATTGAGTGCACAACACAGTCTCACCTGAGATGGTTTATGGGCGACTACAGGATGCATGTGTCTATAGTCATGGAACAGATTGGGGTTGTTCTTCTTACTTCTATTTCTACTTAACCATGAATTCTATTACAATATTCATCATATATATTCATTCATTCATTCATAACATTAATTATGCATATCTATTCTAGTACATGTTGTAATTAAAACCATTCATTCATCTATCTAACCATTCAATCATAAATGCATAAATAATAAAGACATTTAGACACATTGCACAAAATGTTTTACCGTGGTTCACCCCCCTTGGGTCTACGTCCACAGAGATATTCTACTTATTTTCTTATTCATCAAAAGGAACTGCACACATTACATCATAATAGAGAGTAGTGATGCGGACCAATGTCGCACCAAGCTCCATAGCTTGCGACCTAACCCTCAACTGCATCTCTAGATTTACTCCATCTGAGCTCCATAACTCTCAAAACATACTTCAACTCCAAAAAGGTTCTTCAAGTATGCAAAAAGTCACACAAATATCTCACAAAGCATAAATGGGATACATAGATGGGATACATGTTACTTCAACTAACTAGCTTATAAGTAATGTACACTTACATTGATATTTACACTTGGGGATTGACCTAGGGGTATTAAAAAAAGGACCACCCAACATTGCAAAACCATGTGAAATCAATATTAAATATAGCTACAGAACAAAAAGATGATCATGAACAACCCGAATTACCAGAAAGATTTACAAAAATTGAAGAAGGGGAATGTTATCTTGAAGAAGCAAAACCACTAGAATGGATGGAGGATGAAAGAAAAACAAAATAATTCGACATATCAAACGACGATCAACCAAAAATGGTACGAATAGGTGGTTATTGTACGAACAAGCAAATAGTTGACATAATCAACCTGTTAAAAGAATATCATGACATTTTTTCCCGCGACTACAAGGACTTGTAGAGGAAATGGGAGAGATGAAGATCAAACTCATTCCAGGAGCAAAGATAATAAAAAACCAACCATACAAACTAGCCCATAAATATAAGACTATCATTCAAAAATAGAGAGAAGGAATGCTATAGGAAGGTATGATTTACCCCATCGACAAAGAAGAATGGGAAAGCCCCATGGTGGTGCAACTAAAGAAACATGATCCAAAGAAACTAAAAATCTGTGTTGATTTCAGGTGTTACGAGGAAAATCTCTCTATGGATAGGGGTAAACCACAATATACAGAAATGATTGCAGAAATCAACTCTAATCTTAGATATGCTATACAAGCAAATATTCTAACAATACAAGATAAAGATCCTACCTCGTCTAGACATTCGATGAAGTCCAACGTTGAGCACTTGACTCAAAGAAATACACCTGCAACTCGTCCTCAACAACCAAGAAACACAAGAATATGGTGATAATATATAATGTTATCACATTCAATAGCATAATCCATCAATATTCATAACAAATATGCTCATGGAATAACAATTCAAATATTTACAAGATATTAATTGGATGAGAAAAGAGTATTTCTATTAAACTGTAATCAATATAAGTGAATGAATTACAAAATTTCGTGTCGACATGATTTAGAATCGAGAAACTAAGTCCCTTCCAGCTGGGCCTCCACCACTTCAATCCTCCACCGAAGGAAAGATCAAATAAGAGAGACAATAAGGTTCTCAATCAAGTAGGGAAGAGCTTGGGGGTTGAACAATGTGTTCAAACTTAAAAGGATAAAGGGATGCACACTTAATATGAAGTGAATAATTTTTCCAGAGTAACTTTGCTCTCAAAGTTGAATTCTTCTCCTCTTTTCCATAGCTTAGATATGGCCCATTTATAGCCTTCAAGTGGAACTGAAGGGCTGATTCAAAATGTTTCCAGTATATGGAAGGTCAAGGATAATAGATCTCGTGATGTGACATGGAAACCCAAACCATTTTTTAATTTTGGGTACAAAAATCTATGTACGCGAGATGTAGTAGTGCAACCTACATGTACAGATGCTGTATAATAGTTATGGCATGTATATGTGAAAAATTATTGTTTTTAACTCTGAGACTTGTAGAAAGGGACTTCAAGTCTGCATAGGGAAATGGAAAAAGGCCTTCTGAGCAAATTTGCATAAGGTGAGGAAAATCTTTCTATAGCAAATACCCCCTAATGTGTGAGGTCATATGAGTATTTGTGATGGCCAAAATACATTATAATACCCAGAAGTGGAGTAATGGGGACCCAACTGAAAGAACTAGTTGCTCATGAGAATATTACAATCTGCACTGACTTTGCACACATGGCTACCAATTTGAATTACATTGCAGATCCATGTGAAAATATACCAAACAAATGTTCATGGCCATCAGTAGGAAATAAAAAGGTGGCTACATGCCAAAGGATGTCATAGTCACGAACAAGGCCCAGTAAAACCAGTCTCAAAATAAATCTGAAGATATTTGTATAAAATGGAGTACAATCTGATCCCCCATGATCACTGAAGTCACATAGGTACTGGTTCAATGAGAGATAGCAACAACTCAGGAAAGCTGTGGATATGAACTTATGTCTTCAAGTCTTCTACACATTCCGCTAAAGGTGAAAGTCTACATTGTGCGAATAAAGGAGTTGAGGTCAAACATAATGAGACTTCATTTGATTACCAGTCATTAAGGTATACTATTAACAAATGCGAGACAACCCACCGATAATGAAATTAGGTATCAAGGCACTGGGTACATTCTTACAAGTGTGAATAAAGGTGTCGGGGTCAAACACTTGAAGAATCCATCGATCATGAGACATTGATGTATTCCCAACTGTTGATGGCGGGATAACTTTCCACTAATGACTGCAAGCCTCTACATACCCATAGGAATCTAGGTCTTGTCTCCAGAATATATGGGTTGAAGTTGATGGAAGGAGACCCATTGAAAGGAGAGAATTGAGGCATCTCTCATCATTCATTACGGTTAATGAGAATTTTTCCATTCTTTCTGTCTTGCTTCTTCTTTCTTAATTTCTCTTTGCAAATGTGTGTAGTATTTTCTAGCTAGATCTATTTTGTGCAGGTTCAACACATTTACAGATTTTACTATACCATTTGTATTTTTTACCCAAATAGTGTATTTTGGACCAAATTTCCTCCAAATTTCAACTGCTGATTGCAGGGGCTACGAGCAACGGAATCGACAACTGTATGGACCAAGTAATTCATATTTCTCCCCTCTTTCTTTCTAGTGGATTAAAATTTGTAATTAGGAATCATTTTTTGAGTTATTTAGGGCGCAACTTAGAAACTAAGATGTACGTGGTCTACAAATGATCGGTTCACGTATACACATATCTATATACAACTGTTTGCAAAAAAACCAGTGTATAATAAACCCTATACAAGACTGTGTACACTTTTTCTCACGTACATGTCCGTGGACAAGGGTTTTTAAATGTTGATAACTCAAAAAATGGTTTGAATCTTGCAGGATGGTGCTAGAGTGGAGAGAAAGAGAGCATGAAGAGGTGGATGCGGTAGTGGAGAGGGATCCAGGGGCCCAAACGACCTTAAAAATATGTGGGCTCTACAAGTTTTGGGATCTCAAAGGTATGCGAGCTCAAGTGAGACTGCTTCAGCTTCTTGTGAACTATCGAGATCTGGATATTGAGACCTTCAAACTTGATGGACAACCATGAAGGATTGAAGTTGAGAACATATACTTCTTGACAAGATTGTCGTGTTGGGGTGAGGTGGTCAAACTCAAAGCCCAGTGAGATGGAAGTGGCATGAACATAGAGGAATACATAGCCACTCATTGCATTGCAAGGACCGAGAAGGTAGGGAGCCTAATCCCAATCAGAGTGATCAACAATATGAGTCTCAAGATTGTTTTCCTAGTGTTCAAACATATCACAGGGTCGACCTCTCTACACCAGGAATCAATGCCACTTATGTTCTATTCAGTGGAGTGCTTGTGATCTACGGGTTATGACTGGTGCACCTCACTGCTGGAAACCATGAAGAGCCAATTGACAGACTACAAACTGGGTAGAAAGAGGAACTTCCGGTTCATGTCTATCCTTTGTAGTTTTTTCTTCGAGCGGGTTCCAGGCTTGGGCCCTAGAGTTGAGATTGTTTTGCATGGACCTCGTGATCCAACCATGGCACGATGGACCAAGGTGATGAGGCGAAAGGGGGGTGGTAGGGTTCCAACACCCTACAACGATGATTTTTTCTTCTGGTGGATTCGATAGGTGATGGCTCTGGAGGACTACCCTTATGAAGGGATTGACTTAAGAGGATATCCGGACATGCCATTACCACTAGGTTTTGCCTATGGAGACATAGGCATGTCAAAGGTTTTTGAATATTTATTTTTTTATATTTTTGTATAAGAAAACAAAAATATTTTTGGATGATGTCAAGTACTAACTAAACATGTATGTGACACAGATGTGGGTCCACTACGACTAGACGAACTTCCATGACACTGATGAAGGCACTGTGGGGATGAGGTAGAGAGAGGGGACACTGATAGAGTGCTTCAAAATGTCCAGGGAAACCTGTCTCATTTGACGCAGAGGATTCCCATGGTTCAGGTGGAGGATATTTCGGAGGTGATGCAGTGAAAGGTGGTAGGTGTGCCTCGTGCTTGGGTATGACTCTTTTGGCATCTCAAAAACACCATAGTATACTATCATGACACTCATCCGATGCCACATACATATATGTCGTGATTATTGTATGATCAGATGTATATGTATCTTCAGGGTGTTAGCCCCAATTTTGTGCTATAACATCATATTTTTTTGGAGACATGAAATATATATAAAAACATTGATCTTCGGCTTTAATTATGTTTCACAAGTGTTGTTCGGATAATCCACAGTTGGTGTCATTTTTTCGTCGACGTTTCGAATCCGAATCAAGATTCATGAAAGTGTACATTGATGAAAGTGTTTTATTTGCTTTAGTTATGTGAAAAATGCCAATCTAAAACAAAATTAGCATATGCATCAGATACATAATTAGAACTTCTATGTATGTGATGATAAGTAATAAAATCAAATTGTCATTCCAAAATTTGTACCCATAAGAATCATCGGAGTAGAGTAGGGTCACGCAGACAGTAACTACAGTTCAACTGACATACTACTAACTAGGAGTCCATGTGAACTTCTAAAGAGAGAATACCATGTGAAATGGAATCACACAAAAGTTCTGTAACGTTGCCATATTTGGCCACATTATTCATGGATGACCCTAGGAAAATGCCACCTGAAGACACCAGTAGACCCTCGGGTGAGTAAACAACCAAAGCAGTGGAAGCCAAGTTCCGTGTATGATGGCTGGCCTCGTCTGTGAATGCTAGGTAGATCGAAGACTCCATTGACATCTGCCAACCAAGGGAAAACTTGATAAGCAATATGAAGACAAAAACAAAGGGAATATATATATACACTAAAATACATTAGTATACAAAGAGTTACGCCCAATCTTGGGGCTCAAGTGTAATATCTTTTCAAATAGACCCCATTCCTGGGCTCAACCAACATGTTCCCTTCATAATATTCTAATTCATAGGCTCCTTTTTCTAAGACACATCACACGATATAGGAACCGTGCCACATGGGTTTGAACTTGCCTACCCCCAATGGTTCTTTGGCTTGGTCATATAGAAGGACCAAGTCATCCTCAACGTATTGTCGAGGACAGAAAGACTTATCATATTGGACCTTCACACATATTTTATTCACTTCAATAGCCATAGAGGTGTCTCGTCGCTGCTCATCTAGACTCTCTAGGTGTACGAGATGTTGTTCGAGATCATAAGTGTCAGATAGGAGCGCAAATTCCAATCTAAGAGAATGGATTTCACATTCAATAGGTAATATCGACTCCACATCGTTCACTAACTGGAAAGGAAAAAAACCGGTGGAAGTCTTGACCAAGGTTCGATATGCCTGAAGTGATGGATAAAGCATGATATGCCAATCATATTTGATCTGGATGACAATTTTTTGCAAAATGGTCTTGAGAGACTTGTTCATAGTCTCTACTTATCCATTTTCCTAGGGGTAGTAAGGGGAAGAATGACCATGCCTAAACCATAGTTTTGATGCTAGTTCTTTCATCATTTCATTCTGAAAGTGACTGCCATGATTAGTGAAAATCTCACTCGGGATTCCGAACCTGGCTATAATTTGATTGAAGACGAAGAAGGAAAAAATCTTACAATTGGATTTAACTCTAGTCACGGCCTTGACCCACTTAGTAAAGTAGTCTATGACCATGATAATGTGATGATTCCTCCCAATCGAAGTTGGGTTGCAATCCACAAAATCCACCACCCACTTAGTGAAGGGAATGATGATAATGACTGGATGGAGAGGGGCTGGATGCGAGCACATTTTCCAAGTGAACTCCTGGCGGGGGTGACACTTCTTAACCGCTTCGATGCAATCTTTAAAAATGGACAGCCAAAAATAATCGGCTCGCAAAATTTTCTTGGTTGTCGCAAGCCTGGATAAATGACCACCACAAGCCCCACTATAGCATTCATTTAGAACAGACTCATCTTCTTCGTGATTTAAATAAATACGCAGGATATTGTATATTCCTCAGTGATAGAGAGTGTCACTGATGATAAGGTAATTCTTAGCTTGGTATTGTATATGCCGTCGGTCATCTCACGAGAGATCCCGAGGAAACTTCAAATTTTGAAGATAAACAAAAACATCTCCATACCAGGGGTTTGATGATGGGACAAGGAAAATGTGTTCATCCACAAATGAATCAACATTAATAACATCCTCATCTAACTGAGGGAGGTTGGATATTGACTCTACAAAAACTAGTGATTTTTTGGACTTCGCAGAAGCAAAATCGAGATTGAATTCTTGTAAAATGACAAACTATTTATTGTACCTCCCCCCTATAATACACCTTGTAAGGATGTATTGAAATGGATTGACATTAACAACCACAGTAGTTTTGCAAAGCAATATATAGTGTTGTAATCATTGAAATACATGAACGAGAACCAAAGCTAGATTTTCAACATGAGAATACTTGAGTTCAGGGCTGACTAAGTTTCGACTAAGATAGTAAATGACATGCTCATAGCGCTCTTCATCCTCTTGAACCAACACCATACCAATTGTCTTTTAAGATGTGGTGACATAAAGCAAGTAATATCTACCGTAGTATGGAGACTTCAACAAAGGTGTCGATACCAAGGATTTATTCAAAGAATCAAAGGATTCCTGGGCTCACTCATCCTAGATAAAATGAGTGTCCTTCTTCAAGAGATGCATGAAACCCTTAGTAATATTGGCATAGTTCACTATAAACCATCGTAAAAATTTATCTTTCCCGTGCAAACCTTGAAGTTGACGAATAGTGCGCGAGGAGGCAATCTAAGTATTTCCTCAACCTTTAACGGATCTACCATGATCCCATTGTCAGAGACTAAAAATCCTATAAGTCGACCTGACCTAACGCAAAAGATGCATTTATGAGGGTTCAAATGTATGCGATAGTGGCAACATCTTTCAAATACTAGCTGAAGGTGTTTAGGGTTGTTACACATTATTTTTGTCATTCCTATGATCGTTAATGATGTAAACCTATCTGTTGCCTTTAGAGGGGTCAGTGGCCTGAGTTCCTAAAGAGAGAAGGGAGAAGAACTTCTCCCGAGAAAAGAAGTTGCACTTTCCTATGTAAAAACCTTATAAAAAATGAAGTTCGCAGGTTGCTATATAGGCAGGATGCGAGAATGACCCATTCTCGCAGGTTGCACTATAGCCAAGGTGCGAGGTGTTCACAAGTTTCTCTATAGCTAGGTGTGAGAATTCCAGCACGTGGGAAAAATGAGCGTTTTCTCGAATCTTCTAGAAGGAGAAGCTTCTATGGTGAGGTGGCATCCGAATGGTTTGGATCTTACTCGCTTTCATGATTTAGTGGGATCATCCTAACCTCCTCACC
>ML778672.1:289697-300477 GCA_009831015.1 Picea engelmannii
TTTGGATCTTACTCGCTTTCATGATTTAGTGGGATCATCCTAACCTCCTCACCTTATCCTCTTCAACTTATAAAAGGAGAGGAGTTCTCATGTAGAAAGTTAGCTTTTGGTTAGCTTTAGCTTGGGTTAGATTGGTTGGTTCATGAGCTTGTTCTTGATTGGCTTGGAATTATCAGCTTGGTTGGAGTGGCTTTGAGATTTGCTTTGTCAAGATAGATTGTGAGTAGCTATCAGATCTATGGTTTTAGAATACTTGGAGAAAGAAGTGTGTGGGGAACGAAGTACGGTTGGATGGGACCTTACGACATCAAGGCAACGGTTGTAATCTCTCTTTCACATTTAATATGATACAATAATATGATTCTTTCCCATAAATCTAATGTCACTTTATTGTATAACTCCTTGATCATATACATATATTAACTGTTGAATATATTGAGTTGTCTTCACTTCAATTGGTTTGTATTGTTGTGGTCTTGATGACACAAGAGCATTGGAGCGAAGATGGAACAACAAAGACCCAAGGAAGCGATCATAAGGTATGTTCATGATTCTTGCCTCCTAGTTCATTCAACAGTTAAAATCTAGGGAAAGAGTAATATTCTGTTTTGCTTTGTTCTAGATCTAGGTGGATCTAGGTAGATCGGTTTGTGTCCGCACTTATGGATTAATCCTGAAACAAGGGTCATGCACTCTCTTACGGGAGTGAGCAACGAGATCATCAACATAAGATTCGACTATATTATTGAGATCGTGAAATGCGAAGGTCATAGCTCGTTGGAATGTTTCTCCCACATTCTTAAGGCCGAAAGGCATTTTCTAGTATGCGAATGTACCCTAAGGGAAAATAAATTTCATCTTATGTTGGTTCTCGGGTTTAATATGAATTTGGTTATACCCTGAAAAGATGTCCATAAAAGAAAAAAATTTGCTTCCCACACATTCGTCGAGAATATGATCAATGAAGGGTGTTAGGAAGTTGTCTTTGGGATAGGATTTATTCAGGTCAAAAAAATTCATGCATACGCGGATGGTTCCTTGCTTTTTATTCATAGGAACAAGATTGGATACCCATTTAGTCAAGGGAGCTGGGTATATGACCCAACATTAAATAGTTTTTCTACCTCTTCCTTAATAGCAGGGTCCTTCCTAGGATTGACAACTCTAAGTCATTTTCGAATAGGTTTGGAATCTAGGTAGGTTTTAATCTCATGTTCGACAATTCGAGGGTCGATTCCTGGAATCTCTTCATATGACCAAGTGAATACGTCACAAAATTCTTTGAAGAGATCGGTGTAGATCAAAATTTATTTCGGTGAACAATCCACACTGATGTATACATTTTCAACCTTTCCTGAAATATGAGAGATATCGATCGTGACAGTAGGAGAGATACTCTCCATGTTTCCTTAGTCATAAAGGCCGTGTGTATCAAGTGGAACTATGAAGTGACCGACTATCTCTCTCAAGGTAGATCTAAAATCATTTTGTTCGATTCAGGAAAGTTTTGGGAGAAAATAAGAGTGATGATTCATATCATCCCATGGCCTGTCAGAACCATTCATGGCCTCTATGATAGCTTCATTCGAAGGTAAAGTCTCATCAAGGTGATCACATGAACAAGACAATGAAGTGGCCCACACAGGCTCTAGAACAAGATCCTCCTCATCCGTCTGCGAGGTAACAGGATCTGGATCGATGTAAGAGTCAAGAACATTCTGATACACTATCTCTACTGCCGATAGTGGCATGGACATTCCAGTATGTGACTAACCCTCACAAGATGCAGTCGAGGAAGGTAGGGTCCAAGGATTGTTAAAATACAAAGTGCAGAAAGGAACATACCTCTTTGATGAGGTAGACCTATTGGACATGGTGTATATATGATGAACCAGTGCCATGGAGTCGAAGGTACCCATAAGGGATGAATACATTCCGACAACGATATTCTTAGTTGTCGACTGAGAATTGTCGATCATGGAGATCGATGGTCCAACATATGCATTGGGGCTAGCATACACAAAGGACAACTGGTCAATTGTAACGATATTCCCATCATGAGGAAAGCAAAGAGTGCGTAATACGAATGATACAATTGCAATCATAGAATAAGTCCAATTGCATCCTAGTAACAAGTTATATTCGAGGGGCACATCAATCAACTTGACATCTACCTCTACTATCTTCCCACTTAAATGAACTGGGAAGGTAGAAAGAATACTGTGAGGGCAGAAGGAATGACTGTCAAAAGAATTCAACATGGTCGGAGAGTCGAGGGATTTCCAATAGACCAGGGACATCACACATGTTGCAGTGCCTTCATCAACACAATACATTTTATGGTATACTTTGAGTAACCCACGTGGATTTGGATTTCCACATGGAAAGGAAAGCGAGGCTTCACATTTGTGATGTCAAACTTGATAACTTTAGATCCACAAGGATATAGAGCTCCTAACGTAGATAGAAATGCATTCTTCTATGAAGGACATGTTTAAATTACCTCCAGATCCGACATCGCACAAGGGGTTTGACCCAGATCCTCAACAATAGAGTAATTCTGGGCAGCTCTAGCATTAGGATTGTGGGTAGATTACTTGAGTACTCCTTTTAGAATATGAGATGGGGGCTCTGGTTTTTTAATCTGTAAGGGTGTCTCCGGAGGAGGGGGAGACTCTAGACCAGGTACAGTCTGTGGAGAATTGTAATCATGAGACCGAGTGGCTACATTAACCTCAGATTTAACCATATTGATGCATAAACGATCACCATCTTGCATCGGTGGGTTTTAACTTCCACTCACCAAATTTTTAGCATTCGAGGAACTCGAGGCCATGTGTTGATTATGTGGAAAAGGATTAGTCAGAAAAATAGGCGGTCGAGATAAAATCCTTGCAACTTCCAAAAGTTTGGGGTATAAATGGGTAAGGTGATCGTCTCTACAAAGCTTGTAGGGAAACTTCACCTTCCTCCTTTATTTCTTTCCCTCACCAACATTATTATTTGACTTCTCATTATTACCATTGTCCTTGGGTTTATTATTATTCTTCCCACCCCTACGATTATTACTACATCCTTTCTTTTTATCCCCTCCTCATTGCTGGTTACCATTCGGGTTGGTCGATGATTGCATAGAATGTACATCCACCAACTGAGTGGGAGTGGAGGACACAGATGAAGCTGGCCATCCTACAGGCTGTTTTAGAGACAACTATTTCAAATGGATTGTCACCGAGTCTGCAGATTTCACATTGGAAGAGCCCATAATGCCATCAGCATGAGGCCCAACCTTTTGTCTAGGGACATAGTTTGACCTCAGTGCATCTAGAAGAATCTCGTATAACATCCCAGATTGAGCATATATAAGATCTAACTACTGGGATTTAAAAATTGCTTCTTCCTCAGATGTAACCCTAGATGTAGAAACATCCTTCAAAATATAAGGCTGTAGAGACTTAAGGAACCACTCTAGCAGGAATTACGGGGGTATGCATGTCTTGATCAATCTCTTCTATCTACACCACTCTTGGATGTGATCCAATATATGGGTGGCTTTGTCCTGACGTAAGGTCGAAAAAATTTCTAAGCCAACATTGTAACAAACCGACATCTGGAAGTGGTTGAGGAATACTAAAACCATCTGATTAAATGTTCCGTATGTCCCCCTTGGTAGCTCGATATACCATTTCACGACGATCCTAGTGAGGGTGCATTGAAACAATCTTAAGCGAATATAATCGTCATTAAGGGAATTCAAAGAGCACCAAAGGTGAAAAGTAGTGATGTGATCACTAGGATCCTCACCAGTTTTTCCTTCGAATTTTGGAATATCTGAAGGAAGCTTGGTGGGGATGGGGGGCCATGCTATATCATGACACACAAGATCATTCATTAATTTAGAAAAGTATGGTAGATTGAGCGTGAACATAAAAGGAAGATGGGGTTGTGACATATGGCCCCAAGATCCTTGGAAATATTGTTGTTGGGGAATAAAAACCTATCAAGGGTTCTAGTAAGCACCATGGCCCTTTCCAGGATTGTAAGACCCTCCTCCCAATTGATTCACAAGGGGTTGGTTGGGCACCATTCCAGTAGGAATATTTTGATGAGGGTTGTAAAATCTACCCCCATCTAGAGTGGCTCTAGGTTGGGGGTTTCCTAAGGTATGAAAATGACCTCCTCCAAGTGTGAATCCATATGATAAAGGTGGATTTGTCATGCGAAACGTGTTGGTTGGAATCGGTACAGAGGAGGTGGGTGTAAAGGATGGACCATAAGAAGTAGCTTGTCCACTAGGTTGGTTATTCCATCTAAAGGCATTAGGATCAGGATTAGACCCAGGGTTAGTAGGAGGGAGGCCTCCAACTGTAGGAGTCATTTGTGGGACATGGGCACCACCAAACGAGAATAGATGATGGGATGGAGGATGAAAATTGTGATGTGAAATTTTGCATACCATAAGAAAAAGGACTTAGAGAGGCCATAGGGATGGAATGGATATTATATCCTAGTGAGTGACAAAGGGGCCCAAAAGGGTTCGTGGCTATAGGTTGAGTATTCACTATAGAACAAACAAGGGTGATGATAGGCACCTCCAACACTACAACCATTGTGGTTGAAGGTGTCAAAGGGGTACCGTTAACTATAGTAGGTATGGGAGTTGAAGGACTCCTAACATATTTCTAACTCGATTCAGTACTCATCCTTATATGATCACAAGTCTAATAAGTGGAGGTGTGTGTACCACATTTGATAACTTTACACCTTTTGGAAGGAAAATACTCAAAATGCAGTGGTAACTATAACAAGTGGCAAGACCTGCGGGGAAGCTGGTCTGGCTCCATGATGACTCAAGACTCGAGATATAAAAAACAAATCCTAAGGCCAACTAGTAATCAAAGAGCACACCAAAATAAAATAAACAAAAGGCCAATATGCACACAAATAGGATAAAGTGGCTGAAAGGGGCCTCCCTCCCTAAAGTAGGTATGCCTCACCCAAGAGGGGACTGAGACTCCTTGCAAAAGATCAAAGGTGTCAAAATCAGTTATAAGGGCCCTCATGGGCTTAACAACCAGTTGGTCAGATCCCCCCAGAGAGGTAATACTCCATAAAGGTTGTGCGTTGTCCGACCCTTATCTGACCCAGGGTACCTGCAAAATAACCCTTGCAAGTAACCTATGTGGTACCTATGTCAAGCAACTAAGAAACCACAATATAACCGATGCACAAGAGAACATTCATAAGTCAGGTCTACCGTATGGGCAGGGTAACAAGGCCTAAAACCTTGAAAGCATCGCCTCTCACAGAGGTAAAAGTACTAGCAAGATCCCCATATACGAATAGATCCCCAAAAATATATTTCACGCTAAGAAGGTATTGGGGGGATATCCCCTCAACCAACCTGACGTGGCCTCGTGCTTAAATCCAATGTAAGATGAGCCTCTTGACGTCACCAATTATACAATGGATTTCACCACTCCCTTATTCATACACATATGTTGATTTAATAGCCTTGGATAAGTTTACTTACAAAATCCTATTCCAAGGCTCTAAATTCTAAGCTAGTTTGTGCACGCTAGAAAATAAAATCGTTTCTAATTAATTTTGAATTATCAACGTTGCTTACTCAAAAAAGGTGCGGTCATGAAACTAATGATGTTATGACTAAACAAGTAAAATACATGAATATGAATAAAATGAAAAGTCCTAACTTCAATTCCCAATAAATGATAAGCTTTTCAAATGCAATTTTCAATTTAGTTCTACAATTCCAAATAAGATGCAATCTTTATATATATGTGCTAAGATCAATGATAAGAACCAAAAATATCAAATGCCAACAATGAAAAATGCCTAATATTTTTGTATTTTCAATAACAAAGAATGAAAATTCAAGGACTGAACAACAACTTGATATAAAAATTCAACTGTATGTAAACAGAGACAAACCAAGTAGGATATCAAGAAACAAACACCTTGCTTAAGATGCAAGGACAATCAAATGAAAAGGATGATGAGAAAGGAACCACCTAAAAATTCAACCAAATAAAGGTTTCCTATCATTCCACAGACACTTAACAATCATAACAAAGACCCAAGAAGACTCAACAACCATCAAAACTTTCCCAACAAACATAAAAGTTAACAACCAAGAAAAAAAGGATGATGTACATGACTGTTCAAGAGAACACCGCATATGTACGCCTCTTGTAGAAGGACAACACATGTATGTACGCGACTGTCAGGTAAAAACCTATGTATATGTGTTAAAACACTGCCAGGCTAAGGAGAAGGCTAAGAAACTTAGACTCAAAATGAACAGAGGTTGTCAAGCAGTCAGATGACAAGAAACTCAATATAAATGAGAGAAATCAAAGGAGAAAAACACTCTAAACCCCAAAAATAAGATTCCATCCCTAGTATGGTCACCAATTTTGTTACGAGGAAAATCTCTCTATGGCTAGGGGTAAACCACAATAGACAGAAATGAATGCAGAAATCAACTCTAATACTAGATATGCTATATAAGAAAATATGTTAACGAGACAATACAAAGAGCCTACCTCTTCCAGATGTTCTATGAAGTCCATCGTTGAGCACTTGACTCAAAGAAATACACCTGCAAGTCATCCTCAACAACCAATAAACGCAAGCATATGGTGATAATATGTAATGTTAGCACATTCAATAGCATAATCCATCAACATTCATAACAAATATGCCCATGGAAAAACAATTCAAATATTTGCAAGATATTAATTGGATGAGAAAAGAGTATTTCTATTAAAATGTAATCTACAGAAGTGAATGAATTACAAACTTTTTTGTCGGCATGGTTCAAATCCGAGAAATTAAGTCCCTTTTAGCTGGGCCTCCACCACTTCAATCCTCCACCAAAGGCAAGCTCATATAAAAGAGACAATGAGGTTCTCGATCAAGTAGGGAAGAGCTTGGGGGCTGAACAATGTGTTCAGACTTAAAAGGATAAGGGATGCAGACTCAATATGAAGTGAATAATTTCTCCAGAGTAAATTTTCTCTCAAAGTTGAATTCTTATCCTCTTTTCTATAGCTCAGATATGGCCCATTTATAGCCTTCAATTGGAACTAAATAGACAAGTCGAAAGTTTCTAGTATATGGAAGGTCAAGGATCATGGATCTTGCGACGTGACATGGAAACCTACACCATTTTTTAATTTTGGGCACAAAACTCAATATACGCAGGCTGTAGTAGTGAAACTTACATATACACATGTTGTATAATAGTTAGGGCATGTATATGTGGAAAAATATTGTTTTAAACTATGGGAATTGCAAAAAGGGACTTCGAGTCTGCATAGGGAAATGGAAAAATGACTTCTAAGCACATTTTCATAAGGTGAGGAAAATCTTTCTATAACATCGGGGGACTCAATAAATTGACCATGACATATCCTTTCCCCACCCTCTTCATTGATGAAATCATTAATGAAGTTTCTGGTCATGAATGCTACTCATTTACTGACGGGTTCTCAGGTTATAACCAGGTGCCAATAGAAAAAGCAGATTAACCGAAGAAAACATTCATCTCAGAATTTGGCTCCTTCGCCTATAGAGTCATGCCATTCAGACTGAAGAATGCACCAACAGTCTTCTCGAGAATATTTGGTAAGGCATTTCAAGAATATATATAAATATAAAACTATGGCTGTCTACTTTGACGACTGGACAATATACAACATATTTAAAAATCATATACAATGGCTTAGGGTTATGCTATAATTATGCAGGCAAATACAAATATCTTTAAACATCAAGAAATGCATATTTGCTACACCAATTGGAATCCTCCTAGGACATGTGGTATGTAAACATGGAGTAAAGGTCGACATGGAAAATATTAAAATTATTCTCGACTTAAAGCTGCTTGTGAACAAAAAACAAACCAAAATTCTCCTGGGACACACTGAATACTATAGAAAGTTTATATGCCACTATTCAGACATCACAGTTCCAATGGATGAGATTCTATGAAAATAAATTGAGTTTATATGGAGCCAAGATTGTCAAGAATACTTTGAATTCCTAAAGAAGAATCTATTCGAAGCTCCAACACTAAAATTTCCTGATTAGTTGAGAAGGTTTCATGTACATGTCGATGCCTCCAACGTTGTTGTCAGGTCGGTCCTAACACAAAAATACGATGACATAATCGATCATCCAAATTCATATGCAAGTCGGAAATTGAAAAAAGTAGAAGGAAACTATTTGACCATTGAAAGGGAAGCCTTATCAATGATATTCAATCTACAATTTTTTTGTCATTACTTACTTTCCAATCCGTTCACATTTTTTAAAGACCATCAAGCATTGAAATATTTGGTTAATAAACCACTCCACAAAGGAAATCTTTGTCGTTGGCTACTTTTATTTCAAGAGTTTGAGTTTGACATAATCATACAACCTGGAAAGAAGAACGTTTTCCCTGACCACCTGTCATGACTTGAAATGGGAGAAGACACGACAAACATCAATGATGACTTCCAGATGCACACTTAATCCAATTCAAAGTTTCTCCTAAGGATTTAGAAGATATAACAAACTTCTTAGAAGAAGGAAAGGATTCAAAAGATATCCCGACAAACAAAAAGAAAGTGCTAGCCTTAAATGCTACACCTTTCATAATCATAAACATGTATCTGTATAAAATGGGAACCGATGACATCCTAAGGAGATGTGTTTCTGAACATGAAAGGGAAGACATCATTAATGAGGCTCATGCAAGACTAGTTGGGGGTCACTTTCAGGCCAACACAATAGCTAGGAAGACACTGCAAGCAAACATGTGGTGGTCAACTCTACATAAAGACTGTCAGGAACAAGTTATAAAATGTGATAGTTGTCAAAGTCTTGGGCGACCTATGTGGAAAATATAAATGCCTGTAAGTTCAGTAAATCCTAATCAAGCATTTGAAATCTGGGCCATCGATTTTGTTGGGCCCTTTCCACAGAGGGCAAGAATAAATTGTGCTAAGTATATCATCATTGATGTAGAATATGTGACTAAGTAGGTAGAAGCTGTTTCGGTCGAATCATGTACCAAAGAGGTTGCAAAAAAATTAATTTATGAGAATATAATCACAAGGTTTGACTATCCTCTTACACTAATTAGTGACCAGGGCACACACTTTTTGAATGAAACAATTAAAATCCTATGAGAAATTTTTGATCGCCCATAGACAAATGACATCCTATCACCCACAAGAAAACAGGGTGGTTGAATCTTTTAATAAAACATTACATAAAGGACTCACAAATATTTGTGGCAACAATAAAGATGATTGAGATGAGAATATTCCTATAGTTCTATGTGAATATCGATCAACATATGAATGACCGACATGTTAGACTCCATTCAATATAGTCTATGGAAAAGAAGCTATTATTCCCTTGCACTTCTGGACCAACTCTGACAGGGTTGCATCTGTAGAAAAATTTGACAATAGTAAAAGTATGAACGGATGAATGTACTAATTGAACAAGCTGGAGGAAGGAAGACTAATCACAATGCATCATCAATAGGTCTAGAAAAAACAACATAAAGTGTGGCACAATCGACATATAAAGAAGAAGGATATAAAAAATGGAGATTTATTTTTGTTGTATGACACTCGTATAAAATCTAAACCAAGAAAACTGGAGACAACATGACTTGGGCCTTATGTTGTCAAAGCTATTCGATTGACCAAAGTAGTTCAATTCCGAACACTGTTGGGGCACCCATTAAAAAAATTAATTAATGGCTCCCATCTAACAAAGTATCACCATTAAAAGATAGGAACCCTATTGGCAAAATCTAGGAAGGAAATGCAAACAAGAATGCTAATCTGACATTCTGGTCGGAATCAGGACAATATCGACTAATCATATACTTATGAAAATAAACCCTCCTTAGTCTTATAAACAAAATTTGGCTATAAAAATTTAGGTATAAGAAACCATCAAAGAAAATTTAAGTATTAAATATCCATCAAGGCATCAAAGAGAAAAAAACAAAGAATGACAATGGAGAGAGGAAGAAGCCCCTGGTCGATCCCAAAACAAAGTAGGTGAAGACATGACTGAAATAACACTCCATCACCTAACCTAAGGAAAATACTTATGAAAAGAAAATCAAGTGATTTGGGACAAATTGACATCAAGCGAGCGTGGATCAAGAAAGCGCAAGGAACGTCGATATCATACAGACATAGTGAGGCATAGCAAAACAGACGAGCATATAAGTCACCAAGATCATCGACTAAGTCACACCGACAACTAAAAACCTGATGATTTAATAACAATATACGATCAACCCATGTACCAAACACACATTAATAGAGGAGACCTTGTTGGCCGAGTTCATAAAAATACCAACCAAGGAAACGTCAATGTCAGTAAAGAAGGCGCATTCAAATTGTGTCAAGGAAGGACCGACGATAATAAAGAAAAAATTAATGACCGATGGGATGAGGATGATGATTGTGAATCCGCCAATGTAACAGTTAGTCACCTCAACACATATGAACAATCAATTTTAAATCACCATGAGTATTCCCTAATGGGGCTCACACGAGTTCCAATTTAGCACTGACCTAAACATCCACTCGCACAAAGTTGGATCATGTTGTCATTGATGCCAATGGTTTGATTGATTGATGTCAAGTGATTGATTGATGTCAAAGGATTGATTGATTGATGATTGATGTAATATAATATGTATTGTCCTTGATGATAATGCATAGATGAAGATGGATCA
>ML778672.1:306234-322228 GCA_009831015.1 Picea engelmannii
GACACTTGAGGATATTGAATATATATAGGTGACTGAGGTAACCAAGTATATATAAGCTGAAATTCTGAGGAAAGTGAAGAAAAAAAGGCCGAAATGCAAGGAAGGATAAATTCTTTTGATGGTGCTTTCTAAGGTATGTTATTTACAGGTCATCTCACCATTTTCGCTATAACTGTTTTTCTATAATAATTCAGATCTTTAAATTGCTATGAAAGTGAAAAAACATAGACAAGTATATTTGGTTAAAAATTCATCTTGTGGGTCGTTTTAGTTTGGGAGTTACACTCCATGGAAAATAGGGTTTGTGGCTAGTCCCGAAACTAGTCAAAATCAGGTGTTTCGGGTAAAAACGTCATAACTTATTCATAATAGATAAAAAATCAGTGAGACAAATTGTATTGGTTATATTATAGTATGTAGTATTCTATTTCATAGTTTCATATCTATTCATCAAATATTTTGTGCGAGACACGCTCTACAAGGTTGCTCTCTAGAATAAGCTAGAATTCAGCAAGGTATACCATTTTTTCTATAAATCCTTTTCTGAGAGGTTCCAAGTAGTGAAACTTGGAGGAATTTCATTAAACACACTAAAGAACATTGTGTATCAATGTCAGATCTTTATTCAGTACATGTACAAAGTTATGATTATTTCAAGTTACTGTTGTTGACTAATCCAAAACTAGTCATGGTTGAGACAAGCAGTTGATGAGTTGGCACATACATGAGGTGTATAGTTGATGATGTTGGTACATATTGATGAGTAATTGTTGATGAGTGGTTGAAAGATGATTGGTATATACTTGGTACATGGTTGGATGCACTTGTTTATGGTACAGGTTGTTTGGCACAGGTTGGTGCATGGTTGATGCTCTTGTTTATGGTACAGATTGATATCTTTTGAGGATTGTTGCCTCATCTCAGTTGGTGCTGAGAATTCAATATGAGTCTTTCATATAGAGCTGGTGCTCTTGTAGAGTTGTACTCTATTTAGTTGTTGCTGATAAACCCCAAGGATTGTAGTCTGTAATAAAAAGAAAATTGTACATACATCTTGTGTTCTTTGTGTTCATTGTGGTGATGAATTGTTGATGATATATTGCTGATATATGTTGCTGATATGTGCTCACATATAACTGGTTATAAATGACAACAATGGGTAATGAATAAATGTTGAATGCTAATTGATGAGTTTTTGTGCAAGAGGGAAGTTTTGGGAAAAAGAGCCCCACACTCATTCACCCCCCCTCTAAGTGTGGTAGGTGTGTCCAACAGTTATCTAACTCTTCAATAATCATGACTATAGCTCACACACTCATGGATCATCCAGTTGGGGAAAAAATATCTATTCATAAGACAACAAGGATTTGTAAGTGTACAACAAAGAAGTGGCATTCATATCATTGTGAGTTGATTTGGTCATAAAGTACAATGACAATCACAAGTTATGCACTTCTATATCTTGGGATATTGAGTCACGTATGACATATTATGATATCACTCATATTACCTTCAATATCACAATTCCAAACCCTATATAATTGAGCTCAAGAAAAGAGAAAAATCACTTTGTAAACAGTTAAGTTTTAAAACATAGACCATGGGGTCAGAGAACTTAGTAGACGACAACCCCCTGGAACCAAACCTTCAAAAATTAGAAGCGGATCAACCATGTTGATCTTATATGTCAGAATAATAAATTCACCACCTCATAAAGGCACAAATGATTCTCTCCGGTTTCAACTGATCAACTCTTAGAGAAAGCAGAGAATTCGAGAATCATCCCAACGAATGGTGAGGGAAGCCATAATCTACTTCAGGTTACTTGAACAGAGTGAGGAAATAAAATGTCAAAAGATCATTTGAAGTAACACTTTTGTGTGAGAAGAAATGACGGTGGACTCAAAACTAGGGATGCTACCAAAATAGGGCCTTTAGTCAATTCAGAAGTGATGCTAAGGGAATGGCCCACTTACAAGAAGACAACATATTCAACCCAAAAAGCATAGAAATGTGACCAGCACATCAGTTCCAAAGAAAATAATACATAATCGATTCAACCCATGCTGGAAATCCAAGCATAGCAGAATGGTCAGGCTTACCAATAGAAGTGTGGACTTCTTTGTTATAAGATTGTTGTCTATAGATCAATTTTTCATCCCAGGTCTTCAGATGCTTTTTATTATAACCCCATTTTCCCATCTGTATGTGGATGGAATGTTGTATACCTATTAACCTTAGTGTCCATCTTCTCCCACAATGTAGTCCAAAATGCACTGAGAAATATGGTATCCCTATCTGAGATGATGCTCCTTGGTATCCCAAACTGCACCTAGACTTGCTCAAAGAACAAGTTTGTTGCTTCCTGTCCCTTGATGGTATTTTTACAAGGCATGAGAATGCACATTTTTCTAAACATGTCAACTATAAAAAATAAATAGTCATGTCCATTTTGTGTGGTTGGTAAACCTCCCAAACAATCCATCGAAATGCTTTCCCAAGGTCGAATGGGTACATGTAAGGTATGGTATAGACTTTGCTTCCCGTTACTAGGCTTCTAGTTACAACAAAGTATACATCCTCTAATATACCATGCTACATATTCTTGCATTCTAGGATAGTACACACACCTTTGTAAATTGGCAACTATCTTCCCAACACAAAAATGTCGTACAACCTCAATAGTGTGAGACTCTCTAATAAGATGTAGTCGTTTACCTTTAGGGACATAGAGCTTGTGAAGCTTGTAGAGTAAACCATTTTGGAAATGATAGTCAACCTTTCCATCACCATTTTCTATATGAATTTGGCTCTGTAGCTGTTGAAACACCTCCTTGAAGTCCTTATATTCTATGTATGCCTCTTTGTATGCATCACGGGTAAAAGGATCCACGTGCATTAGAGTTTCCAAATGTGTAATATTGGATGTGGGTGGATGTGAAAAAATGTCTGCCAACTTAATTGTGCTACCCTTCTTATACTTGATAACTAGATGAAATTGCTGTAAAAAACCCATCCACTTGTAATGCCTGGTTTGTTGTAGTTTAATTTGGTCCTGCAAATACTGTAGTGGTTGGTGATCTATGTGGATAATGGTCTCCTTTCCCATCATATAGTTCTTCCACTTTTTGACATCTTGTAACAAGGCATAGAGCTCCTTGTCGTAGGTAGGGTAGTTGAGAACCACCCCATGAAATACTTCAAAATGATAGTAGATTAGCCTTCCTCTCTACATCAGGTTAACTCCCATGGCATACCCACTTGAGTGATCCTTATTTTCAGCTCATCAAAGGCCTTCTGCTGATTCTCCCCCCACTAGAAACTCTTACCACTGGATGTTATGGCGTGGAGTGGTGTAGCTACCACTAAAAATAAATCTATGAACTTCCACAAGGTGTGTGCTACCCCAACAAAACTTCTAACTTCGGTGACATTTTTAGGAAATTGAAATTTCATAATGGTCTCCATATTTGTGGGATCTATCTTGAGCTCCCCTTTGTCGATCACATACCCTAAATACACCAAATACTAATAAGCCAGTTCACATTTATTGAGATTGGACAATAACTGGTGCTTCTTCAAAGTCTCTAACACATTCATAAGATGTGCGATGTGCTCCTCCCAGGTAGCACTATAAACCAATATATCATCTAAATAGAAAATAACAAATAAATCTAGATAAGGGCGTAAAACATCATTCATTAGTCTCATAAATGTAGTTTATGCATTGCATAAAACAAATGGCATAACTAACCTCTCATACAAACATTGCCTTTCCTTGAAGGTTGTCTTACATGTATCTTCTTCTTTGACTCGTACCTGGTGATATCCTGATTTCAAATCCATATTAGTGAAGTTCTTGGCATGTTGCAGCTAGTCCAATAGATCATCATTCCTTGGCAGACAATATTGATTCTTTAGTGTAATATTGTTCAATGCTTTGTAATTGATACACATTCTCCAATTCCCATCCTTCTTGGGTATAATTATGATGGGTGGTCCACACGGTGAGGTAATTTTCGAATCACACCTTGCACCAACAAATGTTTCAACTGCTTCTTCACTTCATTTTCTTCTAGAACATACTATCTATACTGCTAGAAATAATAGGTGTGCTCGTTTAACCATAGAAAATATAGCAATATTGTCACCCAACCATAGGCCGAAGCCACCCTCAAGCACCTTAACCTTGACAGAGAGAATAATTATGGAAGAAAACCCTAAGTCCAAAAGCCAATAAAGGTAGCATACCACTCTCCAAAGCTAGCGTACCAAGTAGAAAGTCCAAACCATAACCAAGAGAAAGTCCAAGCCTAAAATCGAAAATAATAGTTGCAGTAACTGCAACTGCAACTACTCTCCAAACTTGCGCACTTATTGAATTTCTGTAGTTGCGAGCTATGTGTATCCAAATGAGCTCTATAATCCTATATTTATACTTCTCTTCCTTAGCTGTTTAGGCCGACTTCTCTTTCTGGAGGCTAAAAACTCAATATTAATTATTCTCTTTAGCCAACTTGTCTTCTAGGGTTATGTCCAAGACTTTTAGGGTTTCTCTTGCTTCCTAGAATATTCTAGTCTTGTCAAGGTTACACATGGAGGTTAATACCTCCCATAAATACCAACCAAAAATATCAACACTCTCTCCTAGCTAGGGAGGTATTGAAAGCAATGGTCTTGAGCACACACATACCATTCAACCGATAACATCATCATAGCCACACATGATATCTCATGATTAAATCACAAGAACCATCATCATTATCAATATCATCTGATAACATCAACTGAATCATCTCTCGAAGCCATATTCCATCTGAGTAATCAGTCATGATGTTGAATAAGTCACTCACTCCACAGAGTGATACAAGAACTATTCTTCTAATCCGAACATATGTCCTAGAAGAATAACTATTCCAATAGATGCTGGAAGCCACACCATGGGATACAAAAAGGACTATTATTCTAATCCAGACATACATCCTGGAAGAATAACTATCCTGGACCATTTTTTTGCCTGGAGAATATCTGTCCACCAACACACTGACTATCCATCTAGATGGTAATCATTTCCAACACTATTGATAGTCTTCATGGTAATCAAAATAGTGCCATTCAATATAACACAACTGTGTCTATTCATAATAGTATACAACTACTATCTAGTGGTACAAAACCATTCTCAGTAGCACACTGCTATTAACCAATGACACACAATCACTACTAGTGGATAACATCCACCATAGTAGCATACAACTACTATACAGAGACAATAATCTTCACAACAATCATATCATCTGATATCAACCTGCATAAAACAATACCATGATATAAACTAAGTCATGTAGGCCATTCTTCCACTCACATTTGTGAGATCTAGAAAAGCATCTTCCCTCAGAAAGTAAAACATCAACCATGGGCTATCTGGACTACTCTTCTCAAGCATAAAAGAATATTTGTCTCTGATTTCCGAGCCTGGACCATTCACCTAACTGGGCCATTCCTTCAACACTAATCATAGTGCAACCTAGAGAGAATGAGTCTGCCCTAGGGAAATCCTATCCCTGATTGCTGAACCTGGACCATTCACCTAACTAGTCCATTCCTACAACACTAATCATAGTGAAACCTAGATAGAATGAGTCTTCCCTAGGGAATGACTGTCTGGACCATTTCCTAATGGAAATGACTGTCCTGCACCAACCTCCAAAACAGACCATTCTTCAAAACTTCTCACAATTGTGAACTTCAAAAGAATGACTACCCAACGAGGTGGACCATTCTACTTGACAACTGCTTAGAGTGACTTCCAAGAAGAATGACTATCCTAGAACATTCCCCCACACTGGGCACAAGGGGAATCACTATCTATGATACATAAACAATGTATCAGATCATTTTCATTATGAAAATGATTGTCCGATCTGGACCATTTTCTGAACTAGAAAATGCCCGTCCGTTAGAAATCTCAAACCACTTTGTGAACTAGAAAGGAACTGTTCATCCTGGACCATTTTTCAAACTGAAAAATGACTATCCATAACATATTAGACCTTGGAGTAATCTCTTCCTTTTTCAATAAGGAATTTGTCTCCACGAGCCCCAACTTGTTTCTTAAGTACGCAAAATTTTCATCCTGGACAGAGGCTTTATAGAAATATCTGCTATCTGCTCATCTATGGAGATGTATTGGAGAACCACTTCTATTTTTTGGACTTCATCACGAAGAATAAAATTCTTGATCTCAATGTACTTTGGTCTGTCATGGAACACTGGTTTTCTCTGAAGGCTTCATATAGCTCTAATCATTACAATATATAATGGTTGAATTCAACACTTCTATTTCATGCTAGCTCATGATATCGTGGCAAGGCTCAAACTGAAACATATCCAAGTAGCACTTCTTTTGTCATTAAGAGAGTTTTCCATGGATTATCAATCCATCATCCCATACTTCTGAGTAACTATTCTGATACACTATCTTTGTCATAGAGTTTTCACCATGCTTCTGCTATATATGAGATACTCTACATCAAGTTGTTTGAATCCATACAAGGTCTTCTTATATATGAATACATGGGTCTCTTTCTGGTATAAGATTCTTTCTCACTTGCTTTATTGGGAATAACAATATTTTACATGTAAATTCCAATCCATGGATACTACAAGAGGTATATATGGTTTACTAGAACAAGTTGTTGTCATAGTCTTCTCCTTCCTTCTGGAAGAACATCTGAATATTTAAATGCTTCCATTCATAGGTATTTTTCACATTTTCTTACATACATTCTCTTTATCATAACTTCCATTTCTTCTTCTCAATTGCTTCTAGTGGGTTCAAACCAAGCTTGTAGTCTTTGTGATTCTTGGTATAATAACTGGTTGTTCTGGATTTTCTTTCTTTCTTGGAATATTCATGTTCCTCCTCATGTTTCTCTTTAGCTCTTGGGTCCATGGAGTCTTCTATAGATTTCATTCCCTGAAGATTCCAACTTTTTCCTTTCATCATGGGATCATGGATGTAGATGGAAAACCAAGGATACTTTAAGGCTTCTTTTCGAAGAAGAATTCTTCTGAACACATGCTGCTTATCATGGCTACTACTTTCAATGGGAACATGGATAGATACTTCATAATCCTCAATGGATCATATCATTTAGAATTAGCTCCCTCCTAATCCTTGCTTCATGCATGAATGCATGCTCTTCTTTTGGAATTCTGTAATTAGCTCCCTGCAACTAAGAGAGTCCATGCTTCCATTTACATCCTTATTGCCTTCTACAAAGTGTCACACATCTTTTTCTAATTTCCTCTTGATTCTTGACTTCTTTATGTTTTGACTTATTTTTGGTCTCTTCAAGTTTGATTATGATTTTGGCTTATCTGGCAGTTGTTACTTATATAATAGCTTCCATAAGAATTGTTACCAAGGATTGTCAACATACTTCATCTTTTCATGTGTATTTCTTGACTTGTTTTCATAGTCATAACAATCCTTATCTTGTTATTCTTCCATAGGTATTGTTTCACTTGAACATATTATCTTCTAAGAAATAGATATGCATGATATGTATAGAAACTACGTAAACATGGTATGTACAAGAACTTTGAAGAATATTGTTACCTTGACTTAGAAGAATAAATCTTGCTTCATCTTGTTTGACTTTCTTTGAGGGTTCCTTTTCTTCGACAACTATTGCTTCGTGTGTTTTCTTCCTTTTCTTTAACTCAGGACAATGATTCTTGTAGTGACCATATTTTCAACAGTTGAAGCATTATATTTTTGACATATCCTTTTCTTGATTTGGTTTCTTCCTTGAGTCAAACTTCTTCTTATTCCTGAATTTCTTGAACTTTGTTGTGTAGGCTTGATCATCATCTTTCCTTTGGAATTTCTCTTTTGCACTAATTCTTGATTCTTCTTGTGAATAACAATTCCAAAGTTCTTCAAATGTGGGATAATCCTTTATTGTGTTCATGCTTGCGGAAAATGCATCCCATGTCTTGGGAAGGCCACTAAGTACTATATTTATGAGTTCCTTCTCTGAAATGATTTATTCAATATCTTGTAGTTGATCTCTTAACTGAGATATTCTCACAAGGTGTGATGTTATGCTGTCATCATCATTCATTTTCATGTCACAGAGCTCATTCTTCAGACTCATTACTTGCCCAATGTTTCTGAATGAGAAGAGGTTAGTTAGGGCATCATACATCTTCTTAGATGAGTCAATATGAGAGATGTAGGGTATCAAGTGGTCTTTTACAGAGTCCACTATGATACTCATGGAATTGATGTTAATGTTCTTGAACTTCTCCATAACTGTGACATTCTGAGGTTCCTTCTCTTTTCCTTCTTCAAACTGTGGTTCCACGATCTTTCCTTTCATGATATCCAAAACTTTATTCTTGGGAAGGATGAGATCAATCCTTGTCTTCCATGCTCTGAAGTTAGAATCCCCTTCTAACTTGTTTTCTGACTTCATAGAGTAAGTCATGATTGCTTTGACTTGGTCAACCCTTGACTTTGACCAAAAACTCAAACTTGATGTCTTAGCTTGCTAAGAGTACTAGGAGGTGTGCTAGGCTAGGGCACACTAGGATATATAGAAATTAGGTCAAGCTCTTCACTTAAGGTGCCTTAACAAGAGGGTTAGGGTTTCGTTGTTGCAACAAAAAAATTGACTACAACTGCAACTGTAACTGAGAAAATCCTCCCAATCTATATTCTAGTGGTTAGACTATCCAAATATAGTGTGGTCCCATAACCTGTTAGAAATAATAGGTGTTCTCATTTAAACATAGACAATATAGCAATATTTTCACCCAACCATAGGCCAAATCCACCCCCAAGCACCTTAACCTTGACAGAAAGAATAATTCTGGAAGAAAACCCTAAGTACAAACAAAAATCAAGGTAGCATATCACTCTCCAGAGCTAGCGTACCAAGGAGAAAGTCCAAACCATAACCAAGAGAAAGTTCAAGCCTAAAACCGAAAATACTAGTTGTAGTAACTGCAACTATAACTACTCTTCAAACTTGCACACTTACTGAATTTCTATAGTTGAGAGCTGTGTGTATCCAAATGAGCTCTGGCATCATGTATTTAGACTGCTCTTCCTTAGCTGTCCAGGCCAACTTCTCTTTCTGGAGGTCAGAAACTCAATATTAATTATTCTCTTTAGCCGACTTGTCTTCTAGGGTTATGTCCAAGGCTTTTAGGGTTTCTCTTGCTTCCTAGAATATTCCAGTCTTGTCAAGGTTACACGTGGAGGTTAATACCTCCCGCAACTACCAAAAATATCAACATATACGTCCCAATATTCGATAATGGGGAGTTTGGAAATAACTATATTTCATGCTTCACATCCCTCTTGGGTGGTATCCCTTGAGGCTCCTTGAACACTCCTATGTATTCCTATAGAAACTCCTTCAACTGATGTTTCTATTCTTTAGTACACCCCTCCAGGGATGCCTTCACTCTCATTGATTCATCATTAGACTGATTTTCTCTTAAGAAAAGCAAAACATATTTCTTACTAGAACTAATCAACTTCTTGGCTTGGTAGCACTTACCAATGAGATCTTTGAATTTCCTTTATATGCGTTAATAATGTAGGAATTCTCATCCTTAATCAGTCAATCCTGTTTGGATCTCTGTATGAATATTTCATCTATCATATACATGTAGGGGATTCCAAACACTACTCCACATACATCAAGGGGTACTATGTCCAATTCCACTTCATCAATAAAATAAACACTTACAATAAATTTAATCTTACACTATTTTGTTACCTTTATCCCTACATCCTTGTTTACCCAACCCAATGGATAGGAGCTAGGATGATTTTGAACTTCCAATCCAAGCTTGTTGACCAGATCCACTGCTATGAGAATATCTTGTGAACCAGAGTCACACAAAACATCTATATTGGTATTCTTGACACGAATCTTGATGTGGAAGAGCTTGGTCATCTCCTTCTCTTCCTGGTGGTAAATGATACTCAGATTCACCTCCTTCTGCACAGATGTGCAGAAAATATTTTTGTTGATGATTACAACTATGTGAGACATTCTCCAAGACACAAACCTAAGAGAGATCCCCTGAGATGAGTGTGTGGTTCCTATCTGAGACAGATCTAGAATGTAGATATGACCTCCTCCTTACAAGAGTTTAGAAGAACTCCAGATGATTCTCCTATGTAACACAATGAGAAAGGGTATCTTCAGAGTTGGACATGCTTGTGGTTGAGCACAAGGTGAATGTGTGAAATCCCAAAGTGCTAGGTGCATCATCATGAGACATAAATGAATATGATGTATTAGCCTCCTCTGAGCAGAGAGTTGATGAGAAACTCCAGATGACTCTCCTATGTAATGCAGTGGGAAAGAAGATCTATTGAGTGGATGTGCATATGGATGAGAACAGGTGAACGTGATCCTAGTGGTTGAGCACTGGTGAAGAAATGACTCTTCTATGTAATGCAGTGAGCCAGAGATATGGACATCCCTATGGATGTTCCCCCAGTGGCTGAGCACTGGTGGGTGTATGAGATCCCTTGCTATATTGTTCAAGAGTTAGACCTTCCTATAATCGTAATTGTAATGTAAATGGTATAGGTCGGCCCCACCTTAATATAAAATATAAATAATGTAAAATATATTTAATTTAAAAGAGAATAATTAATATGGTAATTATTAATTATATTCTGAGTTATTGAGGTGTTGACAGACAAATTTGACATGCCGTCAACTGGAAGAATAGATCCGGTCTAGGGTTTTCTAAATAACGCAAGCCATTTGGTATAACATATTTTGATGGGTTTAATGGCTCCGTTAGCCAACTAGGGTCCTAAAGATAGAAAAATAAAATAAACTAACTAAAGAAAAGATTCTAACAATCGATACAATAATTACAAATATTTATCTAAGAATGTGAATATACAAATGATTATGAACAATTTATATACAGTTTACAAGATTTGCATGAAATCTTGCGAAAATGATTGTTTGATAAAGTTTAAGAATCAAATATGAACAACACTTCTTTTTATCTTTTTTTTTTAAAGATATTAAATGAATAAATACTAAATGAATACAATTGAAACAGTGACACAAAAACAGTCAAAGCTAATTAATGTAATCATTGTTTCATTCATAAACAACCTAACTAAATAACATAGAATAACATGTAGCTGATCAACGAAACTGGTATTATCTTTCTGTGTTGTATGAGATCCTGCATGTACTATTGTTAAGGGAAACCTATAACAAAACAATACTAGCACTTCCAGAATACATTCAAAGAAGTATTTGATATTGGAGTAAATTAATAACAATAGGAAGACAACTAATTAAAAATCATGTGATCTTAAGATAATTAATATTTAAGAACGAAACAAAATTCAATTTTGAGTATTGATATTATCCATCATTTAACATTAGAAATAAATTCCATAATAATCAAATGATTGATTGATCACACATAAAAAATGGAATAAGAAATTATGAACAACATATAACATTTAATAGTATGAAAACACCATATGATGACAAGCTAAAGTTAAAATCAACCATAATAACATTCTCATAATACAATAGTAATGAAATAATGAAATGGAATAAGCATCACATAGGTCTAAAGCCAAAGATGAATTGCTTTCCCATATTCTTTCTCAAAATCACATGCCCATATTGTAGTCCTGGAAGAATTTTTAAGATAATAGACTCTTAAAGATTGAAAAAAATTAATACATAAATGATAACAATTAATCATGTATTGATAAAATAGACTAAAGTTAATTTAAATCAATGCATAATCAATTATTCAAATAATATACAGATATTATAATGAAAATAAAACCATTTTACTCACAGGACAAAAGCCATTAAGCAACCTGAAATTCCATATTCTTCTTTGAAAATACTCATCCATTCTCCCAAAGATTCCAACCATCCGTTACTCCATTTGAAAATAAGAAAAGTTTACAAAATAAATAATATACAAAAGATAAAGGATAAAAATCCCTCTCTCCAATTCTTGGATCTCTTGGCTCTGAACTTTCTCATATATTTATACAACGAATGAATAGTCTGGGTGTCACTATTAATTTTCGCCTCCTGAAATTTTCCTTGTAAAGAGACATCAATATCTCTCAAATTGTTCATTTTTTGGGGAAAATTTCTAAGAGGAAGGTAAATGGGTCCATTTGGGTTCTGGGTTTTCAACCGTTTCTTCAAATCCCTCACGGTTTGGCTGGAACTAGTTCTGCAAAATCGTCTATCTGATCTTGATGCCTTTCCAAATTTTATCTGTTGTTGCTCATAAAATTATTTGTAGCAATCCAAAATTATTTTTGGATCAATTATTTTGAAAGTATTTGGATAATAAAATCAAGCCATGATCAGATCCATATCAAATATTTGATAATAGAAACCTGTGAAACAAAAAGAAACCTAAATTAATAACCTAAAAATTGTGAATAAAACAAAATCTAGAAAAATAAAAAATGAATTTAAACTAACTATAACTTATAAACAAACATTGTTTATAATTTACTTTCAAATATGATATTAAAATTCTAGAAGCTTCAAGTTAATGGAGAAGAGAAAAATATTAATTTTGGTTTTTTACAAAATCAAACAAATGATAGATAATTCTTTTATTATTATTATTTTGAAATGAGATGCAAAATGAATTTTTTTTTTAATTAATTAATATCACCAAATGATTTCATGAAAATGAGAAACCAACCAAGATATTATTTGATGAAGTATTGAACCCATTATTCAAAATAGTCAAACTTGTTAATGAGCAAAAGAAAAAACACATAATCATAATTTAAACGAAAGTAAACAGTGGATAAAAATTAATGTTTTTGTTTAAATTGAGATTTTTGTGCTCGTTTCAAACTTTTGACATATACTCTTGTAATGAATGTCTCATACTATAGTGAATGTCTTAAGTTTGTCTCAAATCAAGCCAAGGTATGAAACTATTTGAAAAGGTTGATTCTGTAGCTCATTATAATTATCAAGATTCGAATGGGGGCCCTTTAAATTTTGTAAAAAATTATGGGGGAGTTGTTGAGGCCCAACAAATGATGACTTAATGGGTGAAGAAATTATCTATGATCTGGTAAGATTTCATCTCAGGAAGAAAATAATAAGACTTATAAAAGGATTTAAGCTCCCTGAAATAAATTCACTCTAAGACCATATAGTATTAGGGTAAGATCAATGTTATAACCAGAAAATAGAATTTTATTTGCAGAGGATTATAACCTGAAATAATGTCTTAATCAAGGAGTCACAATGTTTATAAAAAAACTTCAATACCATTGACAGAGCCACTGCTCCCAACAGGTGTCCATAGCCTCGACAGGGATGTCGTTTAACCCACTCAAATGCTTTAATCCCATCCAATAGTTGTATCCACATGATGTATACTTCCATAAAAGTTAATTTAAAAACATATACCTACTACCTCTCGAACCGACATTGCTTTGTTGCCAGCAGGCCTGTTCAGTACCCTGACAAAGTTATCTTGGTATCATGTGTGAATTTACCCACTGCCAGTGAGCCTATTCAATACCTCGACGGGTTTACACTCACTTCCCACACTTAAGTGTTTTCAACCCTCTTATGCCACTTTTAAATAATAATACAATTATAGATTTCTTGATGACAAAGAGAGCAGGGTGATACTGGAGGTTAATTGCAATATAAGTGAATAATTTATTTATTTTCTTTCAAAGCTGGAAGTTTTATCATGGTTTAGAGATTTCAGATTTCCTTTAAGAAATCATCTAGAGAACGGGGAAGAACTTAAAAGTGATTCCTTAAGAATATGGATGGCGTAAAAAGTTTAAAGATTATCATAATTCTAAAAGATTTAAACCAGATCTCTGGTGTAATACTCTGGCAAAGACAATTTGAGGACAAAATGAAAGTGACAATTGACTTAAAAATCAATTGTCTGAGCTATATCTTAATATCAGGACCTCTTTGAAATATTTTAATTTTCCTTAAAAACATAAGTCTTAAAATGAATGCTTCCTTTGACAATCGTTCCTTGATCAGAAAAATATTGATTCAAAAAGACAAACAAGAAGAAAACTCATTCAAAGCAATCAAAGAAAACAAAAAAAAACACACACAGCAAACCAAATCAAATTTTATTAATGGGATTCAAAATCAGAAGTACACAAAATCAAAACAGCAAAAGAAAACTGTTCAGGAAACGATTTTGGCCAAAGATAAACTTGAGCTTTTGGATCCACTAGCATCTCGCTATAAAATAAAGGAAGAACTAAATCATATAAAATATCATGTGCGAGCAAGTTCTTTTCTTAATATATTGATGCATGAGATGCTACTTTGACCAAGCATTATTATTAAAAATAAAAGAGACTAAAAGTAAATAGAAAAATACTTATTAAGATGAGTGCAGTCGTACTCGTGGCACCTTGGGTTAGGGTTGAATTGATAGTTCAAATTTACTTATCTCTTTACTTTCCATTTAAATTTTTCATGATGATACTGCGTTTTTGAAAAGAAATATTCAACAAAAAGTAGAGAGAACAAGATTTAAAGTGAAATTCCCTGACAACATTCATATTATGGTTCTCTTGGTGTGCCCGCTTGTGTTCATAACTGCATTATTACAAAAATAAATATTGAGAAATAAAACTAAAGGAAACCTACTCCTAAACCTACTCTAACTACTAAATAGATCAAAATGCTAAGTAAAATCGTATTTCCAGTGCAACCACAAGAGCATCTTCAATCCTACAAGGCATAGAATGTCGAAAATTAGAATACAAGAATGTAGTATTTGCAGATACAAAATAAATATGTCATTCTTACCTCCTATATAATATTTTAAAAACAAAACAAGCACGGCCTTACCATTCTTTTGAAACTTCTTTATGTATGAATCCTCCAACCATTCTGCAATCTTGTCGTGATATGGGTTATAATGGCATGGAAGAGTATAAGTAAGTTTGAAAAAATTGTCATTATTATAGGGACCTGACATAACCATCAACCAAGGCCGAAGTGCCCCATCCTCCTGACAATTCTCCAAGTGTTCATCAATTTCTTCACATGAATGATCTAAGAGAATCATGTTATGCTTACTTCCTAGATATTTAGGTAAAAACAAAGCAAGCACAACTTTATCTTTATTATGAAGTTTTTTCATATACGAATCTTCAATCCAATCTAAGATCCCGTCATAAAAATTAGGATGCAAACTATGAATTTGATGAAATGGATATATCAATGGGGAACACATCATAAGAGGATTCATGACATCATTTAGATTATTGGTTTGAATGCTTCCTTTGATGATATTGATCATTTCAAAATGTAAAGCATAAACATTAAAATTCAAACTAATTAAAGAACGAATATGCAATGTAGAATATTCGATCTCCATAAAGATGAGTGCATTGTCTTTCTCAACAATAAATCGTGTAAAATAATCTTGCAACATGTCATTTTCCATTCAAGTGATGAAAGTGAAAGAGCATCAAATCCGACTTGATAAGTGTTATGTTTGGAATTAGTTTCACCAAATTTTGGCATATCGAAAAGATTGGATTGTGGTGGCCAAGAGTAAGATACCATGGGTAAAGTATCAAATCCACCAGAATCTAAGAAGAGATCGGGATATGAATAGTAAAAGGAATCAGAAATAAGCACATGAAAAGAATATCTTGAGCTATGATATTTAACAATGGTATTCTCAAGACATTCCTCTTCATTTTCCTTAAAACTTTCACTCTGTTTTGGTGATAAATTCTTCAACATAGTATGATCATCTAAATTTGCCTCCTGTATGATAGACAATTCAAAACTTTCATGAAAAACATCTGATATTTCATGTTGATAAGGTACGATTTGTAGATGAGGGTTTAAGGTTTCTTCTTCCAATTGCAGATCTACATCTCTAATCAGTTTCATTGGAATGTTAGAATGCTTAA
>ML778672.1:325929-369492 GCA_009831015.1 Picea engelmannii
TAATATCACCAAATGATTTCATGAAAATGAGAAACCAACCAAGATATTATTTGATGAAGTATTGAACCCATTATTCAAAATAATCAAACTTGCTAATGAGCAAAAGAAAGAACACATAATCATAATTTAAACGAAAGTAAACAGTTGATAAAAATTAACGTTTTTGTTTAAATTGAGATTTTTGTGCTCATTTCAAACTTTTGACATACTTTTGTAATGAATGTCTCATACTATAGTGAATGTCTTAAGTTTGTCTCAAAGCAAGCCAAGGTATGAAACTATTTGAAAATGTTGATTTTGTAGCTCATTATAATTATCAAGATTCGAATGGGGGCCCTTTAAATTTTGTAAAAAAATAGGGGGATTTGTTGGGGCCCAACATGAGGTTGGCCCTATTGTGCCAAAAGACACATCATTTGATGTGACAAGTCTTATATAAATAGAGGTGAATCCCCATTGAGGAAACACACTTAACATTGTGTCATCTCATGATTTTAGAAGTTGTGGTATGAAATTATGAGAATTGCAGCAACCTCTTGTGTGCTAGATTTGGTGATGGTGTGGGAGGTCTTTATCTTGAGGAATATAACAAAGGATTGGCTGGGTTTTCTTTCCTTGTTGAGAAGGGTTTCCCAGGATACTTCTTGTATTCTTGTGCATGGTTATTCTTCTTGTGATCTTGGTTTGCTGCTGTAGTTATGTTTCAAGTAATAGTTAAACAAAAAAATTAAAAGAATGCATGAGCCATAGCTCATTGAAAATATAACACTTTTTAACCACATCTAAGCTACTTTCAACCCAATTGCTTCAATCTATGGCTAAAAGATTATTTTTTTATGTTGATTCACAGAAAAAGAAAAATGTCTAATTGATTTTAGATTATGCAATTTATTTTTATGGATGTTATTTACGTCAAAGGGAATTGTTTGAAACGTTTTGTGATGTATGAATCTTGACCCAACCAAGCATTGAAAACATTCCAATGCAATTATTTCTATTCGATGAACTCTAGCTACAAGAGGGAGAATAGAGCTTTTTTCCTTGTAAATTTGAAAATGAAACCTCACACACCAATCAACCATACAAGTAGTTTAGATCCACAAGTATTTCAAGAATTCAAACCAAACTATGCACCAGTGCACTCTTTAGACTAATGCTTCAAAAGATCACAAGCATGGAAATTTGTTTTGTTTTATTTTTCGTTTTTGTAACTTTTCCAAGTTCAATGCAAAAAGATTCTTGATCTATGCAAGAACACAAAATGAAAATGGAAAACCAACAAATTCATGAAGCATAGGGTTGTAGGAAATTGGTAGTGATGCTAGATAATCCCAATCCAATGTCTCTACGAATATCTCACCCAAAAATCACCTAAAAGGATAAATATAGAAATGGATAATAATTAGAAAAGGACAATCCTAATGTAATCAAATCAAACATTTCCAAATATGTTCAAATCTGTTGTGTTCACTTCCAACCTTAATAGGATCACCAAGCAACAAACAATCCTACCCAAGCAATCCCAAAAAAAACCACACAATCACACTCCAAACAACAAATTAAGGAAATTGTGTGATCAAAAGACTCAAACAAAGGTAAGACACTTACAGGAAAAATCAACATAGACCTCAGGGAACATAAAGACCAGATCTAGTCTCAAAAGTATGTAACCTTACAACTTTCCCCAATTAGTTGGGATCATTGTGGGACATATGCATGACAACCACTGATGATTGTTGTGGGACACAGTCATGAAAACCAATGATGATCATCGAGTGTCCCTTATAATGCAACATGCAATGACAACAAAAAAATTCCCTTTTTGGAAAGGATGGATTTGTCTCATATCTATTAGATCTATGAGATATGAGCTCTGGAAAAGTATAGGGAAGACAAATTAAATCACAAACATAAAACAAAGGGTGATTTGGCAAGGGATTCTAGAGAAGAATCAAAGATTCTTCCCCAATGGAGTCTCCAGTTCTGTTATTGGATAAATATCACTAGTATGATAAGTAGATCTCCCTAGGATTTACCTATTGATCCTAGACATATAATGGGGCTAGACTTTTATGGGTTCCCTAGACTCAAGCAAATGAATTCACAATTAAATAAAGGAGCGGTAGAGATAACATACCTTTCATTGTAGGTTGTCCTTCATATATCCTGGCTGATGCAGATCTGAAGTTCCATCACCAATATTCACAACCTGCTTCTTGGACACAAAATACAAACAATGCCTTTCTACCTCTTTACTTGGTGTTAGAATACTAGATTCAACTTGGATATAATCTTATCTATAATGGAATAAACCGGATCTACACATTTTCACATCAATTAAAAACATTTGTAGGAGGAAAACCAATGATCTATTGATGAAAATAGAATAAATACATCAAATTTTCATAACTTTGATGTTGATGAAATTCCCCTTTGGATCCTTGCTCCTTGCTTCTCCTAAGCTTCTTGATCAGGCTAGGCAATCTGATTTCTGGCTGCTCTAAATAGGAAAATCACCTATGCAATTGGACAACATAACTATGTAAATGATTCTTCCCCCCTCTCGCTCAAGACTTTCCTTTCTTATATAGATCCTTGGAATAGGTTTGGGAGAGTGTATATATATTCTAGAACCCAGTAGAAACTTGAATGAGGTGAGTTCCTAGGCTCATGCCATGAAGATAAAACTCACCCATTTCTTAGCTCTTCATAACTTCTAGAAGGTTTCATTGATCATCACTTGTTTCACTATATATAACATGTGATGATCATTACATATTGCCTTCTATGAGTCCCATGATGACCCTTAAAAAGTTCCCAAATATCAAGCAATAAATATTCTTTGGATTTAATATTCTATTGGATTCCCTTTTAGACTATAGGGTGGAAATTAACATGTCCCTCCCTGTAAAACAAGTGTTTTCCTCAACAATTGACTAATTGTGGGTGTTTCTACATGACAAACTCATCTTCCCATGTCGTCTCTTCCACTGACAGGTTCTTCCATTTGACGAGGTACTCAATAATTGCTGGATTTCACAACCACTTAATCCTCATTTCAAGGATTGTTTCTAGTTCTAGTGTGATTTTTCCTTATTCATTAATATTTGGTAAACAATTTGGACTAGGATCTTGTCACCAATTACCTTCTTTAAAAAAGAAACACAAAATACTAGATGTACATGTGAAGATGGAGGCAAATCCAATCTGTATGCCAAACTTCTAGCCCCTTGCAACACCTTGTAGGGGCCATAATATTTGGGTGTTAATTTATTGTCCTTATTTTGTTTCTTAAGGGACATATTTTAATATGGTTGTAGCCTAAAAAATACCCAATACCCCATTTCAAATTCCCTTTCACTACGATTTTGATCTGCTTGTTGTTTCATCCTATTTTGGGCCATAACCAACTTGACCAGTTGGTTGAAAAAGTATAAATACAAATCATGAGACATTCATTTGAGACATACACACTCATTGAATATCTATCTTATGATAATATTTTTGTCTATTAGCAAATTTGAGGTTGTGTATGAGGTAGCGGAGAAAGTGCGAAAGCAAAGTGAAAGTTTTAGAGTTGCATAGAGCATGAGTTTATGAAAAACCATAATTAGGCTGACCCTCGCAGGTTAGGCATACGATGTCCTGCGGGAACCCCCATGGGTTTCCTAGGGAATGTCACGTGAGGCCCCACGTGACATGGAGTCTTAGTCCCACGAAGGTAAGGAAAATTTGGTACAGATGTTGGTACCAGGCTATTGAAGGCTGTGTTAGGCTTATGCTTGGTTATGGTATGATACATGCTTGAGGTAGGTCATGGTAGTGATGGTGAATGGTACTTCTTGGACATGATATGATACATTGTTAGTAGTACACTCTTGGATATTTGGTATCTGGTTTGACTACATGTTGATGATGCTATGGTACATGCTTAAGGATTGTTCTTGGTATCCTCTTGAAGCATTGGCACATGGTGTATGGTTGTTATGTTAGAGGCATATCATTGATATTGATACATTGTTGAAGAATACACATGGTATATGTAAGTACATGTATGAGATACATGTCTTGATGATATTGGTACTTGGATGGATGTTGGCATGTTGTTTGAGGTATATGGTTGATGATATGGTGCATGATTAGAGGCACATGTTAGTGATATTGGTACATGCTTGAGTACCATGTTGAGGCACTTCATTGTTATGGTACATGGTTGATGTACTTGGTATAGTACATGGTTGATGTATAGGATGATACATGGTTGATGTACTTGGTATAATACATGGTTGATGTAATTGGTATAGTACATGGTTGATGTACTTGGTGTGGTACATGGTTGATGTTATGGTACATGTTTGATGCATGATATGGTGCATTATTGATGCAAAGTTTGGTATAGGTTTTGGTGCATGGTTGATACACAACTTGGTACAGGTTGATGTACATGATTGATGTACATGGTTGATGATTGATGTACATGGTTTGGTGATATTTGAGCATCTAGTTGAGAGGTGTTCTTGGTGATCAAGGAACTAGTTTTGTATCAGTGAATGTGACAGGTTGGTGACAGTGACAGATTGTATAGGTTGGATACAATGATAGGTTGACATGTTGATGTGATAGTGGCAGTGACAGTGACAGTGGTAGTGATATTTTGTCTACATTTATATTTCAGAGCACCATAATAGGGAAAGGAAAGGGGGTCGTAGCCTCCTTTTGGTTGGTGCCAGAGAACACAAGGAGTTGGAGCTTCCTTAAGGTTGGAGCTTGAGAATCAGGGTGTTGTAGCCTCCTTCTGGTCAGAGCCAGAGAATTCAGGGAGTTGTAGATTCCTTTAGGTTGGAGACTATAAATACGAGGTCGTAGCCTCCTTCCAGTTGTAGCTGGAGAATTTGGAATTTGGTGCTTCCAATGAATGTATTCTTTGATATATATAAGAAAGTGTTCCATGGTTTTATCCCATTTCGGTTTCCATGTAAAATTTGGTGTACTGTGTATTTGATGCGATGTTGCTGATGCTACTTATGATTATATGCTCATGATATATTGAATGCATAGTTGATACACTGATGATATATTGATGATAATATTGAAGTTTATATATTGTGGTTAAAAGTGGTAAAAGTGCTCATATTGATTCAACCCCCCCTCTCATTATTCCAATAATTGGTATCAGAGTAGGTTCCTTCATGAAACAATTTAACCACCGGAAGGTAGATCATGGATGTCATGGATAATGGATATAGAGATAATGGAATACTGTGGTGTGATGGTCAAATTGGTTTGAAGTATGTGATGTGGAACAAAAAAATAAATTTTTTTTTAGGAGCACAGGGGTATGATGTTTGGTATTCAGTTGTTACAGGATACACTGGTCCGAAGAAACCAAAGACCAAAACTAAGAAGTCATTGAAAAGAAACAACAAAATGAGAATGCATTTCATCTTGGAAGGATTATGTGATTCAGTAAAAGACAGAGGGATGATTTCATCAACTAAATAACTATGGGATAAGATACATAATCTCTATTCCAAGAAATATCCCATCACAGAGTCAGATCTTATTAAAGAAAGTGAGAATAAGAAGAAATATGCTCATCATGTCAGACAAATTTAGAAGAAGAAGATTGTGAAGAAGGAATAGTATATATTGAAGTAGAATTAATTAGCTCTTTAGACGAGTTAACGAAAGAAAGGAAGAAAAACAAGTCTCTTGAGGAACAACTAGAAAATAATGATTCTCAAGAAAGTTTCGAAGAATCCCAATAGGTCATCGTGAATATAAAAGCTCAGTTGGAAGAAGCCATAAGTATTGAAGAAACATTAAAAAGTCATATGGAAGAAAATCAATGTTTGGAAGCCGAAATAGTATCCCAAAGAAAGGAAGCAAAGAAGAGAGAGAAGATTTTGACAGATTATCTCAAGGGAAGATCAAAGGACTTTTACAAACTTGAAGAAAACATTAGTCAAGAAGAAAGAAGACTTGAAAAGGAAATCATCACTTTGAAGATCCAACTTGAAGAATAAAAGAGAACAAAATAAGTCATGAAGATTCAGATGATGAAGACAAAAGAAGAGGTTGAGAAGATTTAATAAAAAGTTGTCACATTGATAGTTAAAATCGTCAAGCTCAACAAGAACATTGAAGAGAGAGAAACACCCACATCATCAACAAATAAAGTTGAAGAGAAGCACTCTAGGTTTCCAGAAAGGAAGAATGAAGAAAAAGGGTAAGAGTTATGAAGAAGTACTCAAAGGAAGGAATCATGGTAAAAAAGAATCAAATAAGAATGGGTATAATAGAGAGACATCTTCAACAATACCTTCCACATTCAAGCAACAAGGAATCTTCAATCATAATGAAGGAAGAGAAGATCATGATCAACCAAGGTAGGAATTCATAATGACTACACCACAAAGAAGACCATTCACTCCCAGGTATGTAAATTTATTTTATGGTCATTGTTTTAATTGTACTAACTTTGGACATAAAGCTGTAGATTGCAGGGATTATGGAAGAAATGTTCAAGCAAGAAATGATTATGTGGCCCCACATAACATTGAATGTTACAAATTCCACAACTATGGTCACATAGCTTGAAATTGTAGAAGCAGGATAGAGCCTTCCATGAAATAAAAAAAGATGTCAGATACATGAAGGTTTGGAGAAGATAAGAAAGACAAGGAGAGATCACATGATTTGTAGTAGTGGGGGAAAGAAAAGAAGAGTAGGTGAATAAAGAACAAGCCAAGGAGATTGTACTTTCAGGAATTGTAGTGCAAGATCATAATGAATCCACATGCAAAAAGGAAGAAGTCATAGTTCAAAGAGATGAGTCTGTACACAAAGATGAATATTAATCCACATCAGAGCGGATATTTTTCTGAGCCATCCGTCTTGGAGACTCCCAATAAATATTAATATTAAACATGGGGAGTCAGTGCAAAAACTACTAAATATCATAGAACCATCCTTCAAGCATATTGAAGTGTTTCCATAGACAGATTCAGAGCAGTCAGATAGCAGAGGCACAAAATGACATATTGACCGATTGTGAAGCAGTGTTCATGCAAATATCATAGGAATATCATTAACAAACTTTCCAAGCAAGGATATATTCATTACAGGTTCAAGCATGTATTGCATATCAGTGGACATATTTGATTCATTCTGAGAAATATGAATATGTGATGATCAATTACTGAAAAAAATCCTTCAGGATAGTACAGTGACAAATGGGTCAGTATTGTGGACAATTGAGTAGCAAGAGTTATGGAAATTTTATGACATATGGACATAAATGGATTTATTAAATCATTGGAAGGTATATACAAATATATGACGGATCATATTTTCAATTGTAATAAGTGGAATTAGTGGACAAGTGGAATCAATTGATCACAAGAAGACAAGCAGTGAAAGGAATAATAGAATAGGGAAAGAGAAACCTTCATCAGAAGCTATATCATTAGAGGGACATTGTTGAACAATATGCTCATTGATGTCTAAACAATGAATATGATAGGATATGAAGATCTGAAGTCAAGATATTTTAAATTATTTTTATATATGTTAGAGAGTTACTAGAGGAAGTACCAATGGACAATAAGCAACACTGGAAGAGAGGAAAGGAAACATACATAGGAAGTCCTACATTGATCAACATGACATATTGTACAGAATTCAAGGAAAGAGAAATCGTTAGAGAAAGAGATCATGAAAGAAATATTCGAAGCATGAAAACATGGGGAGACATACTGATAGGGGGAGTTATCCTTTTTCCCATGATGTCAAAGGGAGAGAAAGATAAATATTCGAAGAGTAAGAGTCAAGTGTATGAAGTCATAAAATGATTATCTAGAGAAGGTATACTTTCAAGGGGAGTGACTCTTTGATATCAAAAGAGAAGAGGAATGTGGAAACAAATATGAGGACATAAACATTGAAAGATAAAGGAAATACACATGAAGATAGGGGGAGTAGTTCCAAGGAGAGGTACCCTTTTCCATTGATGTCAAATGGGGAGAGAGAGAAACATTGATGAGGAGCAATGGTTACATGGGGAGCATGAGTATTAGAGTTTCCATCAGTGTTTCCATCAATGCCAAAGGGGGATATTATTTGATAGTTGGATATCATTTATGTCAACCCTTAGAGAGTTCAAGATACCCTAGAGTTTTGATCAATATTTATGGTGAGTTATTTATCATTGATGTCAACAAGAGTGCTTGATGTCAACATATGTGATGGGTGCATTTGATGAAATCTACACAAAGCCCTAGAGGTGTGGTCATGAGACCAGAAGTTGTTTGAGGAATAAGGACATGAAGGACAATGAAAATTCCCGATGGTGTGGTCATGAGACCTAAATTTGTTTGAGGAATAAGGACATGAAGGATAGTGCAAATGCATCTAACAAACTCATAGATGAATATTCCTTGTCATTCCATTTTTGGTGATAGGTGGTATGCTAAGTGGTTCCTTATGGATAGAGAGATATTTCCTTATGAATTTAGAAGCCCTGAATAATGGTCAAGAAACCCCTAGTTGGTTACAAGTGAATTAATTAAAGGTTAAAGTTGTTATAACAAGAAATTACAGGTCGACCCTAAAGTGAGGAAAATGTTTTGGTTGAAAAAGTATAAATACACATCATGAGACATTCATTTGAGACACACACACTCATTAAATATCTATCTTATGAGAATATTTTGGTCTATTGGCGAATTTGAGGTCGTGTCTGAGGTAGCGGAGAAAGTGTAGAAGATGAGTGAAATTTTCAGAGATGCAGAGAGTGCGGGTTTATGAAAAACACTAATTAGGTTGGCCCTCCCAGGTTAGACATAGGGTGTCCCACGAGGCATCCCCATGGGTTGCTTAGGGAATGTCACATGAGGCCCCATGTGATAGGGATTTTTATTCTTGTGAGGCTAAGGAAAATTTGGTACAGATGTTGGTACCATGCTACTAAAGGCTGTGGAAGAGTTATATGTCAATATTATAGTACAATAGGTCATCTACATGTTACATGTATTCTCATTTGTTAGGATTGTGCTTGGTTATGGTATGATACATGCTTGAGGCATGTCATGGTAGTGATGGTTCATGGTACATCTTGGACATGATACTATACATTGTTAGTAGTACAATCTTGGTTGTTTGGTATTTGGTTTGACTACATGTTGATGATGCTATGTTACTTCTTGAGGCTTGTTTCTTGGTATACTCTTGAAGAATTGGCACATGGTGTATGGTTGTTATGTGACAAGCCTCTCATTGATATTGATACATTGTTGAAGAATATACTTGGTATATTGTTGTGGTGGGAAATCCCCCTACGGACTAGCATTTAGGGTTATATTATGCATGCAGATAAGACCGAAAGAATCCTACTTTCTACCTTCGTCCTAGACCTAATCCCCATTTATTTTAAGCAAATACATGGTTAAATGAACATACCTTGTTTCAGACATTCGATGTCGATCCTTCTTCATGCTTGATTGCTTGTTAGCAACTATCCTCCCAAGACTGACCTGTGTAGAAAACAAGTAACAAACTCTACATGCATTTGTTCTACAGATTAATGGGTTAGATATTCAAACATATATTCACTAAACTATGAAGAACTCATATAGTGGGACAGGAAAAGCATTTCATTATTATTAACTTTAATGAATCAACTTACAATGTCGAGACCAACCACCGCTCTGCGAACCTAATCATGGGATCTTCTTCAAATGTCCTCCAACTTCTTTGCTCTATATCTCTCTTTGCACAAGGATGGATAAAGGGTTGGGACAATGGGAATGTGCAATTGGGTAGAGTTTCTTTACTATTATTCTCCTCCTCCAAATGGGACCCCTAACCCTTCTTTTATAGGCTAGAAGAAGCTAGGTTTTTGGATGAACCCTCGACCATGCATGGTCGAGAGTTTTAGTTAACTCACCCAAAGCTGTGTGTTCCGTCGACAACTTTCCTTTTTTCATGATTTTGTAGGTACATACGGGCTATTTGAGGTCATCTAGCATGTACACACATGCAGTAATGGAGTAGGGCATGTGGGCCCTTATAAAAGAGGTTTTTTAAAGATTTGTTCAACAATATTTTGGAAAAGAAGAAATCTGAGATGGCCTGATGCTAGGTAAGTATGTATGGTGCAAATTAGGGTTATAACAGATGCCCCCTAATGTGTGAGGTTAGAAGAGAATCTGATGGCCGAAATACATTACCAATTTTTACTGATGTGCCAAACAGGTGAGCCCAGGGACCAGGAATCGAGAGGTGCCTTCTGCAAAATAAGAAATATCTCACCGAGGTGGGCATACCCATGCTCAAGATAAAATAGAATCATGGCTACCAATCAAATACACTGTAGATCCATTTCAAATAACTATATAAAGTGTAGCCGCAAACAATACAGAGCGGAGCTACATATCGAAATCAAAAAGATATACATATAGAGTATCCATATTCTAGAAGCTGATACGGCCTGATGGCTGGAGTTGAGGTCTTCAGAGCTCGAGCAACAACTTAAAAATATTCAAAACTCAAGGTAGGAGTGTAATATGAGTGCATGACTACACTACCCAGAGGTCTTTGATGGCTCGTCGGTCATGGACTAGATAATCTTGATGATCAGACTGAAGGCTTCATTGATTTCGAACAAGGACTTGATTGAACATTTAGGATGGCCAAGTATGAGGGCAAGAGACAAACTGCAGAGGGGCCGACTCAGGCTTGGTGAAAAACTTCCCTTGGACAACAACACGACAAATGATGAGACTTAGGTAGCATGGCATTGACATAAGTTTATGAGGCAAGAGGCAACACAAAATCTCCACATGTTTGGAGGAATAACCAAACAGAGGAGGACACAACTCTATGTAGCGATAAAAACTTCCTAAAGTCGTATTACATCCTAGGGTTTGATGAAAAAATGAACATATGTGCTTTATCTAAGGGTGACTCATTATGCTGCTAATAAAGAAAATACTTTTCCCTTCCTCTTTTTGGGGTATATTTGATTTTTTTTTATCTTTTTCAATGATTTTGGAAAAAAGAATAAATGAATGTTACGTTACAATGGAGGAACAAGTGTTACAAACATACAAGTTCAAGGCACAAGAAAAAGACTGATGTTAAGAATAATGATGCTTGGGAAAAATCCTCTGGGGGAAAAGGGTGTTAAGACACAGAAGAAAAGTGCTACAAGGCTGGCATATAAGGTATGTAAACATGATTAACAAAACACACAATGGTAACGTCCTTCGATGTAAGTTTAATGAGCCCAGAGAAGGTAAGCTCGATGGTTTTTCATATTTATAGAGTCTGAAAAAATGTAAAAGGAGACTCCATTGGGGTACCTTTTTCGAAGATAGTCTAGTCGGTTCGAAAAAGGGGTAAACTAGCACCGACAAGACGTCTATTCAAAACCATTTTAACGAGTGTGATAAGGACAAGATCACTCGACCATTTTTTCATTTTTAAGGAGTCTGAAAAAATATTAACTATGGACTCCGTCAGGAATGTTATTCTAGAACATTTTAACGAGTGTGAAAGAATAAGGTCACTTGACGATCTTTTCAATTTTAGGGAGTCTAAAAAGAGCTTAACTATGGACTCTGAGGGGGTTCCTTTTTCGTAAGTTTAGTTCCTCAGGCCCGAAAAAGGGGTAAAATTATACCTGAGGGTACTCTTCTAGAGAACTGAAGTTCCATAGAGTATACCTTTGTTCGTACAGTTGACCGTCCGGACCAAAAAAGGGGTAAATTATCGCCGGACAGACGTGACTTCAAATTTCAGTTTAACGAGCGTGAAAGGTCACAAGATCGCTCGACAATATTTTCATGTTTAGAAGGTCTGAAAAGGGATTAAAATAAGACCCGCTATATCTTTTGGGAGTCCCGAGGGTGAGGTCAATAGTGAAAAAGAATCATGCAAATGAGGCTCAAACTCGTAATCAAGAAAAACAATAAGGACTCCCAAGCCTACAGTGATTAGAGACAGCATGGATACCATAATGCAACCAGGATCTACCTAGGGAATCCATGTTCCGGTAAGCTCTACCACCAAGTTGCAACACTTCTAAAGTAGCTATGATGGTTCCATGTCGCAGCCTGATGGGATCTATCCTATGGCAAAGAAAAAAGACAACGAGATACAAAAGTCAGGGTAGAAACCTAACCTACATGCTCAAGTTGATCCTCGGATTTTTTTTTTTACGTACCATCGAAAATTACCCAAAACTCCAAAAAACTGTCCCGATACCCAATCATATCCCTCCCATGCAACTCCTAAATCACTCTAAATGGTTTTTTGTTTAAAGAAAATGATAAGGGAGGCCAAAAATGTGACAAAAAGAGGCCAAAAAGTCTATAAATAGAAGCTGGCAGCTCATTATCACCATTGCTGATTTGGAAATTGACTCTGGAGCCAAAAAACCCCCTTTGTCAAAAGTGGTGATTCCGGGAGCTACAGTGGACGAAACGAACTTCTGTCTAGACCAAGTAAGTACAAACTCTCTTATCTTTCATTTTAAGTCTTTATTTTTGCTTTAGGTTTCATTTTTTGGGTGGGCGTCGACCTTCAAAAGGTTAGCCCTAGGTCCAAGCGGGCTGTCTTAGGACAGGTTGCATGTACATTCGGGCAGAGTAAACTCTACATGCGTGTACATGAGACTGTCACTATTACAGCCTGCGTGGACCCCCTTATTGAATGAAAAAGGCTTAAAAAATAAGGGTTAACCCTCCTGAACCTTGGTGTTTTGTAGGATGTATGTTCACTAGAGAGAAAGAGAACATGAGGAGGTTAGTGAATTGGTCGGGGAAGACCCCAATGCTGTGGCTGCCTTGATGCAATGTGGGTTTCTCAAGTTTTTCTTATGTCCTTTTATGCAGGCACGACCTAGGCTGCTGAATGCCTTGGTTGACTATTGGCATCCGGATGCAGAGGCATTCATGTTAGAGGGGCAGTCACTGGTGCCCACGACCGAGGACATCTATTTTTGATTGGCCTCTCTCGGAGAGGGGAACCAGTCAACTTCCAGACTTTTCCTTCGGGGCTGCATAACATAGCGGAATTGATAGGTCTTTACTGTGAGGCTGATACAGACCGCTCGAGATCACAGGTGCCTATAAGAAAGATTATTGACTTATTGCTACAGGTGATAGTGTTGTTTATTGGGAAAATCATTGGTTCTGCGGCTCTACATTAGGCATCCCGTGCACATATGAACTGTACAGTCTAGTGCTTAAATGCACAAATATTTGATTGGAGTACCACATTGATTGAGTGTATGAAGAGGCAGTTGATAGATTGTCGTTTGCAAACACAGAGGAACTTTGGGTTCGGAACCATTCTATGCTCGTTCTTCTTTGAGAGAGTTCCAAGCTTTAGTCCTCGAGTAGTGGTACAAGGACATTAGGCCTCTCTTCCTGCTATGTGTAGATGGGAAGTATTGCTGCCACGACAGGGTGGTGGAAGGACTAATGAGTCCTTCAATGATGATTTCTTCGCATGGGTATCGCGAAATATCCCAGTTATCGAGGATTACCTATATGCAGGGATTGATTTTTCGAGGGATCCTGAGATACCCATACCTCCTGGTGAGGAGCGAGGAGAGATGGGTAAGTCTCCATCATTTTTTTTGTTTAAACATATGTAATTTTTATGTTTTTTTTGTTATATATATCATTTTTTTTTTGTTATACAAGAGTATTTGACAGATATGTGTTTTTTGTGTGCAAATGTGGGACCAATGCGACTGACTGACTATGCGAGGAACATGTGTCATCCTCGGCCAGGGGCTGCACTTGTCGCTGCAGGGGGACCAACAGTAGCAGGAGATCTTCCAGCCAGGGAGGCTAAGAGGGTATTGAGACGAGTCGAGCCGAACTTTACTGCGCTCACTCACATGGTCCCTATGGAAGAGATTGAGGACCTACCACCATCTATGTAGCCTCATGTAGTGGGGGCACCATGGACGTGGGTCCAGTTGTTTCGGCGTTTAGCCAATGCTGTGGATCAGTATAACAGGACCCACAGGCCTTGACCTTAGTTAAACATTTCACGTGCCACAAGCACTACTTGTATATATTTTTTGAGGGCATAAGCCCCATGACTCGTTATTGGTCATATTTTTGAGGCGCTTGCGTCCATCTGTGTACTCTGGTTACTTTATGATATTATATATGGATTTTTATGTCTTTTGTGTCTTATGGATCATGTGTGCAAAAAATGTATTTACATGTTTATGTGAATGTTCTTTCATATGTGTGCAAGATGCCAATCTAAAATTTGATTAGCTAGATTATATGTAACTTGGTTTAATCTCCTAGGAACATAAAAATATGTAATATAATCAAAGTTTCATTCTAAGAGACATACCCTAAGGAATCGTCGGTGTAAATTCAGATCATGAAACTGATATACTCTGTTTAACTGAGACACAACCAACTGAGCATCGAGATAGACCTAGAGATGAGAGATACCAAATGACAAAGCGTCATGAAGCAACTCAATAACTGCACTATACTCGGTGACATTGTTTGTGGTGTCACCTAAGCATATACCTCCGGAAGATAATAACTGGCCTTGAGGTGTAAAGATTACCCAAGCTGCGAAGGAAAGCCTTAGAGTGTGTTGGCTAGAACCGTCTGCATACCCAATGAACACCTCGGAATCATGTGACATCTGCCACAGTGATGAAATATAACATCAATGACACGTCCATAACACTAAAAGAAACTAGAAAGTAATAGTAGAAAGACTATACACATGTTACAAAAAGTTACCCATGGTGACCTACCTATGAGTAATAATTCTTGAGGTAAATCCCATTTCTAGGCTCCGCCAAAGCATTCCCTTCAAAGTCAACCAGATGATAAGTGCCCTTTTTAAAAACCTCTTTTATGATGAAAGGTCCGAACGACATGGGTTTGAATTTTCCTGCCCCCAGGGGGTCCTTATCTTGGTCATAGACCAGGACAAGGTCACCTTCAGAGAAAATCTGAGGATGAACGGACCTATCATACTGACACTTGACCTTATGTTTATGATCCTCATTGGCCAGGGCCACATCACGACGCTGCTCAAGGTCTACTATCTATTCTTCAAGTGGAGAAGTGTCTGGCAATAATTGTATTGCCAACTTTAGAGACGGGATCTGACATTCGATAGGCAAGACCACCTCCAGCCCATAAATGAGTTGGAAAGGTGAGAAACTGGTTGCAGTCTTAAAAGATGTTTGGTAAGCCCATAATGATGAGTATAACATCAAATGCCAATTTGACTTGGTTGAGTTGATCGTTCACTGTAGAATGGTCTTAAGAGTTTTGTTCACAGCTTCCACCTGACCATTTGCTTGGGGGTAGTAGGGTGACAAATGTTCCCGCCATAACCCAAAATTTGACATTAACTCGGTCATCATATGGTTTTGAAAGTGACTTCCATGGTCAGTGACAATCTCCATTGGGACACCGAACCTTGCTATTATCTGGTTGAACAAAAAGAGAGTTGTAGTCTCTCCATCATCTTTAAACGTTGGCATAGCTTCAACCCACTTTGTGAAGTAGTATACAACTACGATGATATAGTGGTTCCCCCTTGCTGGAGGAGGGTTTCATGTAGTGTAATCAATCCCCCACTTGGTGAAGGGACCAACTATGATGATAGGAAACATGGGAGTAGGATGTGCCCTCATCTTCTGAGAGAAGATTTGGCATGGGTTGCACTTCTTGACCGATTCAATACAATCTTTGATAAGTGTCGGCTATAAGTAACCTGCTCATAGAATCTTTTGGGTTGTTGCCAACCCATACAAATGACCACCATGGGCTCCGGTATGGCAATTTTTAAGCACAATAACTTCTTCTTCATGAGTGAGACATCGACGCAGGATGCAGTCTACACCTATCCGATACAATGTTTCATCAAGTATGAGATAATTCTTAGCCTGATGGCATATGCATCGACACTCATCATGAGAAGCAGAGGTGGGGAACTTCAAAGTCTGGAGATAGATAAGTATATCTCCATACTAGGGATCCGAAGAGGTGATCAAAAACATATCTCCTCTGATAGGCGACTCTTCAGGCACAAGATCACCTGACTCAACCGGAAGTTCTGAAATAAGTTCTGCGAAGACCAGTGAATTTTTGGATTTCGCTGAAACAAAATCTAAGTCAAACCCCTGAAGGAAAACTATCCATCTACTAATCTTTCTGCCTATTACTCATCGTGTCAACATGTACTGAAATGGATTCACGACAGCAATGACGGTGGTATTGCGAAACAGAACATAATGACGGAACCGTTGAACAACATGGACTGCTGCCAACGCAAGTTTTTGATATGAGAATAATTGAGTTCCGATCCTACGAGGCCTCGGCTCAGGTAATAGATGACATATTTTGAGAACAAGTCATCTTCCTGAACTAAGACCATGCCAATGGTTGACTCTGTTGCAACCAGATATAATAAGAAATCCTTGTTATAGTTAGGTGGCCGGAGCAGAGGGGCAATAGTGAGTGCATGTTTCAATGCAGTGAAAGAGCATTGAGCAACATTATCCCAATAAAAATGAACATGTTTCTTAAGTAAGCGCATAAAGCCTTTGGTGATCTCAGCATAGTTAGCGATGAAGTGTCTTAAAAAATTCACCTTGCCCTGTAGACTCTGAAGTTGAAGGATTGTGCATGGGGGGGGCAACTGAATTATTGCCTCAACCTTAAGAGGATCAACCATGATCCCTTTTGTTGACACTATGAAGCCTAAAAAACGTCTTGATGTTACGCAAACGCTGCACTTGTTTGGATTCAAGCGAATCCAGAAGTAGCGACAATGCTCAAATATAAGTCGGAGGTGTGTGGGATGATCCGTTCTCTTGCGAGATCAAGATGCTAAATCATCTAAATAGGCCTCGACTATATGCTTGAGGTCATGGAAAGAAAAAGACATGGCCCACTGAAAGGTGGCTCCAACATTTTTGAGACCAAAAGGCATCTTACGATACACGAATGTATCGCATGGACAAATGAATGTTGTTTTGTGCTGGTCTTCAGGTTTGATTTGTATTTGATTATATCCTAAAAAACCATCCATGAAAGAGAAGGCCTCGCAACCTGCACATTCATCAATTATCTGGTCGATGAATGGTGTGGGAAAATTATCTTTGGGACATGCCTTGTTCAAATCACAAAATTCTGTACATACACAAATTGTGCCTTGTTTTTTATTGACCGACACGGGGTTTGACACCCATTGGGTCAAATGGATTGGATAGATAAAACCGGGTTTTAGCAGTTTCTCAACCTCAACCTTAATGGTTGATTCTTTCTTTGGGTTAGCTGGATGAAGCTTCTACTGGATAGGTTTGGCATCTGGATAAGTTGTGATTTCATGTTCAACTATTTTTGGATCGATGCCTGGCATTTCCTTGTAGGACCAGGCAAAAACGTCGTGAAATTATTTAAAAAGATCTATGTAGATTTGAATCTCTCTAGGGGAGCAGTCATCTCTGACAAAAACATTGTCCATGACACCAGGGTTTCGAGAAATATTGATCGGTAAGGTTTCAGCGATAGTTTCCATATTACCCTCAGCATAAACCTCGTGTGTAGCTAAGGGATTAATAGAACAAGACCTATCTCCCGTCATAGTCAAGGTAAATTCTCCAGCTTCGATTCTGCTTAACATTGGGAGGAAGTATGATCTGTGATGAAGATCTTCCCAGGGTTTTCCCAGACTAGTCATTGCTTCAATTACAACTTCATTAGAGGCCAAGACTAAGTCTGATGAATCAGTGTTAGCGAGAGAACCTTGAGCCCAAATAGGCTCTAGAAGTAGATCGAACTCTTGTGCAGGAGTTGGATCTATGTTAGCTGAATCTTGATGGACTAAAGAGTACGCTACTTCAGCTGCAGACAAGGGCATGGACATGCCCGGGTGCCCTGTCCCATCCATCGTGGCCAATGGGGAAGGAAGTATCCACAAATCGTTGAAGTAAGTTGTGCAAAACGACGAAACTTGAAAAATCTCAACCCTATGGTGACTGGATATAAACTTGATATCGCCTTGAGGGGGCGGGTAATCAAAGGTACCCATCAAATATTGGCACAAACCAACCCCTATGTTTACCATGCCTGGTTGCGTATTATCAATCATCGGGACCATGGATGCCCCCACTAAAGAGTCAGTTCTGGAGAAAGACAATTGATCGATGGTCACAATCTGACCCTCATGTGGAACCAACAAGACCTAAAAAACTGTAGCAACCACAACTTGCATGGCATAAGTCCAACTCGTCCCTAACAAGAGGATATAGTCGAGGGGCGCATCGACTACCTCTACCTCAACACACACGGTCTTCCCTCCTAATTGCACGGGGAAAGAAGGAATGATACCGTGTGGTCTGAACGAACGATCATTGAAAGTAGTGAGGAGAGTAGGTGACGGAGACAAAATGGGTTGGCCAACGACCTTCCAACATGCCAACGACATAACGCATGTCGAGGCTCCCTCATCAGCCACCATGCAGAAGATATTCTGAGTAAAAGTTTTCATGGGATAAGCCACTACTATCTGAAATGCTACATGGTAAGGCAGACGAGGTTTTAGGTTGGTTGTATCCAACATGAATTTACCTGGATTACAAGTCTTGGTAGATCCTAAAGCGATTAACAAGGCTTTCCTCTGAGAAGGGTAGCTCTGGAGGACCTCCAAAACGGACATCGCACAAGGGGTTTGTGATAAATATTCCACCATAGAATAGTTCTGGGCGGCCCTTGCGTTTGGGTTGTGAGAATATTTTTTGAACGTGCCCTTTGGGATGCGTGTCATTATTTCACCCAACGTCTTCTCAATCTATAAAGGAAGATATGGGAGTTCGGCTTCTTTTCCCTTCTCAGAAGTGCTTGGTTTACTATAGTCATGCGCTCTAGTCGATATAAAAGCATCACCCTTCACCATATATACGTTCACAAATGTGGGGTTGTTCGAAGACGGAGAGGGTCCTTGGCTGCCCCCTTCTGTGCTTGCAGAGGCTTGGGTTAGATTTTTCCCATGTTGAAATGGATTGGTTAACACAGCAGGCTGTTGCTGCTTCAAAAACTTTTGGGCTTCTGCAAGCCGAGGACATAGATGGGTTGGGTGGTCTTCCGTGCACAAGTTGCATGGATACCTCGCCTTCCATTTCTCAGTGTTTTCCTCGCCAGCATTATCAGTAGGTTTTTTATCCCCCTTACCCTTTTTTCATTGTTTTTTCTTTCCTTCAAGCTGCTGGGTGGCCTTTGGATTAGTCGATTGCACTGTGTGTACATCTGACATTTTGGTAGGGGGAGTAGCCAAAGCAATAGTTTGGCTGGCCGCTGTGTGTTGTATAGACAACTGCTGCAACTACTTCATCAATTGCTCAGTGGGCTTTGTTTGTGCTGAACCAACAATACCATCGACATGTGGTCCAACTCTCTGTCTGGTTTTATAAAGTATTGAGCGTGGCACATCTAGAAAGATCTCATATAATAAACTGGATTGAGAATAGATTAGCTCAAGTTGTTGATCTCTCATGATGGCATCTTCTTCGGAAAATACTCCCAACATCATGACATCTTTGGATAACTGTGGGACCAAATACTTAAGGAACCACTCGAGCAGGAATGCCGGTGGGACTGGTACCTTAATTAAACTCTTTCGGTGTCTCCATTCTCGGATGTGATCAGAGATATGGTTCGCTTTTGTTTGTGATAAATTGGCCAACAATTCAGTGCCAGCGTCATATCTCACAGGTAACTAGAAATAGTTTAGAAAAGTCATTGCCAGTTCACCAAAGGTAGAGTGTCTTAAAAGATCGGGCTCAATGTACCATTTCGTGACACTCCCAATGAGATTATGTTGAAACAATCGCAACTGTACGAAGCCATCTTTCAACGAGTTAGATGAGCACCAAAGATGGAAGGTAGTCACATGATCTCCTGGATCTTTGTTAGGCTTGGCTTCGAACTTTGGGATGTTCGAAGGCAACTTCGTCAGCATAGGAGGCCAACGTAGATCGTGACAGATAGGGTCATTCAACAACCTTGTCAAGTTTGGAAAATGCAAAGTTGTCAGGAAGGGTAGTTTGGGTTGTTGGTGATAACATGGGAAAAAGGGGCCTGGAGTTTGACTAGCACCAGGTTGCCAGGAAAAGTTCGGCTACTGGCCTGGATTCTGGTAAAAACCATGGCCATGGCCAACATATGGATTTTGCAAGTGAGGAGACATCATCGGCTAATTCCCAAAATAGGACATAGATGGTTGGGCATGCATTTCATTCGAAGGAATTTGAGAAGGGTTGCCCCATGTTGGTCCCATGGGGATAGGCATAGCACTTTGTCTGGGGTTCCATTGATTGTGAAAAGAATTACCCCAGATGGGCATTCCTGATGAGGGAACGGATCCCTGCCAAGAATTACAAGGCCTTGATGCAGAAGAAGTTCCTGGGTGTGCCCCCTGTGCAGTAATAGTACCCTGCATAGGAATAGATTGTCCAAGACTGGGATTTCCCCCAGTCGGGAAAGCAACTAACAAGAAGGCATTATTACCAAACGCACCGAACAAAGAAAATGGTGTCGAACCTACTAGCATATTATGCGAAGGTGGTCCTTGACTCCCTGCTCCAAATAAACTATGGTGTGCAGACAGCCCGATGGAAGGCTAGTGAGTGCCACTGAGTGAAGGGGACGAAGGAGGGATATGAACTGCTCTGTAAGGGAAAGCATTAAAGGGAGCGGAAGTGCCCCCCATGTGGCCTTACAGAGGAGTGTTAGAGCTCTCTACCCCCAGACCTGAAGTCTGTGAAGTGGAGTAGGAAAGTACAGGACTTGTACCTGAACTAGGCATCCCATATGAGAATGGAGGGCCTATCGCACTTGGTGTGAAAGGGGTTGTGGCTGCCACCAGAGACGGGATCAAACCACTGTGTGATGTAGAGGTGGTCGAGACCATGGTGGCTCAGACTAGTGATGGTGGGTTAGGAGGTGGAAACTCTCCTGTGGTGACAACCATAGTGGGAATTGAAGAATTCCCAGAAGGAGTAACAACATTTGTTTCCATTGCTGTGTGCGACACTATCTGGCACTCGTAAGGATGAATCGATATGATGGTGGGTGCCGAAAGATCAGTGGCAGAGGTTTTAATGAGACCAAAATATTTCGCTCCAAGGTCTCAAACAGTCGATTCCTCTAGATGTTGGTCGAGCATAATTTCTTGTGACCTGGTCGCTTCAAAAGACCCTTGGTGGTCTATCTTTCGCCTTAGTGGTGGAGGGGGTGGCTCCAGTGTAATCGGTGGCAGGCCAAGAAGCCATCGTGACAGGTAGATCTTGTGATCCTCCACTGTGTGAGAAGATCAAAGACACTCTAGGGCGTTCTAGTCATTCAAAAACAACACACACTAAAAAAGTCTCTATAAGATAAGACAGACGAACACTAAATTAATTGGAAGAATAGTTACAACAACCAACACTAGAGAAACTTACCGGTGCAAGTGCAACTCGAACGTGGAAGCACCCTCTGGGTATACTTTGCAAAGCATAGCCCGATGTTTGTCCTAGGTATCGCGATATACCCCTGTAGTCACCTGTGTATGTCCCTAAAAAAAATAGGCAACTCGGTTGCCAACGCGTGAACAGTCACCAGGCGGATACAGTCGAAAGTCGGGTAGACCACAATGAGCAGGGTATTGAGACCGAAACCTGTCAAGGGTATCGAGAGAAAGTGGTCTAGAAGACAACTGAGGACCTATAATGGATTTGAGACCCATGAAGTTCCGTGGCAAATGAAATCGACAGAATCCCAAGACAAGCCCTCTATATGTGTTCTCCACTATGATTGGTCCAGCTTTGGAGGGGTTATCTCCGCTACCTTTTTGCACGTGACCTCGTGTTTATCCCCTATGTTATAGGGGGGTCCAGGATAAATTTCACGATACTAGACTTGGACACTCCCTAACTCAGACTCCAATGTTTGATTTTAATGGCCTTGAAGAGTTTCCTCTCCAACCTAATCTAAGGCCCTAATCTTGAACTAGTTGGTTAACCCTACAAACATAAAAGTCTAATGAATTTTAGATTTAGCATTAATTTTATGGCTTGTCTTATGTCAAGGGGTATGAAAGTGAAACTAGTGATGTTTGAAAGACAAAAGTAAAAATGAACAGAAAGTTGGAAACAAAAAACCTTCACTTAACGCAAATTTTCAACAACTTTTCAAAATTTTAATTTTTTTTTCTAAGATCTTTTGAACAACAAAATTAAAGAAGGATTTCACTCGAATACGAGCTACTTACGATCTAAGAAAATTGTCAAGAACTTATGAAAGCAAAGACTTTCAACCAAACAAAGAAATCAAACATTTTTTATTTATTTGAATGCTCACAAAGCAAAAAGGAAAATATCAACAAGTCAAAAACCAATAAAAACTTCTGGCCTAATCGCAGATTGCAAAGAATCACTTCAAGAAATCACACACTAACAACTTAAAAAAGGACTCTCACACTTGTCTAAAAACCCTAAAGAATATTTTAATGAAAACTTAATAAAAAAAAGAAAGCTATGGCTGAGATCAAACCTAAGCTACTGGTTGCTAGAACAGAGATTCGAAAAACTTGAGAGGTATAACTCTTGTCAAGGGAAAGGATGACTGCCTCACCCTCAACAAAAACTATCCTTCACAAGTACACTACTGACAATTCAACAACAAGCGTGTGCACGTGATATTTGTAGAGCCAAAGGGTGTGTACACACATGCTGGCCTTATACAGTCCACGTGTATCTCTAAAACTCTGAAAAAAATAAAAATAGACAATCCAAACTAGGAAGAGACCACTGATACTGAGAACTAGGATCTCTTGAAGGCTTAGACACTTTCTTTAACAGAAAAAAGAAAACAATGTAAGGAAAAATTCGTAAAACAAACCAATCTGAGATGTACCCTAAGCTATAGACTACAAACAACCAAGACTAGAAAGTGTTCCAGAAAACCCCTGGGAATGATTGATTCTGACAGGGAAGAGAATGACTGCCTCAAAAATTTTCTGGAATCATACATGCCACTGTTACTTCTTCAGCTAGTGTTTACACGCAGACTGTAAGAAAGTAGGGTGTGGGTACATGCATGCAGACCTTATGCAAGCCGCATGTACCTCTGTGGGTCTCGAAAAAAATAACAGTCAAGCAAAGAAACAGAGAGAGCTAGTATGGAAGACCAGAATATCTGTTAGCTCAGACTTTGCAGAAACTTCAAAAAACAGGAAAGAAAACCAGTCTTTTATAAATGCCCAAAAACATTCCCAGGAACCCTAGAGACTTCCCCAATATGGTCACCAATTCTGTTGTGGTGGGAAATCCCCCTATAGACTAACATTTAGGGTTATATTATGCATGCAGATAAGACCGAAAGAATCCTACTTTCTATTGTCGTCCCAGACCTAATCCCCATTTCTTTTAAGCAAATACATGGTTAAATGAACATACCTTGTTTCAGACATTCGATGTCGATCCTTCTTCATGCTTGATCGCTTGTTAGAAGCTATCCTCCCAAGATTGACCTGCGTACAAAACAAGAAACAAACTCTACATGCATTTGTTCTACAGATTAATGGGTTAGAGATTCAAACATATATTCATTAAACTATGAAGAACTCATATAGTGGGACAGGAAAAGCATTTCTTTATTATTAACTTTAATGAATCAATTTACAATGTCGAGATCGACCACCGCTCCGTGAACCTGATCCTGGGCTCTTCTTCAAATTTCCTCCAACTTCTTTGCTCTATATCTCTCTTTGCATAAGGATGGCTAAAGGGTAGAGTTTCTTTACTATTATTCTCCTCCTCCAAATGGGACCCCTAACCCTTCTTTTATAGGCTAGAAGAAGCTAGGTTTTTGGATGAACCCTCGGCCATGCATGGCCGAGAGTTTTAGTTAACTCACCCAAAGCTGTGTGTTCCATTGAAAACTTTCCTTTTTTCATTCTTTTGTAGGTACACGTGGGCTGTTTGAGGTCAACTAGCGTGTAGACGCGTGCAATAATGGAGTAGGGCGCTTGGGCCCTTATAAAAGAGGTTTTTTAAAGAGTTGTTCAACAGTGTTTTGGCAAAGAAGGAATCTGAGATGGCCTAATGCCAGGTAAGCATGTATGGTGCAAATTAGGGTTATAACATATATGGAAACACATGTATGCGATACATCTCTTGAGGATATTGGTACTTGGTTGGATGATATGGTGCATGATTAGAGGCATATGTTGGAGTAACCTTGAGTATCTTATTGAGGCACTTCATTGTTATGACACATGGTTTATGTATGAGATGATACATGGTTTATGTACTTGGTTGATGTATGATATGGTACATGGTTGATGTACTTGGTGTGGTACATGGTTGATGGTATGGTACAGGTTTGATGCATGATATGGTGCATTATTGATGCACAATTTGGTATAGGTTTTGGTGTATGGTTGATACATAGTTTGGTATAGGTTGATGTACATGGTTAATGATTTATGTACATGGTTTGGTGATATTTGAGCATCTAGTTGAGAGGTGTTCTTGGTGATCGAGGATCTAGTTTTGTATCAATGACAGTGAAAGGTTGGTGATAGTGACATATTAGACAGGTTGGATATGGTGACATGTTGACAAGTTACATGTTGATGTGATAGTGGCAAATGTTGATTAATTATGTTGGTTTTCATTGATGTCAACCCTTGAAGCAAGTCCGATAGAAAATTATGGTAGCCCAAACAATATGGTCAAGGGACTTAAGTTTGTTTGATGTATAATGATATTAAGATTAGTATATCTATAGGTAAGACTATTCTAGATGGATAGTTCATGTCATGCCATTTCTAGTGATATGTGGAATTCCACACAACTCCTCACGGTTAGAGAGTTATGGCCTTGTGAAGTTGGAGAACCCTCATGAGTTATCTAGAAGGTCAAAGAAGTCAAATTACTCTAGAATCTCCTAGAAGAAGTTGACTAGTCAAGTGGGTGAAACTAGGAGTTAATCATGGGTTAAGTTGTTGCAATAAGAAAATAATTAAAAATAAATTAGCTGCAACTAGAAGTGGAGAGTTTACTATTTGTGGATAAAGTGGTTATAAGTGGACAAGTGGTTAGAAGTGGGTTATCCCTAAAAGAAGGAAGTTGGGTTAAGTTGGTTAGAAGGTAAGCTCTTGAGGATGCTACATGGAAGTATAAATAAGAGAGAAAGGATCTCCTATTAGAACCTATTCAACACATTGAATATCTATTATTGTGTAAGGTTTATTGTAGGTACTCATTGATACATATGAAGTTATGCAAGTCAGAGGTAGCATGAAGGGTTGGCGATGAAAGTTTCAAAATTGCAAAAATACTGAAAAAAACATAGTTTTTTAGGTGTACGTGGGCTGTAGTGGATAAGGGCACATACATATGCGGGATGGAAGTATAAAAAGGCGTGTACATGTGGGAAAATCCATGAAATCTTGAGTTTCTGAGGGTGCTAGGTTCTTAGAGTATGAAATAAACTTCCCAGGAAGGTCTACAGTGACCAAGTACAACAAATCTATCTACAAATTCAAAAGGTATGTCATATTCTTATGTGTAGTTGGATATTGTTGTCTCCATGAGATATGGTTATGGGAGTTTGAGGTTTTTCCTTAGAGAGGGTGTTGGTTGTATGAAACTTATGGTATGAGCTATATCTATAGAAATAAAACACTTGTATATTGGTGTTATTCATTGGTTCATCTTGTTGGTTCAAGTGTTGAGACATAGTTTGTATTTATTGGTACACAGTTGAGGGTTTTGGTTATGAAGTTGTTTGTACGGTGTGAGGCTACATATCGGTAAGGGTTTGATGTCTAGTCCATGTGAGGATTATTATACTTTTTCATGATTGTACACACATGTATGAAACATGACTAGAGAGACATAGATGCACTTGGTTAGGGGATGTATAAGATGATGTATGCACAGGGAAAAACTACATACAAGACATAGTTCAACATGATATAGGTTGATTTGACAGAGGCAATAAAGTGTTTGAAGTTTCAGAAAAGGTGAAAACCCTATCTTACAAAAGGTGTACGCAGGTTGTAGTATAGACAGGCTGCGTACATACGTAGGCTGAAATATATACATAGCGCATACATTCACAAGGTGCAACATATACAGGTCACGTACATGTTGGGTTTTGTTGGTACAGGTTGAGTATAGGTACATGTTGGTTACATGTCAGTAGCACAAGTTGGTTACATGTTTTTGGTATAGGTTTACATTGGTATATCTCATAGTGACAGTGAGGTAGTGGTTTCATCATTTGACACTTATATTTCAGGGTGGCAAGATGGGACAAGGATAGGTGGTTGTATCCACCTTCCAGTTGTAGACAGAGAACATAGGGGGTTGTAGCCAGATAATTAGGGAGTTCAAGCTTCCCTCAGGTTGTAGCCTAAAAATATAGGGGGTCAGAGCCTCCTTCTAGTTGTAGTTGGAGAACAAAGGAAGTTGGTGCTTCCAATGAATGTAATTCTTAAATACATATAAGAAAAAACATTCTATGGTTTTCTCCCGCATTGGGTTTCCATGTAAAAATATTGGTGTACTGTGTATGTGTATGATTGTTCATTGTTCATTGTTTATTTACTCTGCACTTGTTGAATGATACTGGTATATTGATCATAAATATAAATTACACTTACCTACTATGGTTAAAAGGATTAAATTTCTCTATTAATGATACACCCCCCCTCTTAGTAATCCAACAACAGTACCGATGGCAGTGACAGTGGCAATGATTGTGGTAGTAATAGTTGGTCTACATTTATATTTCAAGGTGACAGGATGGGGCAAGGAAAGGCGGTCGTATCCTCCTTCTAGTTGGTGTCAGAGAACATAAGGAGTTGGAGCTTCCTTTATGTTAGAGCCTAATAATCAGGGGGTTATAGCCTCCTTGTGGTTGGAGCCAGATAATTTAGGGATTTGTAGCTTCCTTCAGGTTGGAGCCTGTAAATAGGGGGTCGTAGCCTCCTTCTAGTTGTAGCTGGAGAATTGGGAAGTTGGTTCTTCCGATGAATGCATTCTTTGATATATATACAAAATCATTCCATGGTTTTCCACATAAACTCTGGTGTATTGTGTATTTGATGTGATGTTATTGATTTTTCTTATGTTTATATTCCCATGATGTATTGAATGCAATCATAGTTGATACATTGATGATATATTGCTGATACGATTGAAGTTTATATATTGTGGTTAAAAGTGGTAAAAGTGCTCATATTGCCCCCCCCCCCNTTTTCAATAACTTAGAATATCCTCCTATAGGAGAAGTATGCAATTCCCGAAGGACCTTCTATTTGAGTTGGGAATTCTTACATAAGTATAAGTGATAATGATACGATATAAAATCATTATTCCACACAAATTTATCTAATGCACTAGGGTCCTATTGTAGTTGTTGAATGATATTACATACCTCTTCATCTTTCTTCCATTCTATCCTTACTTATTCCACCCAATCAGATTGTAGAATAGAAATAACAGATAGTGAACCCTTCGTTTCTTCTTCTTTCCTTGAAAGTGCATTTGCTACAATATTGTGTTTTCCTTTCTTTTAAATAATTTCAAAGTCATAACCTAACACATTTTTAAACCATTTTTGTTTCTCTTCCAAAGATAATCATTGCTCCAAGAAGTAATTCAAACTATCCTGACCTATTTTTACTTTGAAGTGTCTTCCAATTAGGTAAGGGAACCATTTCTTAACTACATGTAGTATGGCCAACATTTTCTTTTCATAAATGGGTTTGAGTAAATTTTTTCCTTTAATTCGGCTACTTTCAAAGGCAAGGGGCCTTCCTTCTTGCATTAAAACTACACCAATGCCATGGTTTGAGGCATAAAACTCCATAATAAATGTTTTTTTGAAGTTGGGTGTGGCTAGGATAAGATTTGTACACATAGCCTCCTTACATTTTTCAAAGGATTTTGGTTGCTTATCGAGTCAAGAAAATGCTTCCTTCTTTAATAATGTTATTAGAGGTGCCGATGTTTGACCAAGTGATTGAAAAACTTGTGATAATAGCCTGTGAATCCTAAGAATCCTCTAAGTTTCTTTAAGGTTTTGGGAATTGGACATTCCCTCATAGATTTAATTTTGTTAGGGTCCACTTTTACACCTTCATGAGATACAATATGACCCAAACATTCCACTTCTTGAACCCAAAATGTACACTTGGAATGATTTTTGTAAATTTGTTTATCTTCCAAAAGTTGTAACACTTTGTCAACATGTTGTACATGCTCTTCCCAAGTTTTGTTGTAGATTAGTATGCCATCAAAAAATACTAACACAAATTTTCTAGGGAAGGGTTTGAAAATAGAATTCATCAAGATTTGAAATGTTGAAGGGTGCATTAGTAAGTCCAAATGGAATAACAAAAAACTCATAATGACCTTCATGTGTTCTAAAGGTTGTTTTGGGAATGTCTTCTTGCCTCATTCTGATTTGATGATGCCCCGAATGAAGATCCAACTTAGTAAAGAAAATCGCTCCATGCAATTGAATTCACCAATGGAATGAATAGGATACTTATCTTTGATAGTCATTTCGTTGAGCTGTCTATAATCTGTACATAAAAATCATGAACCATCCTTCTTTGTAACCATCAATGCTAGTTAAGAGAAAGAAATTTTTCTAATTTGAATGATGCTTGCCTCTAACATTTCTTGGATCATACACTCTATCTCACTCTTATGTGCATATGGATACCTGTAAGGTCTAATGTTAGGCTGTACACTTCTTGGTTGCAAATTTATAGCATGATAATGATCTCAAACACGTGGAAGACCCTTAGGAATGCCTCAAAATACCTCAGAATTACTATTGATAACTATTTGGAGATCCACTGGAGAAAAGGATATATATGTTTGAACATCTAATGATCACAATTGTGCAATTACACCATGGTGTCCATTTTTGAGTAATTTTGTCATGCTATTAGAGCTTATCACCTTATAGGGTTTCCCTTGGATACCTCTAAACTCAATTTCCTTTCCTTATGAGGAAAATATCATGAAAATCTCTTGAAAATTAAGGGTCATTGTTCCCAATGATTGTAACCATTGAACCCCTAATATAACATCAACACAACCCATTTGGATGGAAATCATGGGAATATCCAAATAATACTCCCCCATATTGAGCTTAATACTATGGTACTTCCCATAACAATTTATGATACCTCCACATGCAATCATTACTTAAAACCATGGTGCTGGAAATAAAAATCAATTGAGATATTTTTCTAATTTGTAATTGGTGAAGTTATGGGTACTACTAGAATCAATCAACATTGTTACTTTTTTCTTTTTGATGTATCCTTGTATCTTGATCATTTGTGGAGTACCAATGCCAACCAATGCATGAAAACATATCGTTGGAGTAGTCTCTTCTAGATCTATATTTCGTGATGGTTCCAATTCTTGATCTTCTTCCTATTCATAATATACATAAAATAATTTATTCTCATCATGTTTACTCCCCTTACTATACTTGATATCACAATAAAAACACAGTCCCTTTTCTATTCTTTCATCCATTTGTTGAGGTGTCAACCTTGTCGGTTGAGGTAGAGTTGTCTTATGAACCCCAAAATGATCTCTACTTCTTGCATATGATCCAATGGTAGACTTGTTTGTATCCTTATTCTTGTCTTGAATATGATGAGTACACAACATAACTTCCATAATATTTCCATGATGTTTTATGAAAATCTCATGTTTAATGTCTTCTTTTAATCCACCCATGTAAGATTACAACAAATTTTCGTCACTCATGTCGTCCACCCATGTAAGCTTCCAACAAATGTTCATCACTTATGTCATCCACCCTTGTGGCCAATAGATGAAATTTTGAATTATAGTCTTCAATATCACCTAAGTGATTGAATCTTGTCAATTGATTGAAGTAGTATTGTTCCCAAACTTTCCCATATTGTGCTTCTAAGTCTATTGTAAATAAACCCCAATTATAATGATAACAAGGGGGTTTCCTTTTAATTACCCATTGAAACCATTAATATAGTTTTATCTCAAAGTTCAAAGTTGATATGTGAATCATTTGCTTATCATCCATAATATTATGCAGTTCAAAATATTTCTCTATTTGGTTCACCCATGTAAAGACTTATATTCCCTCAAACTTATTTAATTCAATATTCATAAAGTTGAATTTAAGACCCCCACCATAATTAACTCCACTATTAGAGTTAAATCCACTTTAAAATTGATTATTATTGGTAGGTTGTTCAACAAGAATACTACCTCTATTTTCATGAGTCACTTTGGTCACAGTGTCACTTTTAGGAAGCCTCCCATTTAAGGTTTGTAAAACGGAATTTTGTAATTCCTCCATAAAATCCATCTTCTTTTCCATCTTCTTTTCCATTTGTTCCATATTTTCACCCGTCTTATTTTCCATATATTCCACATTTTCATCTTATTTTCCATTTTATACCTATTTTTATCCATATTATTATCCATATGTTCACCATTTTCATTCATCTTCTTTTCCATCTTTTCAATTTGGTGAAAAAATTCATCTATTTCTTCTTGAGTCATGGTTGAGCTCTCTGGAGGTTTATTTGGTGAAGTAATTTTTGGAGGAGTCTTTGGAGCCATGCGAGAAAATAATAATTCTCCTATATTTCCTCTTTTTTCACAAATTTTGAATCACAAAAAATGGATCTTCCAATCAAAATTTATGTACCTTTCAAACCCTAATTTGGAGTATGTTTGAATGGCTCACCTTTGTCTTGATATATCTATGAACTCTGAATCCTTCTAATTCTGAAATTTTAGCATGTATTACTCTGATATGAGTTTTTAAACTCCCAAAACTTTCACATTCTTAACTTTCACTGATAAAAGGTTATAACACAGATACCAAAATGGCTTGTTTAAGGCTAATTTCAATATTAGTAAAAATCCTAAACTTCCACAAGACATATATCACAAATTATAATGATTCAACTTTTGATAAATTTTCCACATGTAACTCACTATGTCTCCTCAGGATTCTGAATAAGAGTATGGAACTACAACTAAATTTGTTTATAAAAAGATGACTCGTTTGAGACTAATTTTAGGACTAGTCACAAACCCAAAATTACACATAAGATATATTTGAAACTATAACAACCCAAAACCTAAAATTTGGACCTAAAGTACTTCTATATGTTTTCTCATCTTCTATAAAATTTCATTGTCTGAAACTTCTCAGAAAATAAGTTATATAAAAAATCCCAAGATAACTCCTTTAAAATGGATTTAAGGATGAGTAAAAAATCCTATCTTCCATAGGCTATATCTCCTAAAGTAATAACAATCTAGAGCTTGAAATTTTTAATAGACATACTTAGATATGTATTCTAAGTATCATCCTAATTTTTCTATTTGAAGATTTACAAAAAACAAACATATAGTGAAAATTCTAATATGCCTCGTTTGAAGCAAAAAAACCTTAGGATCAATGCTCTGATACCAAATGTTATGATCCAACACCTTAAAAATGATAAAAATTCAATGAATATAGTCCATTTAGAGGGGGAAATATCCTTTTACAATATATTCAATTTGGAAAACAAAATGAGACGCCATTAAGACTAGGTTTCCTTGGTATATATATAGGAGAGAAAGGGTACAATTATAATGAAAGGGTACAATGAAGAGTTCTAGATTACATAAAAATATTAAACTAGAAATGTAATAATTAAATACATAGGGCTTAATCAGGGGTTATATACTTAACAAGGGAATTTTTCTAGGGCTTAATAACTACCTAAGTTTGTTTCCAAACAACTTGTCAAACATTGTTGTAGGGTTTTTATAAGATATTCCATACTAGAATCAATCATACACAATGGATCAACAACCATTTTCATCCATCTTCCTATGAAAACCATTCATATGGGCTAAGGAAGAACCATTCAGGGTTTAGGCCATCATAGGAATGAAAACCATGTCAAGGGTGTGAATTTTTATAGTGTAGATGTGCATTTTTCATTAACAAGGTGTGCATATTCCTCCTTAATATGTAAACATGCAATCCCACACACCATTTTCAACTTGAAGCATGCATTGTTCCCTAATATGGCATGCATTTTCCTCAATACCTCATTTTCCTATAATTTCATAAGGTCAACATACAATTACCAACACAAGGCATGCATTTTTCTTCTTGGGGTGTGCATTTTTCACCATGAGGCATGCATAATTTATATCAAGGATTAGATGTTTCATAAGCCTATATATTCTTGATATCATCATACAAATTTCACAATTGGGCATGCATTTCCGTCAATCGGGTGTGCATTTTAATAAGGCCAGTTTTAACAATTTGACCTCTTTGTTTTACAAGGTAGTTTTTACCCTTTATGCATAGTATACGGTTTTCAATATGAAAATGCACACTATGTCCTCTAAAATGCAAGCCCAAGGCATAATTGTTTTTATGCCTTATTGTAAGATGGGGATGCTACAATTTCCCACCCATCCAATCCTCATATTGTTTCCATTACTAATTTTTCATGCTAACCAATTGCCAAATAATGGAAGGATTGTAGAATATAATTCCACATTATTGACACATGGTTTGAAGATTTAATATCCTTTCTTATCCATTCTTGTTCTAAGAGAGGAATAATACATTTTATTTTTCTTGTTTGTTGCATAATTTCTTACACACACAGACACAAAATAGTAGTTATGTGTATTTCAATCAATTATGTGAGTACCATATTAAAGATAATAATATATATGTTGAGCATCTTATCGACAAGATCCTAAAGTTATGGGTTGGTATCAGTATGTACGACATCTGTAGACCAAGATGATATTGAAGGAGAAGATGATGCAGAGGAGCAAGTAGATGAGTTAGATGGAGAAGTTGAAGAAGTTGAGCTAGATTTAGATGACAATGTTCTCGATATATGATGATATCGATGATTAGGATTAGGGTTTCTAGTGTTGCATAAAAAAATAGGATTTGGGTTTCTATTTTTGCATAAAACTCTAATTCAAGCTTGTTAGAGCTTCCACATTTAAAAATGCACACTCACACTTAAGAAACACATTTTTTTTCTTTTAAATTGTAATTTCTTCCCTTGTGCAAATTGCACACTAGGCTTCACAAAAATGCTCAGAATTTAGTTAAGGGTTGAAATATACATTGGTTTGGTATTACATGCATGAATAAATAAGTAGTGTTACATTTATAACTATGAAATTATTTAAAAGTTACTTGAAGTTGAGTTATACACATATGCACCACCATTCTCATCTTGTTTGTGAGATGTTTGAGTAAAACATAAGTGGTGAGCCCACATGACATTTTCTGATTTTAACTTCCTTACATATTATTGGATGACAACTCAACAATTCTTAACTAGAAAAAATAATGAGAGACCTACCATGACCACAACCTCAATCATGGCTATAGGTAGATGTGTTAGATGAAGAAGTTAGAGAAGTTGAGCTAGATGTAGATGACAATGTTCTCAATGATCACATCAATGATGAAATTATTGAAAATGACACTAATGATGATGTTTCTATGGCCAATCCTTTCAACGTCAATTTTGAACCGTATGATACAGATGTGGAGTTGGACGATGAATAAGGATTAATGATATTGAATTGTTGAAATGTAGGTTGAGGTATGTGATTATGTATTTTCTATGATTTATTACCTTTAAAGTATTTTCTTATATCGGTTAATTAAAAAAATATTACCAACTTAACGAGAAGTACTGTGACATCAAAACGAGAACTCTAGTCCTTAAAACCCATATTTTTTCATTAAAAACCACAAAATTAACCCTCAAATCAAAAAGTGGTTCTACTGGTAGTACCCTTTTTTTTGAGGTTAAAATTACAACCTTTTTTCAAGCATGGCCTAAATAATGAATATAGTTGCTCAGAAAAACCTTAAAATCAACACCTAAATCAAAGAATGGTGCTACTGACAGAAAAACGTTTTTTTTCTAAACATTAAAATTATAAATCATTTGAAACCTTATCCTAGTGCAACAAGTACCATTGCAACCAAAACCTAAAAATTAACACATTTTTGAAAGTGGTGTAAAACATTATCACAACTTTAAACCAAATTGTAAAATCAACCCTTAAATATTTACTTTTTTAAAGGTTATTTTATCACTCCAACCACAAGATACTACACAATGGCATGAAAATATCACCATTTTAGATGTCAACATTCAACATAACTTCGAAATATATTTTTTATTTTAAATAAACAAGTCTATACAAATTACATTTAATGAAACACAAATTATTTCGTTATATTGTCCATATTCAAAACAAAAGAGCTAAGAAATTTTGTTATATATTCTCCATAATAAAAACATATAATTCAAAAAACATATAAATTATTCATAACTTCATGTAAGATCATATGTAACTGAGAACACTCATTTATTGTTATCATACAAACATCATATTGATAAAAAATACATAAAATGTTTAATTCACTTAATCAAATTCATCCATGGATTCTGACACACCATCAGAATCTACATTGTCTTTAGATGAATGACTAGATGTGGATGTTGATGATCCATATTCTTCTCTATTATCAATGAGTGCACCAATTTAGTCTGCATGTATTCCCAAGATTTCAGATGTCAAAATCCTTTTTGATCTATGACTAGGTTCAATAGAATCCCATCTTGCACTTACTTCTTGTGGAAACAACCTCGTGATAATATCCATGATCCTGGAGTGAAGAGTTCCTCTCTTTTTCAAATTGAAGTCATAGACAAGTATGCCAACATCCTCTAATTTTAAGAGGTCGGTGCGACGATGAGTTATATTTTGAACCTTTCTTTTTCTCTTTCCGTTGTTTTGTTTCTCAACCACCATCTCTTTCTTGTACACACCATTGAATGGGTGTGTACTTGTTGCATACCAATGCACTTCAACTGCTATAAAATATTTATTTTATTTATTGATCCTTATAACCTTTTCAATCCAGAATGGATAACCATGTGGATCTTCAGTCACTAAGAATACAATCATGAAACCCTCCTTAATATCTTGTGTTGAACCCCTGTAAAGATCTTCCATGGCTTCACATTATGCATGTGATCTTATAGAACCAATATACATTTATCTTTCCTCTACCTATGAAAACTCAATATCATCTTGAGATTCATGTTGTTCAACAATGTTTCTTTCTTCAGATTCATTTGACCTATTTTGTGGCCAAATAAATGGAGTCTTAAAAAATTTATCTTCATTTCTTGAGTTTGAAATTATGTCACTTTGATCATTGAAAAAAGAATCCCACCAAACATAATCAACAAAATCAAAGTACTCATATGTATCTTTTATGGACTTTTTTTTATTTCCTCCAAGCATTCAAAATAATCTAAATCTCTATTACACCTTTGTGCATTATGGATTTCAATAATTGATTGTAATAACATTAACTTTGATGCAAATATTGGACGATCTGGAATGAACTTAAAAAATTCCAAACCTAATGAAGGCCCCCATTCTACAATATTTGAATACTTCTTGCCCCATATAAGTGTTTTCCCATAAACTCTTTTCAAGCAAAATGATGTTGGAAGCTAATGTCAATTAGCTGCTCAATACAATTTTCTTCACCATGTGATCCTTGAAAAAATCTTCGCATGTCAATAGTTTCTTCTAATATGTGAAAAATAGGCTCTGGAATGTATGATTTCTTATATACATTCAATTAATGATGGTAGGATTCAAACATTTTCCCTTTTCAATGTTACTGAAAAATGACTGAACATTTGATCAATATGATCACGCATGTGTCCAACAAGAAGGAAACCAACTTTAACCTTTTGAAAGATTCCCAGTTCAATAAGCATGCTGAGATATCCAAACACAATTTGATTTTTGTTTTCACGACTAGTGTTGTCCAACTGCAGATATCAAACTTGAGGAAGATTACCAGACCAATAACTGATCACATGATGAATTATGGTGATGGTCATATTTGCATCATTATGAATATTTGGAGCTATGAAGTAAACCATTGGACATATTGTTCCATTAAAAACCATACAACCAACCAAGTGAAACTGAATGAAATTCTCTTCCTGTAATTTTTTTGGTGTATAGACAAAATGTGGGAGAAGTGTTTTTTTTTTTTTTTTTCATTTCTGGTCCTTGCCATCAATTATCATACCCATATACTTATTTGGAGCATCATAACACTTATTTCTATGTTTGTACATTTTTTTCCTTTCACTTGATTGTTGATTCATGTGTTCTTTAAGTGCTTTGAAAATAGAATTTGCACATGACACAAAATGAAAATATTGATAATATGTTTTCATAGTTGATAACTATCGAATTTAAACAAAAATTTTTTGTAAATGTATACCTCTTTCTACCCCTTCAAATTTATCTCTTCTTGCTTTAAGAGAAGAACATATACTGCAAATCCCCATCCTTGACTTCTTAGGAATACATACATTGTTGAATTGTCTCTTCGATACTCTTGTAAAATATGCATATGAAATACAATTATGATTTCCTTCAACACTTTCAACATATTCTTTGTATAACTTGTAGATTTCATTCCTTGAGAAATTATCTGGAATATGTATTGTCTCTCTATCTGGTATAGACTCTCTATGTTTGGAAAATAAGTCTTGAATCCATGGAAATGCAGTGTTTGTTAATGGGCCAATCTCTCGTCCATGATGTACCTTTGAATAAAATGTAGGATCTTTTTCCAATATTGTTTGGATCCTTGATAAATGAAGATTACCAATTGAGTGGAATTTTTTGAAAGACTTTCTGCAAAGTAAAAGATTAGTAATGCGATAATCATATCATGTCTTCGTAGATATCATGCACCCTACTAAATATGAATTTTGCATGCTCTTATTCATTGATAAATAATTCTTCCTTTTCTGTAAGGCATACATGTAGTCTATACTTTTCAAACAATTCTTTTGACAACAATCACTAGAAATTAAATCATCGATGGAAAATGATTTAGTGATAAATTCTTTCCCGGACCTTGTATAAATAGAATGATTTGGATTGATATAAAAAGGTCTAGTGCTCATCCTGGACACAATATTTCTTTGCAATATCTCCACTATTTCAACATCATCACTAGGAGGAATATAATTCTCACTACAATCATACATAGCATTGTGAGGATACTGAACAAGACATTGTTGATCACCTTGATTTTTTGCACCTGAATGATTTAGAACATGATCTCCATTCCTAGGTCCATCATCATATTAATTGATAATCTCGTTGAAAAGAGGAATATCAAGATCATCATCAACAACACAATCACCTGTAAGAAAGTGTCCACCATCGACATAATCATCTTCATTACTTTTGAAATCCCCACTTGAGGGAAATTCTACATCATCCTCATTGCTACGGGGAAAATCCCCCTATATTGGGTCTAGGTAAAGGAAGAGCGATGAATTCACTTAAAATATTGTTCTACCCTTAAGCTACCCCAAACCATTTAAACAAAGAGACGAGAGAGAGGAAATAAGGTTAATGAGTGTACCTTTAGTCCTTGCGGTTGGTGTAGATCTCTTTCACTTGTTGCTACCTCCTAGATCATAGATCTCCTCCCAAAGATGACCTGCAAAAGATTAGGAATACACCGCAACAACAAACACTATCTCTATTGATCAATTTCAAGGTTTATACATAGGCATAAATGCATAAATCAACAAAAGCATACAAACATACGATTTTGGGACAAGGACAAACTCTTTTATTCAATTTTAAGACAAAAATGATTACAACCTTTGTTGGAAACCACTCCAGGAACGAGGTTCAGGCTCCTCTATCATGGATCCAAGTGCATCAATCCCACATTATCTTCTCACAACCAACTTATCACCAAGGGAATGAGGAAGGGTTGCATAAGGAGAAAGGCTGGAGGGCAAGGCTTAGGCTAAAACTCAAAATGGGATGCAAAACTTGGGCTAAGAAAGGGAAGGGGTTTTGACAGAGTTTTCTTATTATCTTTCTTATGTTTCTAAATGACACCCCAATACCTCTTTTTATATGAGAAAAATATGGTTATTCGGTTTGGGGATGGGCTACAAGGGGTAAAATGGTCAGGAAACCTTCCATAGCTTGTAAACTCCATCGAATTCTGTGAAATTATATATTTTTTGCAACTTTTGGAGGTAAACGCGGGCTATGTAGCATGCAACACACGTGTACTTGGGATAACTAGCATGAAACACACATGTGTATGCGGGATATTAGTTCAGTAGGGTGCACACACTCTCCAAAAAATGGTTTTTGAAGAGGAAGCCTCAATAGTATTTTGACAGAGTATGCAAAAGAAAGGGCCAATGTCTTATGTGCACATATAAGGAATTTTGGACTATGGTAGGTATGAAAAAGAAAGGGCCAATGTCTTGTGTGCAACATATAAGGAATTTTGGAATATAATAGATTCCCCCTAATGTGTGAGGTCATAAGAGCAATTGATGGCTGAAATACATTACAATATCTTTACCAGCGGGAAGGCATGGAGTTGAGTGAGCTCGAGATGAGTGTTTGCAAGCGTGCCATCTGCAAAACAATGGTAATCTCTTCGAGGTGGGCATACCCATGCTCGAGATGAACTAAGCATGACTTCCAATCAAGTACACTGCAGATCCATGTCATACATGACCACTAGACAAAATATAAAATGTCCATATAAAGTGCAACCACGAACAATACACAATGGATCTACATTTCAAGATTATCTAAAGATATGCAAGTACAATAGGATATGCATATTCAAGAACCATTAATGCCTGGAACTAGAGATGAGGACTTCATAGGTCGAGCAACATATTCAAGATCTTCAAAACTCAGGTAGGATTACAATAGGAGTGTGAGAATCACTACCCTGAGGTATTCGACGTGACGTCAGGGAAACATTGGAGGATGTCGATCATCAAGAACATAAATCCATTGATTTTGAATTTGAACTTGAATGGCCGACTCATGAAAGTCAAGAGATAAACTACATAATGGATGACTTAGGCTAGATAAAACTTCCCTTGGACAAAAGCACGATAAAATTATGAGACTCAGAAAGTATAGTATTGACATAAGTCTGTGATACAAGAGGAATCACAAACTCTCCATATGTTTGGAAGAGTAACCAAACAAAGGAGTACACAAATCTATGTAACGAGAACAACTTCCTAAGGTCATACTATATCCCAATGATTGGAGAACAAATGGAAATATGTTCTTTTCCAAGGGAAACTATCTTGCTACCGAAAAAAGAATGTATATCCTGTCCCCTCTTTTTGGAATATTTGATTTTTTGGTCTTTTTTCAAATTTTTAACGAGTTTGAAAAAGAATAAAATAATGCTACGCTACAAAGGAGGAACAAGTGTCATGGGAAAACAAACTAGTTCCAAGTGCATGGAACATACTGATGCTCAGTGCAAGGGGACATGTGTAGGATAAGGACACTCGGGAAAATTCCTCCATGGGTCAAGGTGTCAAATCGCGAGGGAAAAAGTGCTGCAAGGCTTGCATTTAAGGAATTCTTTGAAGGTTCATTTAAGAGCAACATGAAGATAAAATTATGCCAAAGAAGCAAGGGGGAGACATGTGATGAGATTAGGTATGACACATCAAGACTCATTCTATGTTGAATTTTACGAGCCCAGAGAAGGTAAGCTCATTGGTTTTTCACATTTAGAGAGTCTAAAAAACACTTAAAAGAAGACTCCAGAAAGTTCCTTTTTCGTGGTCCAGTCGGTTTGAAAAAGTGTTAAATTTATACCGAAATGACATCTCTTCAAAACCATTTTAACGAGTGTGACAGAGAAAATATCACTCAACTATCTTTTCAATTTTAAGGATTCTGAAAAGAGCTTAACTATGGACTCACAAAATTTTTCTAAGTTTAGTCTCCTTAGTAAAAAAAAGTATAAAATATAACTTAGAAGAAATCTCTCGGTGATACATGTCTCTCGTGGCATACCTTTTTCCTAGATAATCTATTGGCTGGAAAAAGGGTTAAACTTATTCCAAATAGATATTCCTTCTTGGACCACTTAACAAGTGTGAAAGGAATAATCTCACTCGACGATATTTTCATATTTAGGGAGTTTGAAAAGAGCTTAACTATGGACTCCGAGGGGGTTCCTTTTTCGTAGATAATCTCCAAGGCCTGAAAAATAGATAAACCAAAACCAAGGAGAATGGCCCTTTTTCAAAAATTTAGTCCCTTAGGCCCAAAAAAGGGTTAAACTTATGCCTGAGAATACTCTCCTAGCGAACCAAAGCTCCTAGGGAATACCTTTATTCGTGAATTAACCGTCCAGACAAAAAAAGGGGTAAACTACTACCGAACATATGTGCCTTCAATGACAAGCGTGAAGGGCAACAAGATCGCTCAGCAATATTTTCAATTTTAGATAGTTTGAAAAGGGACTAAAGAAGACTCCAGGGGGGATTATTTTATTAAGTAATATAAATGAGACCGAAAAGAATAAATAAGCTCTCGTTAGATATTTCTTTCAAAGTTTAAGCGATCCTAAAAGAAAATAAACCATGCTCATGGGGAGTCCCTCGAGTATGAGCCAGGAAATATGAAGAAGAATGGGGCTTCGATATACAATCATGGTGGGAATAAAAGGACTCCCAAGACTATGGAGAAAAACTCACAACATGGATGCCAAAATGAAATAAAGGATCTACCTAGGGAATCCATGTAGAGGAAGGCTTTACCACCTAATTATGACACTTCTAAAGAAACATAGAAGGTTCTGTGTCACACTTTGGTGGGATCGATCCTATGGAAAAACAAAAAAGTCAACAAATGTAAAAAAAAACAACTTTTACCACGGGATGATATGAGTGAAACCCGTCTCATAAAAACACCAAAACAAAAGAACAAGTACATTAGAATGACCCACATATCTCTTCAAAAAGAATCTCAAGTACCCACCAAGCCAAGAAAAGGGAAAAAGAGGACCAAAAAAGGCCAAAAAAATCTGTAAATAGAGGTGGAAAACTCATTTTGACCATTGTAATTTGGAAAATAACCAAAGAGTAAAAAAACCCTCTTCTTGAAAACACGAATTCAAGGAGCTACGGTGGATGAAATATCTTCAAACCTGAACCAAGTAAGTACAAATGACCTTTATTTTCATTTCCATCTATTATATGTTTCTTAATTTATGGTTTGGAGGGTGCACACATTTGTAAAAGGGTAGGGCCTACATATACACAGGCTTTCCATGCCCAACACACATATGTACATGGGAAAAGTAACATTTAACCCACATACATATGCGTCTATCTTAAAGGCAACCCACATACATCCTTTTATCTTTCAAAAATTATGAAATAAGGGGCTAACCTCACAATTGTTTTGCAACAAGATGTATGTGCATTGGTGAGAAATGGAACATGAAGATCTAGATGTCTTGGTAGAGGAGGATCTAGGGGCCATTTCCATGCTTAATAAGTGTGGTATGTGGAAATTTTCTTAGTGTCCATTCATGAGGGCACAACCCAGGCTACTGAACCAATTGATAGATTACTGACATCCAGATGCAGAGGCCTTCATGATAGAGGGCCAATCACTGAATTTGATGATAGAGGATATTTACTTCTTGACTGACCTCTCTAGGAGGGGTAACTGATCAACTTGAGTACCTTTCCTCCAAGACCACATAACATAGAGGATTATATTAGGATGTATTGCGAGGTCGACACTGAGATCACCAACCTCAATCTTCAGATAGTGCTCTACATTATTAGCCTGATCATGTGATCCACAACACTTCATAAGGATTCACATGCACAGATGCATTATGCAACTTAGTGTATAGACATCATTATTTTTGACTAGAGCACTACCATGCTCACACACATGAAAAAACAACTGATCGAGTGCCAAAGAAGGACGAACAAGAATTTTAGGTTCAGGACCATACTGTGCACTTTCTTGTTCGAGAGAGTGCCAAGCCTTAGCCCAAGGGATGTAAATGTGTTGAACCTACACATAATAGATCTAGCTAAACAATGATACACACATTTGCAGAGATAAATTGAGAAAGAAGAAACAAGAGAGAAAGAATGGAAGAATTCTCATTAACCGTATTCCACACTCAAAGAGTGAATAAATTACAATAGATATAGTATACATGAGTAAATAATGAGCCATAGTGGTGGTCTAGAGTGATCTGGACACACACCAACAGTTACGGGAGTAAACTGCCACCTAGTCTAGTCTCTCAAGCAGTTACGGGAGTGAATTGCCACCTAGTTGAGTTAACTAGTCAACTAGTCTTCAGTTAACTGACTGAACATAGAGTAGTGAGGAGTTAACTCAGGAAATCAAGGGTAATGCACCAATTTGGTGATGATCCCAAGGCAATTTTGCATTATCATGGTGATGATCCCAATGTTTCATGGTGACAAAACCAATGCAACATCTAAACTCAACTCAACTAGTCAAACTGAAGTATCAACTGGAAGAGAATATTCTCCAGGTGGAATATTCTCCTCTAAATTATAGGAGACTAGATAATGACTAATTATAACTAATAAACAAGGAAAAACCTTAGGAGAAATAAATCCTAGGTGTGTGTGAAGTAACTCCAACACCCCCCCTAAACATCACTATGGTGAAAATAAAGATTGGGTCCCAAAAACAAGGCCATTTTAGGTACCCAAGTACAAAAGATACACTGAAAATAGAGTGAGGAAAGAGGGAAAACCTCATGGGAACCCCACCGCCCCCCCCCTCAAATTACAATGCATACAAAAAAAAAATGAGAAGGAACAAAAAGCAGTTGCTAAGCAACCGTGTCCTTCACTCTAAGAAGACCTCACAACTGTACATGTTTATGCTCGTTGAAGATTTTGTTGAAGATGTAGATGTCTGCATGGATCTGATGAAGTATATGTACCATTGATATGTCCAAACATATCCACTTTATCTTCTTGTAATGAATAATATCCAAATAAAGTTTGGATGAAATTTTGAAAACCGTGCGACCGTTTCCAGAAAAAACATTGAAATTTGGTTGATTTTAAAATAATCATAACTTCACTTTCCAGACCTCATTTCAGACGATTTTATTTGTTGAAATTGGATATTTTCTTGAGAGGAATTCAAGTGTCCAATTTTTTTCTACAAATTGTGCTCAGAAGATATCATAATGGAGTCTGATTTGCACGACTCTCTTTTTGTCTCCTGAGATGCATGCATTGTGCATGCAAAAGTATCTGCATGTGACTCCTGAGATGCATGCCATATATATTCCACACGAATTTCATAAAACAAATCTGAAATGGAATAGACATTATCTTCAATTAATGGAATACAAATTTTTGTAGATACTTGTGTAGAAGGCTCTTCAAACTGAGATGATTTATCTTCCAGTGGATTTTCTACATTCTCTATCTTGTCAACATTTTGCATGCATTCTTCCTTATTCCCAAATAAAA